>CM076569.1:703967509-704118541 GCA_034641835.2 Pinus albicaulis
ATAGTGGGTTGTACAAGTTTTGGTCTATTTAGGGAATGAAGGCACAAGTCAAGCTAATGTCTTGGCTTGTGAATGCATGGGACGTACAAGACCAATGTTTCATAATTGGTGACCACCGGAGCGAGATTGAACCAGAAAACATATACTTCCCTACTGGACTATCTTAGAGAGGGAGAAACATTTCCTTATTTGGTACTGGACAAGGAGGTCTTCCCACTGCTGGCTACAAAGCTCAGTACTGTAGCAATAGTGCAGATTTGAAGGATGGTCGCATAGACATCATAACCATCTTGCAACTGGAGCTTAAATTCATAGAATTCACAGTGACCAGGTTAGAGTGAAAATCCTCATGTGGCTACTAAATCAAAAATGCAAACTGCAGTTGAGTGTTTCCAAGGGACAATATTCAACTGGAGTGAAGGAGTATTGGCCAATATGAAAGGCCAATTGACTAGAGCAAAAAATGGGAAGCTAAAAAACTCCGGATATGGTGCCATTCTTATCTCATTTGCTCTAGAGAGAATTCCACTTCTTGCTCCTCAACTAATTCCAATAGATCTTGGAACTCCTCAGGAACCTCGGATGGTGCGATGGGTAGCACTGATGGCTTGCCATGGTGGAGAGGGTGGCTCAGTATTTCGCTTTACTCTGGATTATTTCATGTGGCTCAGGCATCAGGTCTTCACCATTGAATACTTTCCTTATGCGGGAATGGACTATAGAGGTGATCCTGAAACATCCTTGCCTCTAGGGGCATAGTGGGACGAGACAGGTTAGTGAATCATTTTGAATTTTTTAATCTGATTTTTATTTGATTTTTTATCGTCTAATACTGACAAAAATTTTAAATGTAGATGTCGGTCTGAGACGACCAGCAACGCTTCGTCGCTTTGACAGGCAAGAGGCACAACCCGTAGCACCTCCACAGGATAATGCAGCATAGATTCTGACAGATATTGAGCACAACCTTTAGAGGTTGACCATTGATATTCCTGAGACAGGAACCGATGATATCCATCTCAGTATCCAAAGACACGTGACAGGTGTTCCAGGTCCATTCAGGAGATTTATGCGCAAGGTGGCACGTGTTATAGTTTATTATCATGATCATCATCATGGATAGTTGATGGTTAATGTAGATCGACATTTTTTTTTTTGTATCAGTATCTTTTAGATCATAAGGTTTTTAAACCTATGATCATAGACGATGTAATATTTTTTGGACACAAGTCTATCCTAATGATATTGCTACTTTCCTTCTCTAAGTATCTTGTTCAACATGGATTGAATGTTGTTTTGATTTAATTTGTTAATGTTTCAAATATCTATTTAAAACTCGATTAGCTAATGCATCAGCCAATGTGTTTAAATATCTTGAAATATGTTGATATTCAATATAATCAAATTGTCGTTCTAAGATATGAACCATAAAAAATAATCTTAAAAACATTGGATTTTTAATAGCATAAACTATGTTTAAATGTAATACAATGAGTTTTGAATCCAACCTAATGATCAAACTTCGAATACCAAATGTAATGGCATTAGATAATAACTCAATGACTGCACTATATTCTGCAATATTGTTCGTTGTTTGACCAAGGTATATCCTATCAATAGAAACTAACTCATCGGTGGGTGAATAGATAACCCAAGTCGCGGAAGAGATATTATGTGTACTACGATAGGTGCCATCAACAAAACCAATGTATGTTTGAAGGGATGTCGACATCTGCAATATCAAGAGTAATCAAGATAAGCAACAATATTAGTAATAGCAAAAACTAATCTAGGCACACTTGTATAATCTAAGGCACACTCTTCTAAAAAGTAACTATTGTACAAGAGAGATCTTCACACGAAATTCAAGCATAATATCTCTTAACATAACGACCATTTTTGGGTTTATCTAAAGAGACCCCGTCATAATCAATTAATTCATAGGTTCCTTTTGCAAGCACACGCTTGACAATATAGGGACCATGCCACATTGGTTCGAATTTACCAGTGCCTAGCTTGTCATTAGCTTGATCATATACTAAAACTAGGTCACCTTCTAAATGAATGTGAGGGTTAACACTTTGATCATACTGGGATTTCACGTGTTTCTTCTTAGCTTCGACAGTCAGTGCAGCGGTGCGCCGAGTCTCATCTAATTGTGCTAAGTATAGAAAGTGTGTCTCCCCTTCATAGGTAGCTAGAAATAACTCAATGACTAATTTGAGTGATGGTATTTCACATTCAATGGGTAACACAGCTTCTAAACCATAGACAAATTGAAAAGGAGTGAACCCTATAGCAGTTTTTGCAGAGGTTCAGTATGCCCATAATGCATAAAAAAGCATGGCATGCCAATTCAATTTATGAGTCCCAAAAATCCATTTAATCATGGTGGTTAAAACCTTGTTGATGGCCTCAACTTGACCATTAGCATATGGGTAATACGGAGTAGAATTATCATGGCATAGGCCAAGTTGATCAGAAATTTTGATCATCATATATTTCGAAAATGGATCCCATGGTCCGTAACAATAGCTAGAGGGACACCGAATCGAGCAATCACATGATTGAATATGAAAATAGTTGTAGTTTTTCCATCAGCCACGAATGTAGGCATCGCCTCAGCCCATTTGGTAAAGTAATCTATGGCAAGAATAATATACCCATTCCTCCGGGCCGAGTGAGGATTACATGTAATGAAATCGACGCCCCATTTCACAAAAGGACCGATAGCAATGATTGGGTGAAGAGGATTTTGAGTTGCACGCATATTTCGATCAAAAATTTGGCAGTTGTGGCATTTTCTGACCGCGATGATACAATATTTTAATAAGGACGGCCAAAAATAACCAGCGCACAATATCTTTTGGGTTGTGGCGAACCTAGACAATTGACCACCACACGCTCCAGAGTGTGAATTATTCAAAGAAATTTCAACCTATTTGTGAGTTATACAACGTCGAAAAATAGAATCCACACCACGACGATAAAGAGTGTCCCCAACAATATTGTATTGCTGGGATTAGTATTGGATTCTCTATCGATCTGATCGTGAAATCTTTGGGCAAAGGTTTGGGTCTGAAGATATATAATGATATCTCCATACCAAGGATCTAAAGTATTGATGAGAAATAGAGATTCATCTGTGATAGGATTCTCTGCCACCGTTTCCGACTCAGTATTTGGAAAATCACACATAAGCTCGGCAAAAACTAGTGATTTATTTGACTTGCACTTCTCGAATTCCAAATCAAACTCTTGTAGGATGAAAATCCATTTGGATTATTTTCCCCCAAGTAATTGTTTATTTCAATATATACATCATTGAGTTGCAATTAGATATCACTATTGTATTACGTAAAAATATGTAGTGACGGAAATGTTGGACAACTTGAACTACTGCCAAGGCCAATTTCTCCACATGCGAATACTTGATTTCCATCGGGTTGAGATTCCGACTTAGGTAATAGATCACATGTTCGTTTTGAGATTCATCCTCTTGAACCAAAATCATTCCAGTCATGGAATCAAAGGAAGCTAAGTATAAAAAGTAATCTTGGTGGTAATTGGGCAGATGCAATAACGGTGCATGGGTCAGCATGTTTTTAAGTGCATCAAAAGATTTATCAGCAATCTCATCCCAAATAAAAGGAACACTTTGTTTCAACAACTAGGTAAAACCTTTTGTTAACTCATCATAGTTTAGGATAAACCTACGTAAAAAGTTTGTTTTCCCCTGCAAACTTTGGAGTTGGCAAAGAGTGGAAGGAGGAGGTAAATTTATGGTAGCCTCAACCTTTGAAGGATCGACACGAATGCCATCTTTAGAAAGGATGAACCCAAGTAATCGTCTTGATTGTACACAAAAAACACATTTTTGTGGATTCAAACGTTTTTGTAATGCCTAAATCTCATGAAAATAGCTCGTAAGTGTATAGGATGATCTTCTCTGTGTAAAGAATGAGTAGGTAAGTCGTCTAGATAAGGTTGTACAATATGTTTGATATCATGAAAAGCATCAGACATATCTCTTTGAAAATTTGCACTAGCATTTTTTAGTCTGAAAGGTAGCTTGCAATAATCAAATGTGCCCCAAGGACATATAAACGTTGCTTTTGGTTGATCGGCAGGGAGTATGTTGATTTGATTGTAGCCAAAAAAACCATCCATAAATGAGAATATTTCATTTATGGAACAATCATCAACAATTTGGTCGATAGAGGGCATAGAATAGTTGTCTTTTGGACACGCCTTGTTAATGTCCCAATAATCGACACATACTCTTATATTCCCTTGTTTCTTTGTAACGAGAACTATGTTAGATACCCAATGCGTCAAAGGAATTGGATAAATAAATCCTGCTCGTAATAGCTTTTCAACTTCAGCTTTGATCATTGCAGCTTTCCACGGATGTATTGGACATAATCTCTGTCTAATAGGCTTAGCATTTAGGTATGTTTTAATTTCATGAATTACAATCTTAGGATCGATACCTGGCATCTCTTCATAAGACCAGGCAAAAATGTCTCGGAATTCTTGAAATAGGGCTTTGTAAGTGTTAATTTCTTCTATTGAACAAGAAGCACCTATATTGATATGTCAATAGGAACTCTTATAGAAATATTTCCCAAATTTGTCTCAGAATCCAAATGTGTAATCGATGTGGGATTATGTGGTTCCTTGACATAATCAATTGTAAAAATAGACAAAAAATCATTTTCAAGCTTATCAAGATCAGGTAAAAATGAATATCTATGATGTAGATCATCCCATGGTAATTCATCCGATGAAAAAATTTCCCGAATACTCTCATCAATTTCAAATACATGTTGAAATGGATCCAAAAATGGTGTCAAGGTTGAGCTCGATAGAGAAGATGATTCTTCACTGATCACATTCATTTGATCAGGAATAGTTGATGGGGTGTCAGAATATGATTGTAATGCTACATATGTAGATTCAAAAGGACTCAAAGGCATCTCGTCGTTGAAAGGGTCCAATTCTGATTCTGAAGGCACAGTCCATGTGTCATCAAATGGTATAGTGCTTGATGTGATCATATTGATATTGGAAATTTTTCGCGGTACGTTGGGTGGGAGTATAGCGAAAGTTCCCATGAGAGAAGAATCCTTCATTAATCCTACACCAACATCTTCATATGGGATAACTGATTTTCCGACATGCTAGATGCTATCCGTAGAAGTAGGGTCTAATGAAAAGTATGATAATTCATCGATTTTAACAATATTTCCTTTGTGAGGAAACATGATTACCTGAAATACTGATGAAACAACAGAAGTCATGGCGTAAGACTAATTACGACCCAAAATAAGGTTGTAATCAAGACGGGCATCAACAACTTCCACCTCTAGATTAACGGTTTTTCCTTCTACTTCTATAGGCAGATCTTGGAGTATTCTGTATGGATAAAATCCTCTTCCATCAAAGGCTTTAATGATAGTCGATGATTGGTTGAGTGCTAGAGAACAAAGGGTTTTCCAACAATTTAACAACATTATACACGTAGATACCCCCTCATCAATTATAGTACAAAAAAATCGTCTTGATTTGACTAATACTGGGATATGAAAAGCCATCTGATGAGGGAGTCTAGGGACAAAAATTTCGAGATCAAAGACCATGAGGTTTGAGTCCTGAGGATAAATAACTCTGATAGCTGATAATAGTAATTTCCTTTGTGTTGGACATGATTGTATTACTTCTAAGGTCGAAATTTTTGAAGGGGATATCACCAAATCTTCAACAATGTTGTAATTTTGAGCAGCTCTCGCATGTGGATTGAAAGTTGAATTTCGAAGTACACCTTTATTAGGCGGTTTAATCACTAGATCAGGATTAGGTTTCTCGATTTGAATTGGTTTGGAAACTGAATGAGGTATGGCTGGTGTTTGACTATATTTTTCAGTTTCTTTACCAGTTACAGGATTCTTAGTTCCATAGTCTTGAGATTGTGTCGCAACCATGACTTGAGACATCATTAAAATATTTGCCAATGAATTGGAAGAAGATCCTATAATTTTACTATCTTGAGTGGGAAAAGGATCTTTCAAGATAGCAGGTGTGGGTGAATCTTTGACAAATTTTGATACCTCGAGCCGATGTGGACACTCTTTAGTATAGTGATCCTCATCATAGATAATACAAGGATAACGAGGTTTCCGCTTTTCATCAGCTGGTTCGTTTTTTTTCTGTTTTCTATTTAGGAAATGCATTTTGTTTATTTTTAATCTTTCCTTTCTTCTTATTTCTGATTATAGCTTTAGTCGTGGATGAATCTACAACATGAATGTCGGTATAAGTTTCAAGGGAAGAATCTCCTTTAGGTGAATTTGGTAAATTTATTATGGGGGAAGTAGGTTTGGATGACTTATTCTTACTCTTGTTAGCACTAATTGTACCAATTACATCATCTGCAAAATGAGAACTAGAAGGAGTTGCAGTTATTTGACCTAGGTGGGGTAAGTTAGGAATTTTTTGTATAACGTACTAGACTGTGTATATACAAGGTCTAAGTACTGTGCTTGAGCTATGACATGTTCTTCTGTAACAACACCTCCTTTAGCTACATCTTCAGTGATCTTTGGAAGTGATGATTTGATGAACCATTCTACCAAGATTTGATCAGGAATGAAAATTTTCACTAAACGTTGTCTACGTCTCCATTCATGTATGCGATTTGAAATGTATGTCAACGTACTATGTTTTAATGAAGTTAAGATTTCTATGCCATTGTCATAACGGACTAGAAATTGAAAGTGAATTAAGAAATTTGTTTCTAACGTGTTGAAATTATTGAAAGAGCCATGTGGTAATTCAATATACCACTTCGCGGCTAAGCCTATCAATGTTCTTTGAAAAAGTCTCAATCGAATGGAATCATCAATTAAAGAGTTGGATGCACACCAAAGATGATAAGTCATCACATGATTTGAGAGGTATTCTCCTAATTTTCCTTCAAACTTAGGTATGTCACTAGGAAACTTATTTGGCATTGGCAACCAATACAGAAGATAATAAATCAGAGCATTTGTGAGGCGCAAAAAATATGGAAAGCATAAAGTTGCAATGAATGGTAACCGATGGTTAGGGTCCTCTTGAGAAAACTGATAACCTTGAGGAATGATGCCAGTACCCGGAGGAGGATATCCAAGGTAGCCTGGAATAGCCAGTTTAGATGGGATTAGAATACCTCCGGGATATCTAGGGTTATCCATACCAATAGGTTGAGCTAGTATCTTATACGTATAACCAGGGTATGTTTGACTTTGGTAGACTGGACTTTTTCCTATTGGTCCATATTGAAACTACCCTTGATACGGTTGATTAACAAACTGACCTATATAAGGTTGGCTTGTTGGAATTGTAGTTGTACCCAGTGGTCCTACAGAGGTTTGAACAGTAGACTGAACCACGAGGCCAGGTTGATGAATAGTGACTTGCGGGATTTCCTGTGATATAGTTGGTGTTGTTGTTTGAAGGGTTGTAGCAATAGGGACTTGGGAAACTCCAGGGATAGGTGTACTTGGTTTTTTAACAGAATTTTTCACAACAGATTGGACAGGAGTTCTCGGTGTACTCGTACCATCTTGTTGACTATTAGGTACATATAACTGAGGTGAAATTTGAAGTGTAGGTTGGGCAGGTTGCGGGACTTGGGTATAACCAAATTGACCAGTTGGCTGACCAAGTTGATTATAAGGCACTTGTACAGTAGGTTGCAAATTTTGTTGGTTCAATGATGGGTTCCACACTGTGTTAACTCTGGGATAAGGAGCTCCCATTAAATGTTTCGGTGCCTAAGGTTCACCATAATCGTTTTGAGGTATTGGAACCTAAGTTTGATAATTTTTTGATAATTTCCAATAAAGGGTTGGCCTCCTTGAAAGGATTGTTGCTCTTGATAAAATTGTTTCCCCATAGGAGGTTTTTTTCCTTGAATAGTTTGTGGCCCTAACATAGGGTACTACCCTTGAAGAGGTTGTGGACCTGGCATAGGGTATTTCCCTTGAAGCGGTTGTGGCCCTAGTATTGGAACCTAAGTTTGATAATTTTCGGGATAATTTCCAATAAAGGGTTGACCTCCTTGAAAGGATTGTTGCTCTTGATAAAATTGTTGCCCCAGAGGAGGTTTTTGTCCTTGAATAGTTTGTGGCCCTAACATAGGGTACTGCCCTTGAAGAGGTTGTGGACCTGGCATAGGGTATTTCCCTTGAAGCGGTTGTGGCCCTAGTATAGGGTACCGCCCTTGAAGAGGTTTTCCTTGAGGAGTATACTTCCCCACAGGCAGTAAATTTCATCATATAGATTTGTTCCATTGTCAAATTTTTGGTATCAGATTCATTAAGACCAGTTGATTGTGTAATTTTTTCAGAGGAGGGATATGCTCCTGAGAAAGTACCAGAAAGCGACTAGTATCCAGTAGGAACTGATGGACCACCATACAAACAATTTATGGCTATGAAGAAAAAATGGATGACTCACCGGACATGTTTGATGAAGGCATGTAACTACCTTTGAGTATGGACTAAAAAGGAATGCGGCGTGGTGAATAATTGAGACCATTATTATGTAGAAAGTTGGTTAATTGAGAATACCAAGGGTCTGGTTTAAAAGGACTGTAAGGGTAATTCAGTTCACTATACCTTAGATCTAAATATTCTTGACGCGAAGGGATTGTGATCTCTTCTTCTATGTCAGTAATATCTTCGATATTAATCAGGCTAGGAGGAAGGTTCTCAGTAATGCGAAGCTTCACTCGAGGTGAACGAGGATGACCAGGGGTTCAGGCTATGAACTCCGTAGTTGACTCAAATGAATTAGATTCAGTTTCAAGTTCAGATGTTTCAGGTTCAATAAGTTGAGTATCTGAGAATTCACCAGTTGCAGACTCAACTGTAATTAATTTTGAAATTTCTGGTTGATCTTGATTTCTTCCTTTTGTATGAGATTGATTTACTTCGTAATAGGGATGTATTATTACTAATGTTTCCTCTTGTTCAGTAGATCTAGTTCCTGATTTTTTACCTCTTTCAGATTTAAGCTTTTCTAATTGACTTCGTGTATACTCAGGGGGTTTCGCTTGCATTCTACGAGAGTGTCTCGGTAATTCAGCCACGGTTAATGTTTAACACACAAAATCAAAAAATGTTTCAACAAAATAGACCTAAGTCCGCTAATAAAACAAGTGATTTGAACATACGCCTACACAATCTAAGAGACAAACCACACACAAACAGTATGTTTCCACACTAAAAACAGTAGTTGGTGATGAAATCCAACGTCGTAGAAGTTTAATGTGGAAAACTTGGCGGTTGGAACAATTACCCTGACAAAATTCTTAATGAAACAACCCGGTGAAATTCCCTCCACTTATGCCATCTTGAAGTGAAGAGTACCCTCCGAAAATTCCAAGTGAGCCTAGCCGAATTCTGCTCCAGGTACAGTGGGACCTTCCCTCCACCGTCACCTTGGGAAAAATCCTAAATATTATGGCCTCTAAGGTCACCAATGGAAAAAAATTCACCTGGGGGAATAGTCTAAAATCCAGTATACACGCAAGGGCAGAGTATCAAGCTCAATCCCCTTGAAGGCTCCTCGATATGTTAAATCCAAGGTTTGCCAAAAAGTGACCCCAGGGTCCTTGACAATGGTTAATCTGAGGTTTACCATTTGTATTACACGCACATCTTCTATCTTTGCCAATGAGATAGGTATGATTACCTCACTAGGTCTGACATGATCTCGTTCTTGACCCTTTTAAGAAGAGCTTCCTAGAGTACAAATGAAACAATTGGATTTTCTACCGCAGGATTCTACTTGTTTTTTTAAAGTGTTTTGGAAAGTTTATTACAACCTATTCCAAAACACTAGACTAATCTATGTTGGTGGAATAAGCCCTAGAAAATGTAAAATGTCTAGATTGATTTTATTTAGGCGTTGTATTAATTTGACTGTTACTTAACACAAAGGGTATGTAGTTGAAACTTTAATGATGTTTGTGACCCGACTCAAAATACTCTAAATGCATCTATATGAGAAGTGAAACTCTTTATTTTCAATGAATCTTATTTAAGAGAAATTTAAGATATTTTATCAATTTCCAAAACACAAACTCTTTCATTCATAAAAAAATTTCTTTTTGAAAAGAAGATGATTTCATGAAGAACTAAATTTGCAAGAATGATCAATTTATATTTTTAAATGAAATTCCTCGAACAATCAAATCAAAATATACAATTCAATAAATAATCAATTCCCAAAAGAAAACAATCTTTAAAAAACTCTAAAAGCATAAATTTCAAAATCAAAACAAAATTCTAATTCTGAAGTCTATCTAGAATGTTTGAGGATGATTTCTCCTAGTTGTGATCAGACTAAGAAAATTTCCACTTATTTCAGCAGAAATGAAATCATGCAAGAGTGCTTTGGTGTTAAATCAGGCTTCAGTAAGCTAGTAGCTCTTCCAGGTTTGCAAATGAAGAGGGAACAAAAATTCATAAAAGTAAGGTTTGCAATGATCCTAATGACTCATAAAGACAAAATCATAATACCAGTAACGTGAGGCAAACAAAGGTATCTTTCACATAGAGTAGCAATAAACTATGGAAAACTCTCAATTATAAAATCCAAACAGGATGATAAATCACACAAAAACTCAAAATTTGCTGAAAAGAATTTCTCACACAACATCTAACAACTAAGATGGATCAGGGGAAACTTAAAGAATAAGGTTATCTGGCTCTAAAAAAGAGAAATTTATTTTTTTCAAAAAGTTCCAGGGGGTGTGAATCTTACAGTGGAATACAGTACGCATGCACACTTAATTGAACTAAAATTTGCACAGGTTGTCGCACTGTTTTCTGTCGAAAACCGTGAAGGCCAGGCAAAACTTGAAAAAAAAAATAACAATATTTATTTTTCAGGGATTCTTAAAATTTATCTACCCAACCAGACTCAAAGAAGTCAAAATCAGAAAACTAAAAATTCAAACTAAATACAAACAAAGAAAACTAAGCTCTAGGTCCCCAGCATGGTCGCCAATTGGTTACGTGGATTAATCCCTCTTACGGACAAGAGCGATCTCTCTGGTACTCCAGCGAGTAGCTAGTAATAAAGATCCATTTGAAAACCTTTTCCTCTAGATTAATTTCATTTCAAGATTATTATAATAGTAAAGTAGAGAGGACATTCCCCTGCCTTGAAATCTAAACGTTTGATGTAACCCTTTTTCCCGTTGCTCCAAAGTAGTTCTCCGATTAGTATAACTTGCAATCAAAGACAAGACAAATAATCAAAGCATATGAAACATATAATAATCAAAAAATATAATCCAACTTAGTGATCAAGGAGTCTAAGTATTGACATTATTCCAATAATCATAGAAAAAAATCAATGAGAAAAAGATATCCATATGTATTATCTTGAATAGAAAGAGTAATCTTACAACCTGATGCCTTGATGTTGTATATATTTCTCCCGGGGTCCTGAACAATCATTCTCCTTTAGTCTGATAATCCTTCCTCTCTGAATACTAGCATGGAGTTATAGACACAAGGGTATGATCATTCTCATGCCAACAATAACTTACAAGTGTAGAAAGTATGCACTCTTATAGGCTCTCTTCAACTTAGAAACTTTATAGATTAGTCTCTAATTACATTGGTATCTACCCTTCAACCTGAAACTTGAGCTCAATTTATAGGGAAATTGAGGTAGTTTCAATTCCATGAAGAGGGGGATGGATTCCTCTCATGAAGGGATTTGATCTCCATGGACCAAGGGATAAGCTCCATGAGTGGAGGGATAAAGCTCGAACTGATCGCGACTCTAGAAGCTTCCAATTGGGAGAATATTCGACCAACTAAGCTTCTATAATTTACTTTTTCCTTTTATTTTCTTTTCACGGGGGTGCGCAAGTTATAGTGGAAAAAATTGTGGGGGTTGCCGCAGTTTATGGACAAAACATTAGCGCATGCGCAGGGAAAGGCTAGAAAAACCGGGCAGGTAGACTTTTAAGGGTTTTACAGAGCTTTTCTCCAATTCCAAGACTTGATTTAGGAACATTAGTGTTTTTGACCTCTAAGGGAACGTGATATGGATGGCGATAGACCCATATGAACAGTAAAATGTCATGGTGACAAAATGACGTGTAACAAATCTCTATAAACTTGATGTAGATGGTTACGCAGCATTGATGGGTAAGGCAGAAAAAATGGTGATTCAGGATGAGGGTGAGTTATGGTACAAGAGATTGGGTCATCTACACCACAGAGCCTTGAAGGTCATGCAACAAATTTCTACGGGTCTTCCCAAGGGTACTCTTGTGTAGTTAGACACATGCAAGGAATGTACAATGGGGAAGTATGCAAAGGCCACTTTTCATGAGAAGGAGAAATGAGCTTTGGAAATCCTTGAGAAAGTTCACTCAGACGTGTGTGGACCATTCTCTACTGCTTCAACAACAAATCAAAAGTACTATGTGATCTTTGTTGATGATTTTTCTAGAAAGTGTTGGATCTACTTCATGCAGAAGAAAGATCATACATTCTCAAAATTTCTTGAGTTCAAAGCACTGGTGGAGAAAGATATGGGGAAGAATGTGAATTCTCTTAGGAGGGACAATGGTGGTGAGTACATCTCCAATGAATTCAAGAACTTCTATAGAAAAAAAGTAATTCGAAGAGAGTTTATTGCGCCTCATAACCCACAACTGAATGGGGTTGCAAAAAGAAAGAACAGAACAATTGTGGGTGCAGCACGAGCGATGTTGCATGATCAGGGCCTACCATTGTATCTGTGGGTGTAGGTATGACACACAGCGGTATTTGTGCAAAACCGTAGTCCTCATCGGATACTTGGCATGAGTACACTAGAGGAGAATTTTTTCTCGTAAGAAACCTAATGTTTCAGATTTTAAAATTTTTGGCTCATTTGTCTATGTGCATGTGACCAAAGTTTCCAGGAAGAAGCTCAAACCAATAGCTGAGATTGGGATATTTGTGGGGTACACTGATACTCCCCACAACTATCGGGTGTATTTTCCAAATAGCATGATGTCTTTTGTGATATGGGATATAAAATTTGATGAGGAGAAAGCCATGTGATTGTCCCTTGAGAGGGAGTTGGATTTTCATGCAGATGAGGAACTCTTGGTTCCAAAGAATGAACCTCAAGATGTGGAGCAGCCACATGCAGAGGATCATGGAGTGGCGAAAAAATTCATACAAATCCATCCCACCAAAAATGGTAGAAAGGCGCACCACGGAAGGTGATAGATTGAGACTTGATATGATAGAGCATGTAGGAGTACCTACTTCTTTGCCTGGGAGCAGATACGGTCTCCAAAAACGGGTTCTTGGATACATGGCTCTTATGAGAAAGTGTATTGTGAAAAAACCATCCTCCTTTGAGGAAGCAGTGCATCAATCACATTGGGTTGACACCACGAGTGAGGAGTATGACTCCATCGTTAACGATAGTGCATGGGAAGTTTTCCCAAGACCAGTCGGAAAATTAGTGGTTAGATATAGATGGATCTATACGGTGAATTAGGCAGTACATGGGAGTGTGGAGAAGTACAAGGATATATTTGTAGCCTAGGGATTCTCACAAGTTGAGGGGATTGACTATGAGCAGACGTTCACACCGGTTGCAAGGTACCGATCGATTATATATATCCTTGCACTCTCAGCACAAATGGGGTGGTAGATACATCAGATGGATGTGAAAATTGTGTTTCTCAATGGATTTATTGAGGAATAAGTGTACATAGAACATCCATAAGGTTTTGAGATCTTTGACAGTGAGTCGCATGTGTGCCGACTCAAGAGAGAATTGTATGGACTGAAGCAAGCACCTCGTGCTTGGTACACCATGATTGATAGCTATTTCATTGGGTTGGGCTTCACGAAGAGTGAAGAGAATGTGAAACTATACTAGATTGTGGTTGATGGTAAGCTCTTGATTATCATACTTTATGTTGATGATATAATTGTGATAGGTGATGAGAAGCTCATAATTTCTTACGAGGAGGATCTTGCAAGAGAGTTTGAGATGAAGGACATGGGATTCCTTCACTATTTCCTTGGTTCGGAAATATGGCAGCGGGATGGTGAGCTATTTTTTTCTCAAGGAAAGTATGCCAAAGATATTTTGAGTAATTTTCACATGGAGAGTTTTCAACCCATGGAGACTCCTCTTCTAGGAAATTGGAGGAAGGAGGATGCTACTTTAGGTGAGGTAGTGGACGCTACTGCTTACAGGCATCTAGTGGGTTCACTAATGTACTTGGTGAACACTAGACCAAACATTTTCTACGCGATTAGCCGGTACGAGCCTCCCTATGGTCAAGCTGACTAAGCTCTTTTGGAAGGTGGGGAAGCATGTCTTGAGATATCTTAGGGGTACTACAAAGTATGGATTATGGTACATATGGACAGAGGAAGTGAAGCTTCAAGGCTTCACGGATGCAAATTGGGCAGGTAGTCCATCAGACAAAAAGAGCACATTAGGACGGATCTTCATCATAGGATTGATAGCAGTTTCTTGGTACAACATGAAGCAACGATGCGAAGGCACTCGGTTCGGTAGAGCGAGTACATAGCATGATGTTGGAAATACTTAGAGGGGGGGTGAATCGGTATTTATTTCAATTAGAGCATTAGTTAATCTTAATTATTATCGATCATTTGTACAATGATAGCGACAAACAAGAGGAACACAAATGCACATAGTTTTTAAGGTGGAAACCCACTCCGGGACAAAAACCACCTAATGCTTTTCTAATAATTCTTTTCAACTCCAATTGAAAATAAAGCTCCAACTTCCTATAATCTAGAAAAACATTCTTCTCCAGCTCCCACTGGATGGATGCTCCAACACCCTAGATTCTTCAGTAGTCACTAAACGGATGCCCCAACACCCAATGAACTACAACTCACCCTAGTACCACCCTACCACCCTATAGAAGAATAAAAGAAGAATGGACTCCCGTACCAGGGAAAATGGTCCACTTTACAATGATATAGAATGATGTAGAAGAAGAGTATATACTAGACCATAACCGCAACTTTGATACAACCACCTAATGATGATCAACACTGCCTCTTCAACCCTTGGCAGATAGACACTAATACAATTTGTACAATAATGTATTTACAATGACTAAGTACAATGATACCTTTACAATGATTGAATGCAGTGCTACCCACTTGAAGACTTCATATGATGAACTTCTTGCTGCTGTTATGCACCTTGGTTGCTGCTCTTGTCATGCTACCCTTTGTTGCACCTTGTTTTTCTTTTCTGTCATAGAAAGTCTGGTCCTTTGAATTCCTTGAAAACACATGATCTAGCTTTTTCTTGCCTTCTAGGAGCTCGATATTGAATCTGGTGTATCTTGGTTATTTCAGATCCTCAATATCTGATTTTCGGTCCTATAGTATTCCTCTAAGTCTTCTTTCCAATGCCACAGGTCTGACCCAATTTGGATTCTTCAAGAGAGAGTTATACCCAATTTCTCACACTGCCCTAATTATGGACTGTTTCAGTAAAGTGCACTTGTACGGCGTGCCACATGTCACTGTTTCTTCATTTTCCTCTGAAATTGATAGAGCTGAAACTATAGACTGTGAAATATCTGCCACTTTTTACGGAATTCCATTCTGATACTCAGAGAGAGAGTTATGACGATTTTACCAAGGTCACTTCTTTGAGATGAATTTCATGAGCCTGCAAAAACCCTTACTTCCACAGATCATATCTCCAAAAATATTGCACAAATTGACCTGAAATTTTTACTGCAGCTTCCTCAAGATTTCGGCTTCACCTCATAAAAATTTCATATTTTGAACCTAGTATAAAAAAAATTTAGAGCGAAAATTCCACGATGACCTATTTCAGATGGGCAAATCCCATACATAAGGAGGAAATGAAGATCACAATTTATATGAATGCTTAAGTTGAGAGGGGCTTCAACAAGTGAACGTGGGAGGGATCTTAGGAGCTTAAAAAATATTAATTATGACTTTTCAATGAACCATGCCCCAACCCCATGGGGTTTTAGCCCACTAACTGGGGGTACAAACTTCAAACATGAATATCTCTCAAACCGTGAAGAATTACATGGCGTGCCATATATCAACGGAAACATCTCGACAAGTAGAAACCATAAAAATCATTATTGACCCAAAATATATTAATTTTGCAGGTCAAAAATCCCATGCAATATTGGGTTAGCCCCTAGTGCTGCTTGGGTTGACATCAATGACAACCGTTGATCAAGAATCTCCCCCTTTGGCATTGATGGCAACACAAGTACTCCCCCTGCGATCATGACACCTCTTCCTACAACATTCTCTTCCCCTTTGAAATCAATAGCAAAGGGTAACTCCCCCTGAAACACAACCATCTTGTGGACCTGTACACACTTCCACTCACGCTTACACATAACCGTCTTGCAGACCTGTACAAACTTCCACTCCCCCTTTATATTCTTAGAAAGGAAAATCTAATGAGAACTTGGGAGAATCCCAAGCTTTTGGCAAAGATATTCCAATGCTGGTGAATATTTAATATGTGATTCTTTTGGTGCTGCTTGAAATCTTTCTACTTGTCCAACTGCTTGCATAACATTTGGTCGGGAGACTGTTACATATAGAAGACTACTAATCATAGATCTGTACAACCTTTGATCCACAACCTTAGATGAGTCGTCAATGCTCAATTTGCAACCAAGTAAAGACATCTCTAAATCACTTTGCACCTTTGTATCAAAATTCTTACTTAGTAGATCATCATTGCCACCAATTATTGTATCATCCTCTTTAGCTATTAGACATGCTTTAGTTGCTTCATCCAGAACATATATCTCATTTGGAGCTTGACTTGCTATAGCCACAATTTCACCATACACGTCTTTCCTGATTTCACATTTCGTGGAGTTGAATAGTATTGTGTGTCCTTGATCACACATTTGTCCAACACTGAGCAGATTGTGATTCATGTTTTTGACTAATAGAACATTCTTGGCTAGAACATCTTTGCTTCCGAGAGTGACAGTACCTAATCATTTAACATTTGAAGATCCATCATTTCCAAAGGACACGATTCCATCCTTCTTCTCTTTCAGAGATACAAATTTATTTCTATCTCCAGTCATATGCGTTGAGCAACCGCTATCAACATACCACACATCATTGTTCTTTTGAGCCTTGAGAGCGAGAGCACAATTATCCTTCTTCTTCTTCTTCCATATTCGTTCATTCTGTGGCTTCAAAGATTCTTCTGGAGGATTTTCAAGTCTTCAGTCTTTGGCTATGTGTCCAAAGTTTCGACATTTGTAACATTCAATATTATTTCTTAAATGTTCAAATCTATTGATATTTCGCTGAGCCCTGGGAGGTTCATATTTGACAGATCTCCTGGAATTGTATTCGTTCCTAGGGTACGTGCAACATTCTACAGCTTTATGACCAAATTTTCCACATGAATAACAGTAGCCATAAAAAATATGTTAGTACCTGGATGGAAATTTTTGTCGAGGAATTGTCTTCCAAGGTTGTTCTTGCGAATCTTGTCCAATGAAGTCTACATGCATGTCAGATCTCATAGGTTCATTGTATTTTGTTGTAGAAGGTCCTGCTTCTTCTTCTTTGTAACCGATGCCAGTTTTTTCGTTGTAAGATCGTTGATTGTTGATGAGTTCTTCCAATGCCCTTGAGTTGTTGGCATAGTTTTGGATAGTTTTTCCTTTCTTCACTTCCTCACGTAGCGAGACTACTTTGGCTTCTAATTCTTCCCTTTCTTGGTTGCTTTCTTCCAACTTATTTTGAAGTGACTCTTCAATGCATTTGTGTTCTTCAACTTCAATTTTGAGACCTTGAACTTGTTCTCCAAGAGTTTTGGAACGAATCTTCTTGGCCTTGAGATCTTTTATAAGTTTGATTGCTTCCTCATAAAATTCGTCTATGGTCCATCCTTCTTCTTCGTTGTGTGATACATCTTGCTTATTGTGCTTGGCCATAAACAATACTCTCTCATTGGCTTCTTCTTCACTATCATTGTCTTCATCGGATGATGAGCTATCTTCTTTAGAGAGAAAGTTCCTTTTGGATCTTTGCTTGTTGAATTTCTTAAAGCCTTTCTTTCTTTTTGAGTTTCCATTACTTTTGTTTGGACATTTTGCTACAAAATGCCCAACCTCATTACAGCTGAAACATATCAATGGAAGTTTACCTTTGAATTGTCACTTACCGATTTGTAGTTTTCTCGTGAAGTAAGCATATTCTTCATCTGAAAGACCTTCTTCATCATCTCCCTTTTCTTCACACTTGTAGGTGCATGTCTTTTCAATTGAAGGTTGTTTATCCTTATTGGTTTTCTTAGACGCAACGAATGTAGTTTCTAGATCCGAAGTACCCTCTTCTTCATCAAGTCTCATTTCATATGCTATGAGAACTCCATGTAATTCCTCTTTGCTGAGTTTGTCCAGATTTGCACTGTATTCTAAGATCGATACCTTTGGGTTGAATCTCCCTGGTAACGTTCTAAGAATCTTCCGTATAATAGTCTTCTCGTCAACTGGCTCTCCCAATCCTTCCAAAGTATTGGTTATTTCATCAATGTATTGAAAGTATGCAACAATGTTGCAATCTTCTTTCATTCTGAGTTGCTCAAATTTTTCTCTATAGATTTGAAGCTTTGCTTCTTTGACATTTGAGTCACCTGCATATATATTCTCAAGCTTGTCCCATACATTTTTGGCGGTTTTACAAACCAACACCTTATGATAAGCAGATTCAATAAGTCCACTGATAATAATATTCTTTGCTTTTGCATCATTTACCAAATTCTTCTTACCTTGTTCATCCACGGTTGATGTAAATCCATTTTGAACAGTGTCCCATACTTCGTAACCTTGCGCCAAGAGATAGACCTCCATTCTTCCTTTCCAAAGTGCATAATTATTTTCATTGAATAGAGGTACACCATTCTTGGTATGCTCCATGACCTCCTTCCAGCTGTTAAACTGTTATTGAAGGAACCAAGCTCTGATTCCAATTGTTGGAAATACTGAGAGGGGGGGTGAATCAATATTCCTTTCAATTAGAGCATTAGTTAATCTTCAATTATTATCAGTGTTTGTACAATGATAGCAGTAAACAAAAGGAACACAAATGCACACCGTTTTTAAGGTGGAAACCCACTCCGGGACAAAAACCACCTAATGCTTTTCTAATAATTCTTTAATATTCAACTCCAATTGAAAATAAAGCTCCAACTTCCTAGAATCTAGAAAAGCATTCTTCTCCAGCTCCCACTGGATGGACGCTCCAATGCTCGAGATTCTTCAGTAGTCACTGAATGGATGCCCCAACACCCAATGAGCTACAACTCACCCTAGCACCACCCTACCACCCTATAGAAGAATAAAAGAAGAATGGACTCTCGTACCAGAGAAAATGGTCCACTTTACAATGATATAGAATGATGTAGAAGAAGAAGATATACTAGAACATAACCCCAACTTTGATACAACCACCTAATGATGATCCTAGACCTCCCAACACTGCCTCTTCAACCCTTGGCAGATAGACACTAGTACAATTTGTACAATAATGTATTTACAATGACTAAGTACAATGATACCTTTACAATGATTGTATGCAGTGCTGCCCACTTGAAGACTTCATATGATGAACTTCTTGCTGCTGTTATGCACCTTGGTTGCTGCTCTTGTCATGCTACCCTTTGTTGCACCTTGTTTTTCTTTTCTGCCGTAGAAATTCTGGTCCTTTGCAATCCTTGACAACACATGATCTAGCTTTTTCTTGCCTTGTATGAGCTTGATATTAAATCTGGTGTATCTCAGTTATTTCAGATCCTCAATGTTTGATTTTCGATCCTTTAGTAGTCCTCTGAGTCTTCTTTCCAATGCCATAGGTCTGACCCAATTTGGATTCTTCAAGAGAGAGTTATACCAAATTTCTCACACTGCCCTAATTATGGACAGTTTCAGCAGAGAGAATTTGTATGGCGTTCCACGTGTCACTGTTTCTTCATTTTCCTCTGAAATTAATAGAGCGAAAAATAAATAATGTGCACTATCTGTAAATTTTTACGGAATTCCATTCTGATACTCAGAGAGAGAGTTATGACGATTTTACCAAGGTCACTTCTTTGAGATGAATTTCAGGAGCCTGCAAAAACCCTTGCTTCCACAAATCATATCTCAAAAAATGTTGTGAAACTTGACCTGAAATTTTTACTGCAGCTCTCTCAGGATTTCTGCTTCACCTCATACAAATTTCAGCTTTTGAGCCTTCGTAGAAAAAAAGTTAGAGCGAATATTCCACGATGACCTATTTCATATGGTCAAATCCCATACATAAGGAGGAAATGAAGATCACAATTTATATGAATGCTTAAGTTGAGAGGGGCTTCAACAAGTGAACGTGGGAGGGCTCTTAAGAGCTTAAAAAATATATTAATTATGACTTTTCAATGACCCATGCCCCAACCCCATGGGGTTTTAGCCCACTAACTGGGGGTACAAACTTAAAATATGAATATCTCTCAAACCGTGAAGAATTACATGGTGTGCCATATATCAACGGAAACATCTCGACAAGTAGAAACCATAAAAATCATTATTGACCCAAAATATATTAATTTGGTAGGTCAAAAATCCCATGCAATATTGGTTAGCCCCTGGTGCTGCTTGGGTTGACATCAATGACAACCACTGATCAACAAACAAGTCAGGCAGCATGTGAGACCATCTGGATGAGAAAGATCCTGGTTGGTTTGTTTGGTTCTCAGATGGATCTGACGGTGATACATTGTGATAACCAAAATTGCATTAAACTCTCAGTTAATCCGATATTCCATGATAGGTCCAAGCACATAGACATCTGGTACCACCATCTCATATATTATGTTCATAGGCACATTGTGTTACATCATTACATTCCCACAGAAGATCAGGATGCAGATATTATGACGAAGGCGATCGCCAGGAGCAAATTCGAATACCATAGAGGCAAGATCAGGGTGGCAGATAATCCCTTCTTATTGAGAGGGAGTGTTGAAAATTCAACATGAAATGTGTGTCTAATTTAATTTTCCCTTAATTAAATTGGACAATAAAATGTAATATATCTCATAATCACTTGTAATAGTTAATGAGTATGATAAACTCGGTTAGCTCATGAATTTCTAGTTGAGGGTGGTTAGTGAGGCATGCAAAGTAATTCTATTAGTTATGGAGTTTCAATTGCAGTTAGTGCATTAATTTAATGCATCAGAAATCGGTTACTCAATTAATTGAGTTAAATTCAATTGAACTAGTTGTAATTGTTTGTTGCAATAGTGAGAGATCAAGTGATTTAAATTATGTTTAATTCACATACAGTGATCTTCCATGCCACTGATGATTTACTATTAATAGATGCATGCATGTCAGTTTTAGTGGAGACCCAGTTGAGACAAAAGTTAAAGGGATGTTAACTATCAGTTGTATCATTATTAGGATGCCCGCATGCAGCAAGACATCCATTGGATTTCACATGAGAATTGCACAATCAAGGAATAATTATCCTAATTAATATGGATTAATTTCCTATGGATTGCACAAGCAATGTAGGCTCATTAGAGGCAGGAAATTGGCTAAGTGTTGGTCGATTTTGTTTGGGTCATTGTGAGACAATTGTGAGAATGCAAGAGAATCTTGCGAGAAGAGTGCATTGCAATTGTTTCATGGTTCCATAGTGAATATACAATAGAAGACGGAGGGATTTTGAGCAGCAAGCTTTCCCCAGGAAAATATCTGTGTTGTGGTTTGATTTGCTTCTTTCTTTACTTGTTGTGACTGGCGATCGTGTTTATTTTCCGCAATTGATTTATCCCTCCCGTTCACTGAATCTTGGTAGCTATGCCAGCTCTTGGGAAGGCCTGGAAGGCCTAGGCTTACCAAGTCATCTTCTATAACATTAACACCAACCCTGCCAAGTTCATCACGAACTTGTGTGAACCTACTCATATATTGAGGAATAGTGTCATTCGTTTCCATCTTGATATTTTGAATTTTATCCTTAAGCGCTAGCTTCTTGTGGTCACTATTATTCTCAAACAATTTTTTCAATGCTTTCCACATTGTGAGCGGAGTTTATTTTCCATGGATATTTCAGACAACATGATCCCATACTCCCTCCAAGATTATTCTCCTCACCTTGGCTACATATTTCTTCTACTGAGAAAGGTTTTGGGCATCATATACCTATGTTTTTGCAACATTTGTCTTGATGTATTCTATAAATCCATTGTCAACCAACATTGCCTCCATGGGATGAAATTAGAGTTGCCATCCAAATCATACTCTAGCCTCAACTCGTTGAAGGTCATCTTCTTAACTTTAAATACATCCTACTACACTGAACTTCAAAATCAAACCTCTTGAGAAAAAACTTCGAAATTCTTGCTCTAATGTGAATCCTTCTCTGATACCTTTGTAATTGCTCATGAATTTTTAATCAAATTCACAAGATACAAACCTATTATATTGCTCTGTGGAATTAAATTCACAATTTAGAACATTAATCATAAACATGCAATGAGAAATAACATACGTGCACATAGTATTTTTTCCAGGGAAAGAAATATGTTAAAAACCCCAATTCCTTCTTGCATTAATCTAATGAATAGATATGTATCACAATTCCTTTGATCAATTGAGAACAACCTTCAAGTGAATAACCTATCTCTCTACTCACTGAGAAGCTCTAACCCAGACTTGATCAATTTCTACCTCTTCTTGAGCCCCTATTTCTTAGCGTAATTTCGGAGAAATTAGGACCCTAATATTTAGGAAATTCCTCCAAAATGATTGTGCAATTCCCAAGGTTGATAATTTGACTACATCCAACACTTGTACACTCAATACTAGTCTACAATTGATGTTGCACTACCTTGCAATCTCCACCACAACTAGGGAACTTGAATTCTCTACATGCACTAGCTATTTTGGGTTGATCGATTAGTTAAATGGATGATCACTGAGTTTCACTGAAGTCCCACTGCATAAATTACCTTCCACTAGTTCCTACAACAATTATAACTAGTTTAACTAAAAACAACTTGAAATAACTGACCTTGATTACTACAAATTAGCAATCACACATGCTTAACTGAGCTCTAACTCCTCTAACTCAAATTTTTGAGGTAACTGAGTGATAAGAGCCATGTCACCTCATTTAACTACATCCAAGTTGTCTTATGATGTGGAAATTCGAATTTTCTCAATTTAATCAAGGAAAAATCAAATTGAGAATTTGTTGCTGCATTTTTCAACACTATGCTCGAATATAAATTAAGGTAGATCTAGAAAAATTGTTTTTAGTAGGGATTAACTTAAACTTGGATAGTTGTTCGAACATCCAAGAAGTAGATTATGACCAGCTACCCGTCAAATGCAATATTTTCCACCCACATCCACTTGGCTAGGAATTGTCCCAAGAATCCAGATCAACCGTTGAATCAAGGAGAAGCACGTGAGCAATGGAATCATGAAAAATGAAAGAATAGTTCTCAAACGCAACATATCCCCTCACTCCAGCAAGAGTAGAAATTTACAGTAAGAAATCCTAATCCTCCCCCCAATAATTTCATCCCTAATAAAAATGGTGAAGTCTCAAGCAAATCAGCCTCTCAAGGAAAATCTTGTAATCAATTTGAATCTCTTTCAAATGAGTCTAAAGAAGGGGATATCTTGTATTTTGATCCCCTGATCATTGATCCACCCTCCATTCAAAATTTTCTTATTAGCATGAAGGGAGGAATCTTTACCACAAAGTCCACTAGCAAGGTAGATCTCAATCAAGAAAATTCTTCTAAGAAAGAGGAATACTTTCTCTCACCACAATAAGAAATAGTTATAGCTCCTTTTTTCATCTCTGTTGAATATAAATCCAAAGTAGATAAATCCAGATAAAAATATAGACACTCACTTAGATCGAGAAGTAAATCAAACAAAGAAATAATACTTAAGAAAATTGAAAAAAAAAAAAATCATTGCCATCAAATGACACTAAAAAAAAATCAAATGGGAGAAGAAGAAACCAGGAAACAATAGAAATCCAAGCCCAACTCCATCCAAGGGGGCACCCTATTCTAGAATTAAATAATGATTGTGCTCTTGTGGAATTGTCAGGGGTTAGGATCATCAAAAATAAGATCAGAAGTAAAATAATTAATAAAAAAGGAAAGGCCCTCTAATTCCCTTTCCCAGGAGAAAAAACTAGAGCAGAATATCTTAGCGCTTAAATTTTAGCTATAGCATGGTAGTAGTATATTATCGGTTAGTGTGAGTGGTGTGTCAGGAGGATGATGCACCTTATGGGACTCTTCCCAAATGTGTTTCGTCAACTCCCTCTCCACATTTTATTGGCTAGAGACATCCTTCCTTGATCTATCTCTAAGCCAGGTATGCTCAATTTTTAATGTTAATATTCCAATTCATTATAAAGAAAAATAGGAGTTTTGGGCCTCCCTTCATATCCTTCTACCTTTGATTTTGGCGCCTTCTATATTTTTGGGGGATATGTCAACACTACTCTAAACAACTGTGATAAAAAAAGGAAGATCACTTGTTCGAGACCCATTTTAGGAACCTATGGAAGATTTGATGTCTCAAGTTAGGCTCATGGACATAAATCCAGCTAGATTAAAATACACATGGAGCAATGGATGCTCTAGCCCAAATCACATTGTGGAAAGGTTGGACCGCTTTCTTCTTTCTTATGAGTTCCTTCACTACAATCTCCATATTATCTCTTCTATTCTTCCTTGGTCAGGATATGACCACCACCCCATTCACTTGAACCTTTCTCCTTTGATTAATAATGGCCTCGTCCCTTTCCAACTATGCCCTATTTGGATACCTTACGCTAATTTCCACAAGATCATTTCCCAATCCTGGCGCACCTGGGTTGAAGGTAGCCCTATAAAAATTTGGGAGGAAAAGATCAAACATCTAAAAATTTCCCTAAAATCTTGGCCTCGTTCCTTGCAGACTGTTTTTCAGCGAGTCATTATAGAGTTGGATCATTCCCTTAATTAGCTCCATTCCACAATGGAAATTCAACATGTTTCTAAAGATATTCTCCATCAGGATAAGTCTTTGTTTGAAAAGTATCACACCCAACTAAAATAGGAAGAGGAATACTGGAGACTGAATTCTTATAGTGTTTGGTTTCATGTAGGAGACAAATATGAAATACTTTCATAAAAACCCAAGAAAGGAGATTGAAAAAAAACCGTTTAAGAATTTTTGATCAATGGGAGCAAGGTAGAAGACTTCAATATTATAAAGGAAGGGGAAGCATATTTTTTAGTCAACTCTATCCCTAAATTGACCACCCATATGTAGAGATTGAGGCCTATATGCTAGATTCCATTCCCAATATTGTTACTGAAGAAATGAATAGACAAATTATTATCCCTCCCACTGAAGAAGAAACTTGTAGTGTTGTATTTTCCTTTCACCCTACTAAAGCTCCAAGGCCTGATGGGTTCACAACCCATTTCTATCATAATTTTTGGGACTTAATTAAAACATATATATGGAGGCTAATTAATTACTCTCTAAAGAATGGATTCATGGGGGGAGGGATAAATTCCTCTTTTTTGGCTTTAGTTCCAAAGGAGAAAAAACCTAATTCTTTCTCCACATTTTTTCCTATTTCTTTTTGTGATGCATCCTACAAGATTATTTCTAAACTCATTGTAGAAAGACTATAAAATATCCTTACTGTCCTTGTCTATGAAAACTAGGGTGGCTTTTTTCCAGGAAGACATATCTTTGATAACATTAGCCTGGTCCAGGAAACAATTTTCTCCAGCAGAGAGCGGGGAGACAAAGGAATGGCCATTAAATTAGATATGGCCAACACTTTTGACAGGGTGAGACATAGCTTCCTCTTTAAATTATTGAGTACGATGGGTTTCCACTCTAATTTTATCTATTGGATCTATATATGATTCGGGATCCTTACTTCATTGATGTATTCAAAATTGCATGTAAAATAGCATGAAAAAACACATGTGCAAACACTTAAAGAAGAGGAAACATAAAGGAGACCATCAAGAAAAGGAACCCAAAAATTTGATAACAAAGTTCATCTAGTGTGGACTAAGTTTTAGCGCCATACTTCAATTGCGGGGAGCCCTCCTCATTCATCTTAGAAAAACTCAAATGAGTACATGCCAAAAATACATTGTATACCTCCATATATGGGAGTGTTCTAAAAATGGGTTGCTCAGATCATAAAATGGACTGCACAAACAGTCTTGGTGAAAAATCGTCAAATTTGAGCATAAACACGACCCCTTTCTGTCACTGAAAAATCTGGACCCATAAGGAATATTTCATATTCTTTGAAGATTCCTTATGGAATGTTTTGGTGGAATATTCCCTCTAAATTCTATCATAACGTGTGCCTGAGTCACGGTTCTAATGGCGCAGTTATGGCTGCAACATTACACAAGGTTGGTTCTGCATGTTTTCCTCCCTCTTCTCACTATGCAAGTAGTAGGGGTTTAAATACAATGGGTGTGGTGTTAATAACAAAGACCTGCCCAATGGGCGGTTGGTTGGCGGTTGTTTGTAAGTGCTTTGGTGCCCTAGGGTCATGAGTTCAAACCTCACAGACCCAAATTGTATGACATATTTTTAAATTGAAAAAAAATGGTTGTTTGGCCATTTCTACTTGTTCGCCAAGATTGGAGTTGGGGTTTGGCAAGTCTGCCGATTTGGTGGCCCTCCAACCCATTACCACTCGTCTCCGCCAAACTTAAATATGACTGTTAATTTTTCTACCAAAAATAGTGATTCTTCCAATCTGTCCCCTAGTTAGTTTCCCTGCTATAGTTGGCCTAGTCCAGGTCCAAATGGCCACTCACAGGGTGCCACGTGGTGCCATGTGATTGGGCCAAGTGGTGCCCTTGGATTGGGCCTCATATGGCTAGTATGAGCCTACGAAGTGTGAGCTCTGGATTGGCCTGAAAATATTCCCTCATATGTTGTTCATACTACCATGTGGAAGCATGTGGGAGTGCCACATGGTAGACACATTTGCAAAAAAAATTATTATATGACAAAAACTTGAGTGGGCCATAACTTTCGCATACCATGTCAGTTTAAGGTTTCATTCACGTCACTGGATTTAGGATGACGAGCTCTTTGATCTGAGATATGTTTTTCTAATATTTGAGGACTTCGAAAATTTTTCCTTTTGGGATCCTCCTAGATCATTCCTCTCCACTGAGAATTTTTTGGTCCTCCAAAAGTATAAACATGATTGCAATTTCAAACTGCATAAAAGATGCCTCATACAGACCATCTTTGCTTTCCTTCACCTTTGTACTTCAGAAATTGGAATGATGAAACTGACACATGTATCCATATGAAAACTTGTAGCTGCCAATACATGTCCAAATTGCAAGATCCCAAAATAAGACCATAATTTCCAAGAGTTTATAATACACTCATGGTCAAGTTTACAAAAAAAAACTTACCCCATGCTATCCAATTAAAGGAAAAAAATATCACTATGTTGCATTCATAAGTGTTGGCATACACTTCACCACTTTTACAAACATTTTCACAACATGTGATTTACAATGGTGGTCAGACTCAACTACTTTTAAAGGCTACCCATTTTTGACCTAACCAGGTTAATGGGCATTCTTCCTATAGTTGGATTTATTGTTGAATTTCTCCATTGACAAGTTCCTTCAAGGGTGGTTCTTTATCCTTCTTGGGATGCAACTCTGGATGGAGATTCCAACATGTATCTCTCTAATGTCCTCTCTTGTTACAATGGCTACAATGGTTTTTCTTCCTCCAAAATTTATTGACCTTCTTTGAACGATTGTCTCTAGTGTGGATCCAATAAGGAGAGATTTCCTTAGCTCTTCCTTTGGAATTCTCACTATCACTGGAAGGTGGTGATGTGCTCTCGACATCTTTCACTGTCTCGGACTTGTCACTTGAAGACTCTCTTGTCTCCATGGGTGTGGAGTATCTTTCATAGAAGATATTAGAGAGTGTCTCATCTTCCTTTCCGACATAGCCTAGTCTTGCATATCTAGGTAATTTTACCATTTGGATCGGATTCAAAATTCCTTGGCCATTAACTCCTAGGTCATTTCCTTCATATCCCATCTTCTTCATGAGCTTCAAACCAATACCTATAGTGTGCTTTTCAAATTCACCAAAATCATCATCATAATGAGAACGTGAAACTGAAGAATCATTGTTTACCTTTTAAGTGGGTGATGAAGGCTTTGCTAAGATTTCGCTGAGCTTAAATTTTTCCAAGGCCTATTTTGTGGCCTGTAGATGAAGCTGCAATCCATGCTTTTCTTCCTCTAAATCTCTTATAAGTCTCCTCAATTCATCATTCTATACTTCAATTCTTTAGTTGATATCCTCAAGTTCTTAGATCCATGCAATCTTTGGTGCTCTTCTCATCTTTGGTACAACACCTGCTTCAATATTTGTCTCATTGCCTGAATCAGAACCCAAGTCAATAGGTCCATTACCTGTAGTCCCAAGAACTGCAATCTTCATCTCATCTTCTGTATAAGAACCTAGGTAAATTGGTCCAACACTTGCAAATACAGTAGCTATGACCTTCACCTCATTGTCTAAATTGAATTTGTGATCTTGTTGCATGGTATCAACTATCTTATGCTTCCCTTTTCTACCTTTTATCTTCGACTTCTATTATGGATATAGTTTCCAGGAACCCTCCTCATCATTCCATTCTTTCATGAAATGAATTCAATAGGTCTGTTAGGTCCCCGTAATTTTTTAGATTGGTGAGAACAAATTAACAGGGGTAACATCAGACCAATCTTTGGAGTCCTAGGACCTAGCCTTCCTGGACTCAAATAGGGCTCTCTCTACTTTATGCAAAGGAATATGAACTTGTTTGCTTTTTAGGTTTTGATTTTAGACTAGTTATTAAGTGTTAGGGTTTGTTTTGTTGGTTGGGAAAGTTTTTAAGTAGGTTAATAGAGTGGGGAATATCAATCCATTGGGCTATGGAGTCTGCAAAAGTCTTGAAATGTGTAAAATTGAGTCAAGGATAGTTCAAAGGGAAAGTTCGCAAGATCAAATGGATCTAATCAGGTCAAGGGAGAGTGAAGTAACATGGAGTTGTGAATATAGTGAGTTAAATGGGCAATCATGGATCCTTTAACAAACCAATAAATAAGAAAAAACTTCTAAGATGATAGCATAATGAAAACTTGAAGAGTAATGAAGAATTCGTCAATATCAACTAGGCTAAGCAAGTCTTAAAAACAACAGTTAAGTAACCTAAGAGAGTAGTGAAGGATTCTCTAAAACTTACTTGAAAATAGATAGCATTCTAACATAACATATCAGTAACACTAAAGATCATTTAAGGATTTATTTAGCAAAACTTTGAGGAAGAAAACATGGAATTTAAGAAAGCAGACAGAAGTAGGGTACCAAGAAGGTAAATCTTATTCTCTATTTCTGTTCTATAACTAAATGAACAATAAACACAATGAATAACTGAATAAAACAAACATAAAGATGGAATACATCACCATTTGAACAAGCTTAATGAATCCTAAGAGTGAGCTTGATCCATGGAAGCACAATCCAACACCATCACAAGGCACCAAAAATCAGTTTCACCAATAAACTCCAAGTCTATTTCATAGCATGCTCAGCAAATATCCAACATACACAATGAAATATCCATGCTCTATTTATCTTGCATTGGATGACTAAACCCTAATTAGGTCTCTAGAAGCCTATTATTTAATCATAAATGTCAATTTTGTCCTTTGAGACCTTACAAGACCCAAGGCACAAAATATCTAATACAAAATATTTTTTCAGGCATTTTTGGAAAAAAAAAAGTGACATTTGGGCTCTGACAAGCCTCCAAAATTTTTCCTAGCATACATTGTTGACTTTTTTATTGTTAGGGTGTAGCACTAAGTTTTAGGATGTATTTCCAGGCCAAGGGCACAACACATGAGCAAGAAAATTGGGCCATCTTGTAGCAAAGTTTTGAAGGCCTTCCCGATATCGGAATGGGCTCCATGATGGCTCGTTGGAAATCCTGTTGAGTCTACTTTCTAGAAATACCCTTGGTTTTCTTATTGGACCCCTGTAGCCTATGAAAAAAGAAAAACTCCCAATACTGGTAAAGGTGCATCACATGTCCTGAAAACTAGGTAGAAAGGTGAAAATTAGGGTGTTTTTTACCCTTTTGGAGGACCAAATCAACTCCAAATGACCTGAAATTTGGTGAGAATGTTGTACTGGAGCTCAGGATTCCAAAAATGTAAATTTTTCCTCCTAAGGATGCCCTGAGAAAAATCGTATCACCAAGGATGCTACCCCCTTGGCCCTCTAAATTAGCAAAAATCCAAAATTTCCAAAAAGTTCCCAAAATTTGCATTTATCTTCCTTGTTATGTCTGGGATGCTTGCATGGAAGCATCAGCAAGAAGGTTGAGCTTTCTTTGACCTTTGGCCTCCTTGAGGGCTTGAACTTTGGCAAGGGCTCTTTTGAGCTTGGCCCTTGCAATTTGATTTCTAAGTGCATAGTGTTTGGCCATCTTCCTTTGGAGGTCAAGGTCTCTGTTTTCCTTCTCCAATTTTGCCTCCAAGCGTATGTTTTCTCTTTCTAGTCATGGCTCCTGATCATATTCTATCTCCATGGCAAGCAGCTCACTTAGAGGGAGCTGCTCTGCCAACGGGGACTCTTTCTCTCTTTGTCTTGCCAAGGCCTTCTTTAAACCCATGGTTCTTGGTCTTCTTCTGGACTGTCCTTCTTCATCTTCACTTTCCTCATAGGTGCCCATGAATTCCTCTAGCTTTACCTATGCCCTTTGAGCTTCTTTTCGGGGTCTGATTTCTCTAGCCTCATAAATGGCATTTTTTTCCCATAGCTATCTGTTCTCCATCTCAAGGGAATTATTCATAGTCTTGGCCCTATCTAGATTTGCTTGGAGGTCTTCAATTTGGGCATTTTTGTTCTGGAGGAGCAAGTTTTTGATCCTTGCTTTATTTTCCTCGTCACTTTCAATATGAATTATTTCAAACTCTCTCTCAACCTCATGTTGATCTTCTACTTCTTCTTCTTTGATATTTTGTTTGTCTTTTTCAAGCTTCTTAGCTGAGGAGGATGGCATGGTCCCTTGCCTTTTAGAGGCAGCAAACACATGCCTCTCTCCTCTTTGATATGTGAGAGGGAAAAGCTCAATTTTTTCCACCTAAATTCCCTCACCATGGTTGAGCTCAGGACTGCTTTTCTCTTCCTCATTGATATCTACATTGATGTTTTCTGCACTGTGTTCTTGACTGCCTTCATTAGCCTCACTTTCAATTTCTTCCATGCTAACATCACTGTTGTGATCTTCATTTGTGTCATCATCCCTTTCTCCTTCATTGATATCAGCTTCATTGTCATATAGGTTATGTGAGTTATTGTTACCCTCATCATTATAATTACCTTGGCCACTTTTTTCATTTCCTTCAATACTGCTAGGAGTCTCACTATCTTTGGAACCGTTCTCTGCACTATCACCATTACCACTATCAGGCTCATTATTTTCACTGCCTTATTGGCCATTAGGACTATTGTCATTATTGTCATTGCCTCCCTCATTAATGTGGCTAGCATTATTTTTGTGATTTTCACTATTGTTATCAACCTCTTCACTGAATTTTTGGTCTTTAGTGTCATTTTTGTCATCATCATCATCATTGCTATCATTTAACGTGTTTTCTATTTCATCACTATCCTCTTTGTTTCCAATATCATCACAGCCCTTATCATTATTTGTGTTATCACTGTTAGAGGTGTCCTTATCAGTTTCTTCATCACTTTTCGCCTCTTCACTGATTTCTTCATTTCATCTTCCTCATTGACTAGTGGGTTGTTTTCAACATAATCATAATTTTCTGGGCTACTTTCCTCATCACTTGCATTTTCATCTTCTTTTTCATCTACCTCCATGTCTTTTGCTTCATTGTTGACATCTTCCTCTTCTTCATCATCCTCTGCCTCTTCATCATCATCTACCTCTTTACTGTCCTCTTCTTCATCATCTGCCTCTTTATCACTGTCCTCTTCTTCATCATCTGCCTCTTTATCACTGTCCTCTTCTTCATCATCTGCCTCTTTATCATTGCCTTCTTCCTCATGGTCACTTGCTTGTTCACTGCCACTTTGTTCACTTCCTGAAGCATTAGGAGAAGGTGAGGAAGGGGGATGGGATGATGAGGGCGCATTTGGCTGAGGATGGGGTTGTGGGTTTGTGAACACTTCATGGGCGATGAACACCTCCCATGGAATACCCTTTTTCTCTAATTGATGCAACACAACTATCTTGATAAGAGAGTGGTGAAAAATACTCTGCATTTGTTGTGAAGGATGTCTCTTTTGCACAATATAAGACATCTTGATAGCGGACATACCCCGCCAAACCCACATTCCCAACTCTCATGGCATATAAAAAATGCATACACCAAATTTTTGTGCACAATAAAAATTCAAATCTGGAAATTTATTTATCTAATGCGGAAGCTTCTTATCTAGTCTTCCAGGAAGCTACCTCACTTGTAATACATGATTACAAACCATGGAAAAAACCCACTTCATAAAATGCGATTCCAATTAAAACCCCAAATAGCTCTATCATAAACCATGGCTAATTAACCTCTCGGCATCATCACTATAATGTAGAGGTTATACGCCAATCTGCCTTATGGCTCTCGCCCTATGGTTTTGATTTAACCGCTCTCGATTCAAATAAACGGAATTCGATATAAATCAAACATGCTTAAAAGCCATACCGTCTTTCTCAAAGGGGAACAGAATTAAATCAATTCGTATTCTGAGTTACACAGTGGCTTGAATACATATAACCCGCCATGTCTTTAAATCACAGTCCAATCCTGAATAGAAATCGGAATTCATTACATCAATGGTGTAAACGAAGCTTTTCATATGATATCCTATCAAAGCTGGATCACCATCGATCCTTACAGTGATCGATGGTTGATCAACAACCTCGTAAACACAACATTTCAATAATAAAACTAAACTGGAATTAAACCATATTAAACACATGGAATCCACACAACTACGTTTCTATTATATATACAAACTGGATTAGAATCTAAGGCATTCCAGCCTTATCCGCACGTCCTCTGGCACTACATTGAATTCTCTCCCCCCGTCAGACATTACAGATTCATCATTATATATAAATTACAAAGAATCGGTTGAGATCACTCAAAGAAAACTCTTGGCCTTCTCAAACGCACACATGGCAGATCAGTTATAAAATTCAACATCAGTTTAAAAATTTTGCCCCAATTTTTCATGGTCATTCGCATACCCAGCTTCAGATTCGAACTTGAATTCGAATCGCTCAGATGCCCCTACATCAGAATCTCGAGGCACAAAAATTTATGACCTCCTGGTCATATGTCTTCTCTAGCTGTCAGCAATTCTACCCACGTCATCTATGGAACTGCTCCTTGTGATCTTCCTGCAACATCATGCTTGAACAATTCTCACCCGCATCCTCTGCGGAATTGTCCTATGTGAACTGCAACAAAACCTCTGCAATAGCAAGTCCTCCTTGCTACCAGATACCTCACCAAGCTTCTCTCCTGAGCTCTGGCTTTTGGCATCTCTCTGGTTCGCTCCTGTGGAACCATTTGAGCACTCTTGCTCTAGGCTGCTGCAATATTCTCACCTTCCTCTGTTGCTACCTTCACAAAACATGAAAATCACAAGCTTCACAAAACTTCACAAAATTGTACCTCTTCTTCCTCTGTACACAAACTTCTTCTCCTTCCCAGGAAATCATTACCCTACTCTGATACCACTTGATAGCAGGCATACCCCGCCAAACCCACATTCCCAACTCTCATGGCATATAAAAAATGCATACACCAAATTTATGTGCATGATACAAATTCAAATCTGGAAATTTATTTATCTAATGTGGAAGCTTCTTATCTAGTCTTCCAGGAAGCTACCTCACTTGTAATACATGATTACAAACCATGAAAAAAACCCACTTCATAAAATGCGAGTCCAATTAAAACCCCAAATATCTCTATCATAAACCATGGCTATTTAACCTCTCGGCATCATCACTATAATGTAGAGGTTATATGCCAATCCGCCTTATGGCTCTCGCCCTATGGTTTTGATTTAACCGCTCTCGATTCAAATAAGCGGAATTCGATATAAATCAAACATGCTTAAAATCCATACCGTCTCGCTCAAAGGGGAACAGAATTAAATCAATTCGTATTCTAAGTTACACAGTGGCTTGAATACATATAACCCACCATGTCTTTAAATCACAGTCCAATCCTGAATAGAAATCGGAATTCATTACATCAATGGTGTAAACGAAGCTTTTCATATGATATCCTATCAAATCCGGATCACCATCGATCCTTACAGTGATCGATGGTTGATCAACAACCTCGTAAACCCAACATTTCAATAATAAAACTAAACTGGAATTAAACCATATAAAACACACGGAATCCACACAACTACGTTTCTATAATATATACAAACTGGATTAGAATCTAAGGCATTTCAGCCTTAGCCACACGTCCTCTGGCACTACATTGAATTCGCTCCCCCCCTCAAACATTAAAAATTCGTCATTATATAGAAATTACAAGGAATCGGTTGAGATCGCTCAAAGAAAAATCTTGGCCTTCTCAAACGCACACATGGAAGATCAGTTATAAAATTCAACTTCGGTTTAACAATTTCGCCCCAATTTTGCATGGTCGTTCGCATACCCAACTTCATATTCAAACTTGAATTCGAATCGCTCAAATTCCCTTGAATCAGACTCCCAAGGCACAAAAATTTATGACCTCCTGGTCATATGTCTTCTCTAGCTGTTAGCAATTCTACCCACGTCATCTATGGAACTGCTCCTTGTGAACTTCCTGCAACAGCATGCTTGAACAATTCTCACCCGCACCTCTGCGAAATTGTCTTATGTGAGCTACACCAAAACCTCTGCAATAGCAAGTCCTCCTTGCTACCAGATACCTCACCAAGCTTCTCTCCTGAGCTCTGGCTTTTGGCATCTCTCTGGTTCTCTCCTGTGGAACCATTTGAGCACTCTTGCTCTAGGCTGCTGCAATATTCTCGCCTTCCTCTACTGCTACCTTCACAAAACATGAAAATCACTAGCTTCACAAAACTTCACAAAACTGTACCTCTTCTTCCTCTGTACGCGAACTTCTTCTCCTTCGCAGGAAATCATTTCCCTGCTCTGATACCACTTGATAGCGGGCATACCCGGCCAAACCCACATTCCCAACTCTCATGGCATATAAAAAATGCATACACCAAATTTTTGTGCACGATACAAATTCAAATCTGGAAATTTATTTATCTAATGCGGAAGCTTCTTATCTAGTCTTCCAAGAAGCTACCTCACTTGTAATACATGATTACAAACCATGGAAAAAACCCACTTCATAAAATGCGAGTCCAATTAAAACCCAAAATAGCTCTATCATAAACCATGGCTAATTAACCTCTCGGCATCATCACTATAATGTAGAGGTTATACGTCAATCTTCCTTATAGCTCTCGCCCTATGGTTTTGATTTAACCGCTCTCGATTCAAATAAACAGAATTCGATATAAATCAAACATGCTTAAAATCCATACCATCTCGCTCAAAGGGGAATAGAATTAAATCAATTCGTATTCTGAGTTACATAGTGGCTTAAATACATTTAACCCACCATGTCTTTAAATCACAGTCCAATTCTGAATAGAAATCGGAATTCATTACATCAATGGTGTAAACGAAGCTTTTCATATGATATTCTATCAAAGCTGGATCACCATCGATCCTTACAGTGATCGATGGTTGATCAACAACCTTGTAAACACAACAATTCAATAATAAAACTAAACTGGAATTAAACCATATTAAACACACGAAATCCACACAACTATGTTTCTATTATATATACAAACTGGATTAGAATCTAAGGCATTCTAGCCTTATTCGCACATCCTCTGGCACTACATTGAATTTTCTCCCCCCGTCAGACATTATAGATTCGACATTATATAGAAATTACAAGGAATCGGTTGATATCGCTCAAAGAAAACTCTTGGCCTTCTCAAACGCACACATGGAAAATCAGTTATAAAATTCAGCATCGGTTTAACAATTTCGCCCCAATTTTGCATGGTCGTTCACATACCCAGCTTCAGATTCGAACTTGAATTCGAATCGCTCAGATGCCCCTGCTTCACATCTTATTAATACTCCTATAGAGATAATAGGGAAAATGTAGCAACTTTACCCTAGTGAAGTGCATGAGCAGTCTTATATGGTATGAATAAAGCTTGGAAAACCTCCCCTCACATGTAAAATATTTCATGATGACTCTCATCAAGGGCGCATATCTCTCCAGAAAATGTGAAAAGGGAAAAATGGATTTACAGTTAGCTTGGTATCTAGGTTTTAGGAAAGGTTCATACTGGCTCATATTCAAACTAGACTGCTTGAACCACTTTTCTCCCATACTAGGTATCCCAGTGGCCATAGAAATGATATTTGAAGAAAGATAAAAGTTTACCCCTATTAAATTTACTTGATCATCATGAAGGTTAAGGATAAACAGCTTGGTAAACTCAGGATGACTCTGTATCTATTGTACTTTTTCACAAAAGTCAAAACAACCCACATTCTGGAAATATGAAACTGTCATAGGAGATGCCATCAACTCTACAGTGTTCAGTGGTTCAAACCTATTTACTCTTTTACCTTTGCGCTGATGTCTTCTAGGCCTTTGGCCTCCCTCACCACTGTCACTATTACCTTCCCTTGACATTTTGATTTTATTGTTTCCTTAAAAGCCAAAAACCCTACTGCCTTAACTGTTCTTTTCTTGTTTGCATATGAGGGATGTTTAATGACTTCTAGCTCATCTTTCTAGGGTTTATTCTTTGAACCAAATGACAAGAACTTTGAAAATGAGGTGGTGTTTTTACTTACCCCTCAGAGGTGTTATGAAACCCTTGGAAGTGATTTTGAGGAGGTTTTCAGCAGATTCTGAGCTTGGACTGATGTAGAGGCCCTCCTAGCCAAACGCGTAGCACAGGCGCACAACACCGGGCCAGTCGGATCGCTAAAGGTTGAACGCACAGCACACGAGAAAGGCTGCACGGGCATGTTGAGTGAACTTCGTGCATGTTTAAATGCACAACGCTTGAACACAACCGAGCCAGTCGGGTGAACCTCTGTGCAACGCTGAACACGCAGCACTACCGAGTGCAAAGGGAAATTGGGTGAGCTCTACAGGGGTCTGTCAGGTTAAACATGTAGCACACGTGCCTGTCAGGTCACTAAAACGTTTAGACGCATAGCGCATTCGATGTTGAACGCGTCGTCGGCACGGGTCTGTCGGGAGAGCAGAAGAATGTGTAGCGCAGGTAACATTGCACGCCACTTGTTGGCATGGGTTGTCAGGTCTGCATGGAGCAAATGCATAGTGCAAAAACATAGTCGTGTAACATACATAGAAATTTACATAGCAGAAAGCCTCCAGGAGTGTAGCACGGGCTTCCAGGCGCGTAGCACAGGGCAACTTTGCCTGATTTTGTCAGAAAATCACAATTTTCGCTTTGGGTGCTCTTGATGACGTTGTGAAATAAAAATGAGTTGTTAAAGGGTGAAGACGGTCTTTATAGGTTTAAAATTTTGATTTTTAAATGTCAAACCCACTTTTCTAATGATTTCTTTTCAAGCCTTTGACCTTTTACTAATATTTTATTTGGCCCTTTTGCTGCAGGTGAACAAAACTTACTTTTGGTCTCTTGAGGCATGAAGAGCTTATTCCTTCGCTTTGGTGAATTTGGCCATACAATAGCCTCTTCATCTTGATGTGAAACCTATTTTATAAAACTCAGTTTAATCCCTTGATCTTTGCAGACCTCCTTTCACTATTTGTAAGAATATTTGCTCCATTTGGTGAATTCTAACTTAATTTTGGACTAGTGATGCCTTTCATCATTTTCTTGATAGATGACTATGAAAACCTTGTCCTCACCTTTCTTACTGATCATCAGGCATGATAAAATAACCTTTTTACCAGCATTATGAAATTCAAAATCATGTTTATTACCCTTTTTGACCAATTCTGTTGTGCGGGTGTCTGAATTTATAATTTTGAAACTTTCCCACTGATACTCTTCACCACTCGGTTCTGCAAACTCTGTTTGAGTGACAAGGCTACTTTCTTTGGTTGGTCTATGTCCTTGAACATTTTCACTTTAGCATGTGTTATGAAACCCTGAAGTGACCTTTCCTTCTAATCTTTGAAAATGTTGAATTCTCTTAGATAACCTTAGAAATTTACACAGTGGTGGCATCCTCAAAACTTTTATAATTTACCTTGGAGCTTGCACCATGTTTTTCTATCCTTTAACCACTAAATGTAAATAACTGAAATGAGAGCTTGACCCTCATTTGTGTGTTTTGCTGCATTGGGCTTCTGTTTGGCATACTGTTGATTGAATCGGGCTTAGAAAACTTGATCTCCCCTTTAGACTCAGTGATCCATGCTTTCCTTTAGAAACTCATCAGTTACCCTATCAATTTCCTTTGATGATTTACTTCATGACATTCCTGCAGAAATGTTAATCATGGTTACTTTTTGCAAAACTTTGAAATTGACAAAGTAGCTTTCTTTGGAGATCTCCTGCTCTTTCTTGGGCCATCATGTGTTGCTATTATTTTTCATTAGAACTAAGTCTTAGCATAATAAGAACAGAGCTTAAAATACCAATGAAGACCCTATAACCTAGGAAACCCTAATGATCTAGTGGGAGGGTTTTAACTTGGTCTTTTGACTGAAATTAGGCTTGGGATCTTAATAGTGTAAAAACAGAGTTTTTAACCAATTGGTGTATTTGAACATATAGAAACTGATGTACTTGATTGATCTAAAGAGATTATAGGGGTAATCTTGAGACCATCAAGGTTTGAGGAACCTGATGAAAATGGGAAATAATAGGCTGATTGTAAACCCTAGATGGGAATGAAAAAGTGGGGTAAAGGAAAAAACATAGTGTTGGAGTGATAGGTGAGAAAAAGAAACTAGATGAGTGGCATAAGCCCAGGAGGGGCCTTTTAGGAATGGCAGGTTAATCATGGACTGGTAAATAGCAAAAATGAAAAATTTGTGACAAGGATAATGAAGGCAGTGAGATTTATAAAACTCACAATATTCAGGAATCTTATTTTTAGAAATCTAGGATTTATATTTAGTCATCTTCAGATAGTAAAAATTATTGATGACTAACAGTGGCTCCACTTGGGGAGGGAAGCTTCTTTTCAGGAGGTGTCCAGGACCTTAGAGCTCAAATCTCTGAGTTTTGAAGACCAGTGCCTCCTCCATTGGGAAGATTTCTCTTCTTTCATTTGTTGATGATTCATTGAAGCTATGATCTTAGGAATCTTAAAGACATGTTGGCTTCAACCTCATCTCTACCTACCCATCATTCCTAGCCTACCATTTTTTCTTCCTTTGGGTGCACTTGGACTGGCAAACCCTTGACATTATTTTTCTTTGAAAGCATAAAACAAAAACTATCTACTTTTACCCTTATCACTCCCAAGAGTTGAGATTAGGCTAATGAACTTTCTTATTCTCTACCTAGTCAACTTATTTGTCAAGATTAAGTTGTTTGAAAAACTCTTCTTCTCTAATCTAATGACATGAAATTTAAAAACATGACTAAACCAGGATTGAGCAATCTAATTTTTCGTGGGCTATGGCATTCGGACAAGCTGCACACAGACACTATTTTTGTATAAACAAAACTAGAAAGTATGAGGGTTTTGTTTCATCATTTGTTATTCATCCCTATCTTTCTCTTTGGTTCAGACTTGAGCATTGAGAACCAACATCTTTTCCTCCTATTCTATTCCTAATTACAAGTCAAGCTTAAATGGTTTGACAAGCCTTCTTTCACTAACCTATCAGCAGAAATTCAAAATATGTTCATCCATGATTAGGCTAGATGACTGAACAAGACTCTTTTCTCTTAACCAGTAGTGGCATTTAGGCTTGCACACTTTCAACAGTACTCTTTTTTGGGTATGGGGTTGTACCTATTCTTTTTCTGCCCTCTTTTTCATCATTTTTTCTATTTTTATTTTTCCTGATTTTCCATCAATCAATGTTATGTACAATGAATGAAAGCTTCGAACTAGGAACTTTGACAAAAATAGTGTTTGAGCATCCTGCCACTTACAAGACCTTCGAACACCTCTACTCCATTTATCTCTTGTAAAAATAAATCATTGTTACCTCTAGCTGAATGAATGATGTAAGGACCTTTCCACAAATTTTCAAACTTGACATGTTTTCCTTTGTCCTCCCCCCTGGAATCCCATTTCAGCACTATGTCTCTGATGTGGAAATCATTGGCTTTGGTTCTTCTGTCAAAGATCTTTTTTATGTTTTCTTGCACTGCTTGTGTTCTTTTGTAAACTTCTTCCCTTGATTGCTGCAAATGAATGGTTTGGTTCAGCCTCCTTTACATGTCATTTTCTTCTGATTGAACCTCTTGAAGAAGCTTCATAACCGGAACTCCCAAGGATGTTGGAAAAACAGCATCCATGCCATAAACCAGCTAATAGGGAGACATGTTGATAGATTTCTTAGTTGTTAGTCTATCAGCCCATAGTGCATGTACCAGTTTTCCATGCCATGATTTTTTGTTCTCTTCCAACAGTTTCTTGATGATGTTCACCAAAATCTTGTTAGAGGAATCATCCAGTCCCTTACCTTGAGGGTAATAAGTTGTAGAGTGCCCCAGTGCGATGTGATATTTGTAGCAGAAGTCCACCATTCTCTTGGACTTAAATGCTACAGCATTATCAGTGATGATCTTCTTGGGACAGCCGAATCTAGACAAGATGTTGGTTTCAAGGAATTTTATGATGACTGAGTCGGTAGCATTCCTTGAAGGGATGGCTTCTATCCATTTGGTGAAATAATCGGTAGCAGTGAGAATCCAATTGTTTTGGGAAGATGATGCAGGGTGGATTTCGCCAATGAAATATAAACCCCACCGTTGAAAAGGAGTTTCGACACTAATAGGATGCAAGGTTAAAGGAAGTAGCTTTTTCTTGCCATCAAATATTTGGCATTTATGGAAAGTTGCAACTAGATTGTGAGTATCGAGGAAAAGAATGGGCCAATAGTAACCAACTCTAAGGATTTTATTAGTTGTGGTTTTCTAGTACAGCTGACCTCCACACTCTCCTTCATGGAACTCATGCATAATTCTATATGCATCATCTTCAAGCAAACATTTGAGCAATATACCAACATAATTTTCCAATATAAAGCTCCATCAAAAATGCAGAAATTTAAAGCTTTTTGTTTCAAGAATCTAGCTTTTGTTTTGGATAAAGTTGGAGGAGCATTAAGGTAGAAAATTACATATAGAATATCAGCATACCAAGATGAATTCAAAATTACTTCTTCAATGTGCGGAGTTGTGCACTCTTCCTATTCCTCTAATGCATCAACCATGTTCATGTATAATGCTTGAAATTTTGATTCAACCATGAGTTTTGCGAGTCCTTGTCCTTTAACCAATTTAGTGGGTCTCATTTCTAAATCATATTATAAGATAATATAAATCCATTTACCCCTTTTACCATCAGGGTCTTGATTCAAAATGTCTTTAACAACTGTGTGTGGAACAAAAGCAATAACATGGGAGTGCAAAATGTAAACTCTTAAGTCCTTCAATGCTTCGATCAAGGTGAAGGCTTGTTTCTCCATGATGTTATATTTTAGAGGAGCATCTCTCAATGCTTTGCTGAAGAAGGCTATGGGTTGTTCTTGTTCCATCATGTTCTTTTGAAGCAATACAACAACCACAGTGTGTTCGGATGCAAAGGAGAATATGAAGAAATCCTTGGTAAAGTCGGGGCAGATTAGAACCAGTGTTTGGGTAAGGGCTTGTTTCACTAGTTCAAAGGATTGTTTGGCTTTCGTGGTCCACTTGACTCCTACTTATCTTTTCAACATGTTTGTGATATTTCTTAGGAGTTCAGCGAGGTTAGGAATGAATCTTCTCAGGAAGTTTATCTTTCCAATGAAAGATTGCAGCTCTTTAATTTTTCTAGGATCGTTGATTTGTAGTATGCCTTCAATCCTTTGGGATCTATTTTTATCCCTTCTTCGGAAATGATGTGGCCTAAAATTTTTCCCTCTTGAAGACCAAACAATGTCTTCTTAGGATTCAGCGATATGCCATACTTCCTACACTTCTCAAAGACCTTTCTCAAATGAACTAGGTGTTCTCATCAGTTTTAGAATAGACGGTGATGTCATCAAGGAAAATTACCATGAAGTAGCCTATGTCTTCAGAAAAAGCTATATTTATGGCTCTTTGGAAAGTAGCCCTCGCATTCATCAACCCAAATGGAATTTTTACATACATGAATGTGCCCTAAGGTGTTGTGAAAGTGGTTTTGTGCTGATCACTTGGCAATACCAATACTTGATTGTACCCCGAAAATCCATCAAGCAATGATATTGTCATAGAACCTACCACCCTTTGCAGTATATGATCCATTTTATGTAAAGGGTAGTTGTCCTTTAGGGAGGCTTTGCTCAATTTTCTAAAGTCTATGCACAGCCCGATCTCCCTTGTTTTCTTTCTTACTAACATAAGGTTAGAAACCCATTCTGAGTACCTATGTGGGACTATGATACCAGCATCATACATCTTATTTATTTCCTTTTCAACTAGAGGTACTAGAACGAGGTTTATTCTTCTCAATTTTTGTTTGAATGGTTTCTGATTTTCCTTGAGAGGAATTTTGCGGTGGATAATGCTTCTGTCATAGGATTTCAAGTCCTCATACCCCCATGCGAAAATATCTTTAAACTCTTTTAAAAACTCTATATATTTCTTTTTTATGTGAGGAGGGAGAGTTTTGGACAGCTTGATCATTTTTGGTTTTTTTATGCTACCTATGTTACATTCTTCCACATTAGTTTCGGTGGTTTCCATTTTTTGCTTTCTTGCTACATCATTAAAGTCAAACAACTCTTCTAAGTGGTCAAGACCTATTGGTAATGAGCTATCTTTGCATTGCAAATCCTCAAGGTCTTTATGATCTAAATCCACCAATGATTCTGCCTTAAGAGGATATTCTAGCATATTTATGTTAGTTTTACAAGGCAGCTCTATTTTGAGGGTTTGTTCTTTATCAAAGCAAACATCTTGATGGATTAAGTTTGATTTTAACATTTCAAACTTGGTTTTGGGCTGCAAGAAATTTTCAATCTGTTTTTCATTTTCAAATACTTGCTAGTGATCTATGTTACCGGGACTGCTGGTCTGCACTTTAATTTCACAGTGTATTGTTCATTTTCATGACGCATTTGGCATGTGCTAGCAGCAAAGGAAAGTTCATTGGCCAAGTTGTTTTGAGCTCTAGGGATGGAGATAAGTTCATACTTCTCAAAAGTTTTCAGGAGATCCAAGGCAGCATTCTGGTAGTCTCTTAGTCTAGGATTCTTCGCATAATATTCTCCCTTTATTTTTCTAATGATCAGTTCAGAGTCTCCTTGAACAGAAATTTTCTTGGCTCCTATGTCTTTTAGAAAATGTAAACCAAGGAGAAGGGCCTCATACTCGACAATATTGTTAGTGCATTGAAATTTTAGTTTGTAGGAGTGGCCTTCATTGGTGTTATGAATCCAGACACCAACTCTCGAACCAAATTTTCCACAAGAGCCATTAAAGCTCATGTTCCAAAGCGTTTCAAGTTAAACTTCACCATTATGTTGTTGTTCGGGGCTACTAGAGTTTTGGCTATCAAGTTCCTCATTCAATGTTTGGTTTGACTGTTGTGGTAGGCCTATATCTTTCTCAATTTCATTTACTTGTTCGTCAATGTCATCATCATTATACAAGATAAATGAGTCAAAATCCGAATGGATGGAATAAAGAGGGGTGTTCTTTGGCCTATCTTGGCTGCTAACCATATATTTCATGTGTGATTCCCAGTACAACCTCCTTGTTTGGTTAAAAACCGGGATGGTAGCATAGGACATGTCCATTTGGAGATTCCCTTGAAGTTTGGCCCCCCATGATCTGGATAAAAGCATGCCATACTTCGAGGGAATGTCAGCAACCACTATGTCCATGACTAGACTCTTAGTAGGTATTTGAGCCAGATTGACACATAATCCTTGATTAGACTTAAACACTTGACTCTACTTGAATCGAACAAGTATAATTCCTTGTAAGGTTTGGTTATTTCTAAGCCTAATCTATCCATTGCCACCTTAGGCATGAGATAGTGTGAGGCTCTGGAATCTAGCATAGCATTATGCAAGATTTTGTCATGAATGTTTAAGCTAACATAGAATGGAGGGACAACTCCTTCTTGATATTTTCCCTCTAATTTAGGTTCAAACAACAGCTTTGTTTTATCATCAGTTAAGTTCAAGGAGTCGGTGTCATTTCTTATATTCAAAGCTTTCAAGACTTGATTCTTATATACATCCTGAGTTACTAGTTCAACAAGGGGCATGCTTATTTCGATCTTGGAAATCTCTCCCTCAAAGCTGAAAGGTGTTAGTGTTTTTGGTATATTTACATCTGTTTTTTCGCACCTAGTTCTTTCAGCAATTTTGGTTTGCTGAGTTTTATTAGGACTGTCATTTTGAGCAGATTCTATAAGGCCACTAGTGGAGGTACTAGGGCAACTTGGGTCACCATTTTGTTGGCTAGTTTTATCTTTGTTTTGATTAGGTTTCTTAGCCATGGTGATTGTGTTCTCTACTATATTTTTCATTATATTTACAGGGGTATTTTTAATAGCAATTTCTTGTTTGTTTGTTTTGGAGGCCTCTTGGTTTTCCTTACTCCTAAGATCATATTGTTTATGGACCTCCATTATGGCATTCTAAAATCCCAACTTATACTCTTCAGACTCCTCATAGTTTGTTCTATCATTTTGATTTGAGGAAAAGAACCCTTGTTCTTCTTCTGTGAGAAAAACATCACCCTCATTGTCAGAGCCTATCACGTTTACAGGGTTTTCTTCCGATTGTTCTGTTTCTTTTTCCTCCTCATCCACATAATTGTCTTGGAAAGGAGACCTAATTTGTTGGTCATTGTCTCTCTGTCTGATTTGGGGTGGGTCTCTTATGAAGTTCAGATTCCTATTTCTGTTTTGGGGATTTGGTTGATTTTCCCTAGGAAGTGTTCTTTCATTCAAGTTTATCCTCTCCATAATTCTCTCCATTGTTCTAACTAGGCTGTCAATTTTGGCATCAGATGAAGAGGTTGAGGCCATAGTTTCATCTTTTTATGTGACTCTCTTTTCTGACCTCATCCTAGCCCTCTTTTCAATCAGGTTGGCCTCTGCACTCGCAAATCCCTTTTGCATGTATTTTAAAGTTTGGGGATCCCTCTCTCGTAATTGGTAGGTCATGTCTAGATCAAAGCCTTATGGAAAATTCACTAGTGCTAGGCCTTGTGGGGGTTTCATGTGAGGCGAGAGGGCATTGTACACACTATCGAACCTAGTGCAATAGTCTTGGATGCTTTCCTCGACATTTCTCTTAAGATTGTTATATTCTGAGAGAATTTGGAGAGGGCTTTTCTTAATCTCCCATTTTTTTATGAATGTCTGGTAAAGGGAAGGGAGATCATGTATGTTGTTTGGATTCAAGATTTTGAACCATTTTTTAGCTTCTCCTCCTAAGCTTTGGGAAAACATCCTCATCTTCATGGTTTCATCTTCTAATTCCATGTAATCAAAAGCATCATTTATTCTATCTACATGTTGTTGGGCAGTTGTAGAGTCAACTCCGGTGAAGTGAGGGATTTTGGATTGGTATTCATTTGGCAAAGGTATCAGAGGTTGTGGTAGTACTAGAGGGGCGTACCACGCTGCATGATGGGAGCTAATGGAATCCAAGGAGGATTTAAAAGGGGAGTGTTTGTGAGAGGGGGTGTAGGATGAAATGGTGTGTTTTGCAAAGTGGTGGTATGAATGGGTGTGGTGGAAGTACTTGGACCAGCAAATTGATTTTGAGTATACTTTGAATGAAAATATCCAAAGTGATGAAGAAGCTGAAAATCAGGAGGAGTGGAAGGAGAGGCATCTCCGCTAGGACTCTACTGCAAATATATGGGCTCAAGGTCAGTCTGGTCAATCCCACTTTGTGACTTAGTTCAGAAAAGGTTTCTTGTATGATGTAAGTCAAACTAGGGATCTTGCAAGGTTGTGATATGTTTAGGGACAAAACTTGCTCTATGAATGGTCCTAACAGTAGTTGAATCTTCAGTCCTAGAAGTTGGACACAAAATATTTTTTGGGCCATCAACTATGGTCGGAGGGTTAGGGTCAGGGTGAGATCTGGTGTTAATCCTTTGCGAAGCCATATTTTAAACTCAATAATGCAAATAGGTTGAAAGTTTATAACTGCTTTCGGAAGGTAGATCTCTCTTAATGTTTGTTGAACTCACACAATGTGTGACAAGGCCTCTAAACTACTAAAGGCTGGTTTGACACAATCCCAGGGAAGTCTACGAGAACTAGTAAAGTTAGTAGGCCTACTGGAGGCTAGTGGAGTCACCAGGTGGATGTTTTTTACTGTTTTGAAGATAACTATTTGTCGTCCACCAGCAACAATTTACAAAAACCAATCTAGGGATTTTTTGGGGTTTTCTGAGTTCCTTTATGTAGCCCTAATTTTTTAATGAGTGTCCTCCAGTTAAGTCATTATTTTGCTAGGATGGTGAAACAATTAGATTCTTTTTGACAAGGGATTCTGAATTTTCTAAGGATGTATAAGCTTGTTACTTACTCAGAAGGTCCCACCGTGATCGCCATTATGTTATCTCCCCGTAATTTGTTAGATTGGTGAGAAAAAAGGAATAGGGGTAACATCAAACCAGTCTTTGGAGTCCTAGGACTTAGCCTTCCTGGACTCAAAGAGGGCTCTCTCTATTTTATGCAAAGGGATATGAACTTGTTTGCTTTTTAGGTTTTGATTTTAGGCTAGTTATTAAGTTTTAGGGTTTGTTTGTTTGTTTGTTTGGTTGGGAAAGTTGTTAAGTACGTTAATAGAGTGGGGAATATCAATCCATTAGGCTATGGAGTCTGCAAAAGTCTTGAAATGTGTAAAAATGATTCAAGGATAGTTCAAAGGGAAAGTTGGCAAGATCAAATGTATTTAATTAGGTCAAGGGAGAGTGAAGTAACATGGATTTGTGAATATAGTGAGTTAAATGGGCAATCAAGGATCCTTTAACAAACCAATAAACAAGAAAAAGCTTCTAAGATGATATCATAATGAAAACTTGAAGAGCAATGAAGGATTCCTCAATATCAGCTGGGCTAAGAAAGTCTTAAAAACAAAAATTAAGTAAGCTAAGAGAGCAGTGAAGGATTCTCTGAAACTTACTTGCAAACAGATAGCATTCTAACATAACATATCAGTAACACTAAATATCATTTAAGGATTTCTTTAGCAAAACTTTGAGGAAGAAAACATGGAAGTTAAGAAAGCAGGCAGAAGAAGGGTACCAAGAAGGTAAATCTTATTCTTTATTTCTATTCTATAACTAAATGAACCATAAACACAATGAATAACTGAAGAAAACAAACATAAATATGGAATACATCACCATTTTAACAAGCTTAATAAATCCTAAGAGTGAGTTTGATCCATGGAAGCACAATCCAACACCATCACAAGGCACCAAAAACTAGTTTCACCAATAAACTCCAAGTCTATTTCATAGCATGCTCAGCAAATATCCAAAATATACAATGAAAACTCCATGCTCTATTTATCTTGCATTAGGGGACTAAACCCTAATTAGGTCTCTAGAAGCCTATTAGTTAATCATAAATGTCACTTTTGTCATTTGAGACCTTGCAATGCCCAAGGCACAAAATATCTAATACAAAATATCTTTTCGGGCATTTTTGGAAAAAAAAGTGACATTTGGGCTCTGCCAAGCCTCCAAAATGTTTCCTAGCATACATTGTTGACTTTTTTACTATCAGGGAACAACATTGAGTTTTAGGATGTATTTCCAGGCCAAGGGCGTAGCGCATGAGCAAGAAAACTGGGTCATCTTGTAGCAAAGTTTTGAAGGACTTCTCGATGTTGGAATGGGCTTCGTGATGGCTCATTGGAAATCATGTTGAGTCTAATTTCTAGAAATACCCTTGGGTTTTTTATTGGACCCATGTAACCTATTAAAAAATTAAAACTCCCAAGACTGGTAAAGGTGCAGCACATGTCTTGAAAACTAGGCAGAAAGGTGAAAATTAGGGTGTTTTTAACCCTTTTGGAGGACCAAATCAACTCCAAATGACCTAAAATTTGGTGATCATGTTCTACTGGAGCCGAGGATTCCAAAAATGAAAATTTTTCCTCCTGAGGATGCCCTGAGAAAAATCGTAGCACCAAGGGTGCTACCCCCTTGGCCCTCCAAATCAGCAAAAATCCAAAATTTCCAACAAGTTCCCAAAATTTGCATTTATCTTCCTTGTTATGTCTAGGATGCTTGCATGGAAGAATCATAAAGAAGGTTGAGTTTTCTTTGACCTTTTTCCTCCTTGAGGGCTGGAACTTTCGCAAGGGATATTTTGAGCTTGGCCCTTGCAATTTTATTTCTAAGTGCATAGTGTTTTGTCATCTTCCTTTGGAGGTCAAGGTCTCTATTTGCCTTCTCCAATTTTGCCTCCAAGTGTGTGTTTGCTATTTCTATCCATGGCTCCTGATCATATTATACCTCCATGGCAAGCAGCTCACTTAGAGGGAGTTGCTCTGCCAATGCGGACTCTTTCTCTCTTTGTCTTGCCAAGGCCTTCTTTAAACCCATGGTTCTTGGTCTTCTTCTGGACTGTCCTTATTCATATTCACTTTCCTCATAGGTGCCCATGAATTCCTCTAGCTTTACTTGTGCCCTTTGAGCTTCTTTCCGAGCTCTGATTTCTCTAGCCCCATAAATGGCATTTTGTGCCCCTAGCTGTCTGTTCTCCATCTCAATGGAATTATTCACAGTCTTGGAACTATCTAGATTTTCTTGGAGGTCTTCAATTTGGGCATTTTTGTTCTGGAGGAGCAAGTTTGTGATCCTTGCTTCATTTTCCCCGTCACTGTCAATATGACTAATTTAAAACTCTCTCTGAACCTCATGTTGATCTTCTAATTCTTCTTCTTTGATCTTTTGTTTGTCTTTGTCAAGCTTCTTAGCTGAGGAGGATGGCATGGTCCCTTGCCTTTTAGAGGCAAAAAACACATGCCTCTCTCCTCTTTGATATGTGAGAGGGAAAAGCTCAATTTTGTCCACCTGAATGCCCTCACCATGGCTGACCTCAGCACTGATTTTCTCTTCCTCATTGATCTCTGCACTGATGTCTTCTTCACTGTGTTCTTGACTGCCTTCATCAGCCTCAATTTCACTTTCTTCCATGCTAACATCACTGTTGTGATCTTCATTTGTGTCATCGTCCCTTTCTCCTTCACTGATATCAGCTTCGTTGTCATCTAGGTTCTGTGAGCTATTATTACCCTCATCATTATCATTACCTTGGCCACTTTTTTCATTTCCTTCAAAATTGTATGGAGTCTCATTGTCTTTGGAACTGTTCTTTGCACTATCACCATTACCACTATCGGGCTCATTGTTTTCACTGCCTTCTTGGCCATTAGGACTGTTGTCATTATTTTCATTTCCTCCCTCATTAATGTATTGTTGTGATTTTCACTGATGTTATCAACCTCTTCATTGACTTTTTGGTCTTTAGTGTCATTGTTGTCATCATCATCATCATTGCTATCATTTACCATGTTTTATGTTTCATCACTGTCCTCTTTGTTTCCAATATCATCACAACCCTTATCATTATTTGTGTTGTCACTGTTAGAGGTGTCCTTATCAGTTTCTTCATCACTTTTCACCTCTTCACTAATTTCTGCATTTTCATCTTCCTTATTGAATAGTGGGTTGTTTTCAACATAATCATCATTTTCTGGGCTACTTTCCTCATCACTTGCATTTTCATCTTCTTTGTCATCTACCTCCATGTCTTATGCTTCATTGTTGACCTCTGCCTCTTCTTCATCATCCTCTGCCTCTTCATCATTATTTGCCTCTTTACTGTACTCTTCTTCATCATCCTCCTCTTTATCACTGTCCTCTTCTTCATTATCTGCCTCTTTATCACTGTCCTCTTCTTCATCATCTGCCTCTTTATCACTGCCTTCTTCCTCATGGTCACTTGCTTATTCACTGCCACTTTGTTCACTTCCTGAAGCATTAAGAGAAGGTGAGGAAGGGGGACGGGATGATGAGGGCGCATTTGGCTTAGGATGGGGTTGTGGGTTTGTGAACACTTCATGGGCAATGAACACCTCCCATGGAATACACTTTTGCTCTAATTGATGCAACACAACTATCTTGATAAGAGAATGGTGAAAAAGACTCTGCATTTGTTGTGAATGATGTCTCTTTTGCACTATATAAGACATCTTATCAATACTCCTATAGAGATAATAGGGAAAATGTAGCAACTTTACCCTAGTGAAGTGCATGAGCAGTCTTATATGGTATGAATAAAGCCTAGAAAACCTCCCCTCACATGTAAAATATTTCATGATGACTCTCATCATGGGCGCATATCCCTCCAGCAAATGTGAAAAGGGAAAAATGGATTTGCAGTCAGCATGGTATATAGGTTTTAGGAAATGTTCATAGTGGCTCATATCCAAACTAGCATGCTTGAACCACTTTTATCCCATAATAGGTATCCCAGTGGCCATAGAAATGATATTTGAAGAAAGCTCAAAGTTTACCCCTGCTAAATTTACTTGATCATCATGAAGGTTAAGGATAAATAGCCTTGTCAACTTAGGATGACTCTGTATCTATTGTACTTTTTCACAAAAGTCAAAACAACCCACATTCTGGAAAAATGAAATTGTCACAGGAGATGCCATCAACTCTACAATGTTCAGTGGTTCAAACCTATTTACTCTTCCACCTTTGTGTTGCTATCTTCTAGGCCCTTGTCCTCCATCACCACTTTCAGTATTACCTTCCCTTGAAATTTTGAATTCATTGTTGCCTTGAAAGCCAAAAACCATACTTCCTTAACTGTTCTTTTCTTGTTTGCAGACGAGGGAGGTTTAATGACTTCTAGCTCATCTTTCTAGGGTTTATTCTTTGAACCAAATGACAAGAACTTTGAAAATGAAGTGGTGCTTTGTACTTACCCCTCAGAGGTGTTATGAAACCCTTGGAAGTGATTTTGAGGAGGTTTTTGAGCATATTCCGGGCTTGGAATGATGTAGAGGCCCTCCTGGCCAAACGCGTAGCACAGGCGCGCAGCGCTGGTCCAGTTAGGTGGCTGAAGGTTGAACGCGCAGCACATTGGCAAGTTTGCACGGGCCTGTCGGGTGAACTTCGTGTAGGTTTAAACACAGAACACTTGAACACAATCGGGCCAGTCGGGTGAACCTCCATGCAACGCTGAATGCGTAGCACTGCCGAATGCAAAGGGCAGTTGGATGAGCTCTGCACGGGTCTGTCGGGTTAAACACGTAGCGCAAAGGCCTGTCAGGTTAAACACATAGCGCACAGGCCTGTCAGGTCGTTGAAAAATTTAAACGCACAATGTGTTCAATGTTGAACGCGTCGTAGGCACGGGTCTATCAGGCGTTCAAAAGAACGCGTAGCGCGGGCAATGTTGCACGCCGCTTGTTCGCACGGGATGCCAGGTCTGCATGAAGCAAATGTGTAGCACGCAATCACAGGCGTGCATCATACAGAGATATTTACACTACATAAAGCCTCCAAGAGCATAGCACAGGTTTCCAGGCGCGTAGAACAGGGCAACTTTTCCCAATTTTGTCATAAAAGCACAATTTTCGCTTTGGGTGCTCTGGATGACCTTGTGAAAGAAAAATGAGTTGTTGAAGGGTGAAGAGGGTCCTTATAGGTTTAAAAATTTGATTTTTAAATGTCAAACCCACTTTTCTAATATTTTATTTTCAAGCCTTTAACCTTTTATTGATATTTTAATTGGCCCTTTTGCTGCAGGTGAATAAAACTTACTTTTGGTCTCTTCAGGGATGAAGAGCTTATTCCTTCTCTTTGGTGAATTTGGTCATACAGCAACCTCTTCATCTTGATGTGAAACCTCTTTTATAAAATGCAGTTTAACCCCTTGATCTTTACAGACCTCCTTTCACTGTTTGTCAGCAAATTTTCTCTATTTGGTGAATTCTAACTTCCTTTTGGCCTAGTGATTCCTTTAATAATTTTCTTGATAGATGACTATGAAAACCTTCTCCTCACCTTTCTTACTGATCATCAGGCATGATAAAATCACCTTTTTACCAGCATTATGAAATTCAAAATCATGTTTATTACCTTTTTTGACCACTTCTATTGTGCAGGTGTCTGAATTTATAATTTTGAAACTTGCCCACTGATACTATTCACCTCCCGTTTCTGCAAACTCTATTTGAGTGAAAAGGCTTACTTTCTTTGGTTGGTCTATGTCCTTGAACATTTTCACTTTAGCATGTGTTATGAAACCCTGAAGTGACCTTTCCTTCTGATCTTTGAAAATTTTGAATTCTCTTAGATGACCTTAGACATTTACACAATGGTGGCATCCTCAAAAAATTTATAATTTACCTTGGAGCTTGTACCATGTTTCTCTATCCTTTAACTACTAAATGTGAATGACTAAAATGAGAGCTTGACCCTCCTTTGTGTGTTTTGCTGCATTGGGCTTCTGTTTGGCATACTATTGATTGAATTAGGTTTAGAAAACTTGATCTCCCCTTTAGACTCAGTGATCCCTACTTTCCTTTAGAAACTCATCAGTTACCCTATCAATTTTCTTTGTTGATTTACTTCATGACATTCCTGTAGAAATTTCAATCACAGTTACTTTTTGCAAAACTTTGAAATTGACAAAGTAGCTTTCTTTGGAGATCTCCTACTCTTTCTTGGGCCATCATGTGTTGCTCTTATTTTTCATTAGAACCAGGTATTAGCATAATAAGAATAGAGCTTAAAATACCAATAAATACCCTATAACCTAGGAAACCCTAATGATCTAGTGGGAGGGTTTTAACTTGGTCTTTTGACTGAAATTAGGCTTGGGATCTTAATAGTGTAAAAACAGAGTTTTTGACCAACTAGTGTATTTGAACATTTAGAAACCGATGTACTTGATTGATCTAAAGAGCTTATAGGGGTAGTCTTGAGACCATCAAGGTTTGAGGAACCTGATGAAAATGGGAAATAATAGGTTGATTGTAAATAGAGTGAAAACGTGGGGTAAAGGCAAAAACGGAGTGTTGGCGTGATAGGTGGGAAAAACAAACTAGATGAGTGGCACAAGCCCAGGAGGGTGCTTTTAGGAATGGCAGGTTAATCATGGACTGGTAAATAATAGAATAATGAAAATTTTGTGACAAGGATAATGAAGGTAGTGAGATTTCTAAAACTCACAATATTCAGGAATCTTGTTTTTAGAAATCTAGGACTGATATTTAGTCATCTTTAGATAGTAAAAATTACTGATGACTAACAAGGTATTTGCTTCCTTTTTCTTTTTATTCATCGTCTTCTTTACATGGTTGTCTTGTTCATACTTTCTCGTGCTTTCGAGGTAAATGAATTTCACACTAGATGAATCAAGAGTAGTGGGTTCAAACAATAATAAATAGTCTCGGAGATAAACACGTAAAGAACCAATATACTTCATCAAAGTATCAGGTGAATCTAAATGAATTCCCAATGTCAAAGCTTACTTCCTAAATTCTTCAATGAATCTTTGAACATCTTGACCTTTTCCTTGTTTCAAATGTTTCCATTCTATCATAGATTTTTGTTGATATTCCAATGGATAAAATTGTAATTTTAAATAAAAAACAAATTCAAACCAAGAATAAAGGAGTTTACCCACATGTTTGCTACCATTCTGAAGGTTTCTCTCCCACCATATGAGTGTGGTGCCTCCCAGTCGAAGAGATTCTAACTGGATATTTGCCTCATCCTCTTCGATCTGATGAATCCAAAAATACACTTCAATCTGTCTTATCCAATTATTTAGCTTTTCTACATTAGATTATTTGTTAAACATAGGAAAATAAAACTTTACATCTAGCTTTTTTTTTAAAAGGGAATTTTAGAATCATTTGTATTTTTTCTATTATAATGATGAGAATGAGATGATGAATAAGAAGAACTTTCACAAGAAGATCGAGATGGAGATTCACGAGGTTCTACTCCATTTTCTTGATTCACTGAAGCATGATCCTTTGCTTTCTCTTCCTTCTTCTTTACTTTTTGATTAATTTCCTCTCATAATCTACAAACAATTTATCTACCTTATTTTCCATGGTGTATAAATATTTACAAAAAGTTTTCTCATTCTCGGTATGAACATCATCATCTGCCATTTTCCTTCGTTGTGTTGCACACCCAGCTTCTGGATCAAAGGACATAAGTTTACCTTCACCCTTTTTTAGCCTACTCTTGGTTACCATTCAAACTCGCAATTCACATCAGCAAGAAGACTGCTCTTATACCATACTTGATCCCAGATATTTACTTCATTGATGTATTCATAATTTCATGTAAAATAGCATGAAAAAACACAAGTAAAAACACCTAAATAAGAGGAAACATAGAGGAGACCATCAAGACAAGGAACACAAAAAATTGATAGCGCAGTTTGTCTAGTTTGGACTACATCTCTGGGCCATTTTTCAATAGTGGGAATGACTCTTCATTCATCTAAACAAAATCAGATGAGTACATGAAAAAAATACATATTATACCTCCATATTTGGGAGTGGCTTGAAATTGGTTGCTCATGTCGTAAAATGGACTACACCATCATATTCTTGGCAAAAAATCGTGAAATTTGAGTATAAACATGACCCCTTTTTGTCACTAGTAAATTTGGGCCCTTAGGGAATCTTTTAGATTCCTTGTAGATTCCATATGGAATATTCCCTCTCTATTCTCTCGTAACACGCACCCAGGTCAGCGTTCTGGTGGTGTCGTTTTGGCTGCAATGTTTCATAGGAGCAGAGGTTTAAATACAAGGGGTGTGACATTAATAAAAAATCCATGCCCAATGAGCAGGTGGGTGGCAGTTTTTTGTTAGTGTGTTTGGTGCCCAGAGGTCAGGGGTTCAAACCCCATGGACCTAAATCGTATGACATATTTTTAAATTAAAAACAAATGGCCATTCAACCAATGCCACTTGTTCGCCAAGATTGGAGTTGGGGTTTGGCGGCTCTGCCAACTTGCTGGCCCGCCAACCCATTACCACCTGTCTATGCCAAACTTAACCCTAACCACCAATTTGTCTTCCAAAATTATGTTAAAAAATTTTATTCCACCAACTTTCCCCTAGCTAGTTTCCCTACCAATTTCCCCACTATAGTTGTCCCAATCCAAGCCCAACTAGCCACTCACAGAATGTCATGTGGTGCCATGTGATTGGGCCAATGTTGAGATTCAACAAGATGATGATCCTAGTGAAAATTAAGCACCTACACTAGGTGGGGCCCATAGGCTATTTTTAGGTGTATGTCTATTTTTAGAATGGATGAGAAAATTCTATTTATAGATGATGTTATATTTTTAGATATATGTGCGAAGTCTATTTATAGATCGCATGTCTATTTATATATGCATGTCGACTATTATTATCCCTTAATAATAGTTGGACAATAAATATTAATCTATTCTCATGGAGCACTTGAAATTAGTCAACTGAAGTGGAAAACCAGTTAGCTGAATGAATTTCAACTTCTAAGTTTGGTTGGTGGCACATGCAAGTGGACTTAGTTGTAACTAAGTGATTCAAAGTTGTAACAAAGTTGGATGTGTAGTTATGTGAGTTGTAAAATAGTTTAACTCAGTTAAGTGAGTTAAACTCAGTTGTGCTAGTTGTAACTGAAGATACACTAGTGAGACATCAGTGAATTATATATTAAATTAATTCACATGGAGTGATCTCACATGCAACTTAAGATTTACTACTGTTAACTACATGCATGTCAGATCCAGTGGAGACCAAGTTGAGAGGTAGGTGAAAGGGACAATTGACTATCAATTGTACTATATTGGATTTCACTCTTGCAAGCCAAACACACATTGGATATGCTCATGAGGATTGCGTAGTCAAGGAGGGCATGATTGCATCGAATTGGTCTTTGTAATCAACTTGGATTGCGTAGTGGAGGCAGGCTGTTGTGAGGCAGAAAATTGACTAAGGCATTTGCCAAATTTCTGCATGACAGTGTGAGACGATTGTATATTGTATTGAGATATCTTGGAGTAGAGTTTTGTATGAGATTGTTTCATGATCCATGATATATACATAATATATGATAGTGGGGTTTTTAGCTTTAATATTTCCCGGTAAACATCTGTGTTATGTGTGAATGATCTTTCTTCATGTGTTTACAATTGGCGATCGTGTTTTAAATTTCCGCAAGAATTTTTGTAGAAGCGATTATGTATTTAACAGTGGCATATAATTTTTATATCAGGAGAATCCAGGCAATACATATTTGTATTAAAATTTCTATAGTGGCACCCCTGGATTGGGCCTCATATGGCCAACATGAGCCTGCCAAGTTTCGGATCTATATTGGCCCGAAAATGTTCCCCCAAATTTTATACGTACTGCCACATAACAACCTATGGGAGTGCCACGTGGCAGGTACACCTACAAAAAAATTTATTATTTTACAAAAACTTTAGTGGGCCATATTTCGCATACAATGTTGGTTTGAGGTTTCGTTTGCGTCATTGGATTCAAAATGATGTGTTATTCGATTTGAGATGGGTTTCACTAAGATTTGAGGACTTTGAAAATTTGGCCTATTGGGATCCTGATGGATCACTATATGTATAAGCTAACCATGGATCACCCCTTTGGTAAATGGAAGATTCACACGTTTATTTCATGCCTCTAGGAGTCTGGGCCAAGGATTCCCCTTGTCCCCATTACTTTACATCCTTGTAGTAGAAACTTTAAGCAGAAGACTAGAATTTGAACCCAACTCAGGTCACCTCTCGAGTCTTAGATTTACTCCTCCCATCAAGAGTGTTAATCAATCCTAATTTTTCGATGATGTTATTATGCTTCGAGGAGCTTTGGTGGTTATCACTCATATTTTCAAGTAGGTCTTGGCCAATTTTCTCTCTGCATCGGGTTGGATAGCCAATTCTATCAAATTGGAAATATATACTTGGAATGTCACAACGGTTAAGAGACACCAAATAGGGAATGTATTTGTATTCAAAACAGTGGAAGGATATAAGGACTTCAGGTATCTTGGAATTCCTATATGCTTAAAATCGCTCTCTCCCCAAGCCTGACTCTCTATCCTCTCGAAGATTAAATCAAATCTCGAACCATGGGGAGATAGATGCCTCACAATGGGGGGTCGTGTTGTCCTCATCAAATATGTTTTTTTTTGTGATGCCTTTGTATCAATTTTCATCTCTTCTAGCACCCCATCATTTTCTTCTATCACTTGGGAAAACCATCTACAAGTTCCTTTGGGAGGTAAGAAAGTCTCCTACCAAAAAATTCCACCTGGTTAAATGGGCTACTATTCATGCTCCTTGTGATCATGGTGGACTAGGGATAAGGGACCCCACCTTAATGAATCATGCCATGGGAACCAAACTAATGTGGTAAATGAAAATGAGTCAAAACTAGTGGTGGGTTCAAGTTCTCTCCAACAAGTATCTTTATCCCGCACTAGGTTGTGATATTCCTGCCCTGAGATCTTGCTCGCCCGCTTGGAAGCTCATATTTGTCTCAATGAACCTGATAAAAAAACACCTTAGTTGGACTCCACGCAAGGGCTCCAAAATAAATCTTTGGTATGATTCTATTATGAATCTCCCCCTCTGCTAGAATGTGTACCTCCATCTCTCTTGTCAAGGGATTAATTATTTAGCTCAAATATGAAACTGGGAAAATACTAGAGTCTCGTTTGGATGGTGTCTTGAAGGCATCCCCTAAGATATTTTACACCTGTTTGAACTACTTAAATCTAAATTTTTGGGATGTGCTCTAATTTTTAGTCAAGTGGAAGACAAGCATGGCTAGAATTCCCACAAGTATTCTGTGAAAGAATAGAAGGAAGATCTTTAATTCTCTGATCAAATCCCTCCCAAATACTCCTCCTAGAAAATATTTGGCTATCTAATGCCATTCCCAAATTCAATTCCTTTTTTTGGATCCTCCTTCACAAAATAATCCTTACTTCTAAAAATATAAAAGACGTGGTATTATATGCCCTTCACGTTGTCCCCTTTGTTGCAATCACGAAGATCCATCCCTGCATATTTTACTCTCTTGTTAATTCTCCCTTCATGTTTTTTCTATTACCTTGGGCCCCTTTCTGGCCACACTATCATGTCGAATGATATTTCATATCTTATCATCAACTGGCACAAATTCTATAATGGAGCCTTCTCGGGAAAACCGAGCTTCAAATGGATTTGTTCCTTTTTCCCAAAATTCATTTATTGGTAAATATGGCTTGCTCGAAATAAAATAATCTTCAAGAATAATTCCATGTCGCCTTTGTTTTTTGCATCCAAAGCTCTTTCTTTGGCAGTGGAGATCAACAGAAGCAAGTTAAAAGATAGATATTCTTCCCTAGATGAGCTAGAAAGCATATGGATGGATTCACTAGTTGACTCATTGTCCCTGAGTATATCTCTTCCATCACCATCAAATTATCTGATGAGGAATTCAAAGACTTTTTAGTCCAATAGAGGAAGTGGATTATTTTTTTCAACGGTGCCCTTAAGAAGAATCCAGGGGTGGTAGGAAGGGGAGGGGTTTTTATAAACCCTGATGGATATACGAAAATCAACTTTACCTGGGGCCTGGGACAAAATTTGAACAACTTAGCAGAGATTTATGGCCTTTACTTGGGCCCTCAGTTGGCAAAAGAGTGCGAAATATTTTCCATTATCATTGTAGGAGAATCCCTCATCTTAATTCACTACCTCCATTCAGGATCTTTTCCTAAGAACAATCTCCTTAAATCCCTCCTCCTCAGAATCAATGGCATCCTAGAAGTTATCCCCTTAAAGTCATTTTTCCATATCCTGCGAGGGCAGAACAAGGAGGCAGATGCACAGGAAAGCTTAGCCTACCATCACTACAAGGAAAAGACCCTCTAGAGGATGTTTTTGAGGAACCTCTTATAAAAATACCCCAGACATCCATTTCTAGCGGAGGTTCCTAGATGAGGTTGGCGAGCGGAGGTTTTTGCGGATGTATTTCGTTCGATGCTCGGTGCGTTCAACACACGAAAGCACCGGTGTGGTTAAAACATTGGCACACCGGACACTGTGCGCTCTGTACACACCCGCCCGGTGCGTTGTATTTCTATAGCACACCGGTACTTTACATAACTTCCGCACTGGTGCCTCATAAAAAGCACGCAAAAACCGAAACCGCCTGGGTCGCCCTTAAACGCACCGAGTCGCCCTGAAATCCCTGCGCACCAGCACAGGGTTAAATAAGTAAAAAATTACGGCCAAAAAACTGCACAAAACATAGGCACACCAGACACCGTGTGCTCCTAACACACCCTCCCAGTTCGTCATATTACTGTAAAGCATTGGTGCCTTACAGCTCTTCCGCACCTGTGCTTCAAAAAATGTGCGCGAAAACAGAAACCGCCCGGTGTGGAATAAATAAAATGCACCAGGGTGCCCATAAACCCCGCGCACCAGCAGAGGGTTAAATAAAAAAAATTGCGGCCAAAAACTGCACAAAACATTGGCACACCGGAAACCATGCGCTTTGTACACACCCGCCCGCTGCCTTATATTAGGGCACCGCACCGGTGTGTGAAAAATAGTCAGCACCAGTGCCTCATAAAAAGCACGCTAAAACAGATACTGCCCAGGGCGGAACGACAGCAACGCACCGGGGAGCCCATGAACCCCACGCACCGGAACAGGGTTAAATAAAAAAAAAAATTACGGCCAAAAAACTGCACTGAACATTAGCTCACCGGACACCGTTCCCGATGCATCGTACTACTGTAGAGCACCAGTGCGTTACAACTATGCTGCACCGATGCATCATAAAAGTGCACGAAAACATAAACCGCCAAGGGTGACATAGCACAAACACACCAGTATGCCAATAAAAACCCCACGCACCGGAACATGGTTAAAAAAACAAATAAATAAAAATAAAAATAAATAAATAAAATAAAATTACGGCCAAAAAACTGCATTTTTCACTTTTTTTAGTGCTACAGAGATCTCAAGCACCGGTGCAAGTTATCCTTGTTTGAGCCGCCCTGACTGTTGAGCCCTAGAATTGCCTTCTCTTTTACAAACCTTCACTTCATTTCATCATTCTTTTATCACTTCATAAGCCTAAAATCAATGAAGAATGATTAGGATTGCTTAAAGGTTACATGCAATTGATTAACATATTGTATTTTCATGGTTTTTGTTGTTTTAATAATTTTGTGCAAAATAGCTACAGAATATAGACGTTCCATAGCCGATCACGCATTCCGCAGCTATTTTAGTGTTTGAATGGGTTACAGGTGTCGTCTGAAAGAAAAACGCATATGGGCGAATTCCAGACTTCATCCACATCATTCCTTGCTCCGTACAAAGTCTGAGCACAATTCTACAGGTGGTTATGCATGTGGGAAACCAAAACCAAGAGGTAGACTTCTACCGGGACACGGACTCTACAGCTATCTGGAGCAAAGTACGAGACCTTCAATAAGAGTTTTAATTCGATTAGAAGTGGGAAAGACACTTATCCCTATTTTTCTCAAGGGAAGTTATGTAATTTCATTATAAGTATGACTCGGGAGACCGAGAAAATGTTGGTTAGATTTTGTTTTGGTTGCTAGATCTTAGAAGTCCGAAACACTCTGTTTTGAAGTTATTTCTCCTTTAATGAAAGAAGCATCACTTCATTGAATGCGCTGAGCCAATCTTGAACTAGATTTTGCGTGCTACTCCGGTGGTAGAGGGCCCCTTCTACCTGAGCAGCCTTGTTCATATGTTTAGATAAGTAACTGCATTCTTAGTTTAACTAATTTTCTGAACTTCGTGTTTTTTTATATTCATTTGAATCGGATGCTACAGATTAGTCTTGTTCTCACGAATTCTTCCAAAAGACTACTAATATGGAATGAGGCATAACTGTAGTATTTTAGGAGTTAGTTACATTTCTTTAAGCTTTATGTTTTCATGCTCAATCACATCAGTTGCTACAGCTAGTCTTGTTTTGATCTGAAAATGGAAGGTACTTGAAAAGGGTGCAAGGTATCTATTTTCAATTATGCAAATGAGTGCAAAAATACTCTAAGTTTAAATCTGAAAATGTGAGAACTTCATATTTCTAATACAGAGATAGACTGTAGGGGCATTTACCGGATATTTCACCTTTCAAAAAAAGGATGAATCCAGAGGCTACCTGGCCCTCTTACAGACTCTGCCTAAATAAATAATAGAATTAAACACTCAGATTTAATTAAAATGATATTGCTTTAAAATTGACATTATGCGGAAATTTAGCTGGGAAATGGTGTATGTCTTTTCATTGTTTATGTATCTTAAGTGTAATTGTTTTTGCTGAAACTTAATCATGGATATCAGCAACAATATTCAGAAATATAATATCATAACACAACAGCAATATGATATAGGAGTTCACCCCAACTCTTGGGCTACATCTCCTGGATCAAGCCTCCCAAAATGGGCTTGTCCTCTTGTATTAAAAGCTCTCAAATGAAATACTAGATTATAAGTGTCTCAATAGAAAAATATCAATATATATAAACTGATTCAGAATACATGAAAAAGCTAATAATGCCTTTTCAAATTCACTAAACAGTGAAAGATTACCATAAACAGTGATTTCTTCATCAATGTCCTGCTGGTGCTTTGAACTTCTCTGCAACTTTTCGGGTTGTAGAAGTCCTAAAATTCCTCTGAAACCTATTCCAATGGCTTCAGAAGGTCGAAATTATCTGAAATAGAGCTTTGGTTCACCTCAAACTGATAACCACAACTCAAAATAACTCCAAACCCAAAATGGCCCTAGTGGCTCAAAAAGCTTCTCCGAAGCTAAACAGGCTGAAAAATGAGCTCCAATGGCTCTGAAACCTATGCCATTGAGTCCAAAATGCTGAGAAAATATGAAATCAAAAAAAGTTTCGTTCCAAAAGGTTGAGTAATGAGAAAGTTATGACCAAAACAACTTTGCCCCAATTTCCTCCACTAAATGTGGGGCAACTGCCAGTTAACTCCACTAAAAGTAGAAGTCCACCTAAATTTGGGAGCGCCTCCAGAATCTCCGCCATATTAAACTCCACTTAACTGAAGCTTAATCAAATATTAAACTTGAGATTAGGCTCCTTAAGTGCTCTTAATTATTAAGCTCCCACACTGGTCATATGATGAGGTTCCATGGGAGGAGGGTTGGCCCCTCCGTGCTCCGTCGGACCCAGTCCACTAAAAGTGCAATAACTTTTTCATACGGTGTCCGTTTTTTGAACCGTTTGCGGCGTTGGGATCGTATTACTGAGGCCTATCCCGTTTCTTAGTTTCCAAATCAATTTGAGCACTTTCATTTTTGAGCTTTTTCCCAAGCTCAGATTTGAGCTCCTGATCACACCTCCCAAATGAGAGGCTTTTGGTCCCCAAAAGCTTACTGAAATGAAGAACTGAACTGTAGTACAGAAAATAAGAGAATAAAAATCCTCTTCTCTTCAGCCCTTCAAACACTTTTTCCTTACAAAGCAAGTGAATTTGAACCACAAATGAAAAGAAATTGACATTTCCCTTTCTGAATGCGCTTGTCCACAACTGTCCACAACTGACCTTCTTGAACCCACACAAAAATTTCTGGCGAGAAATTTACAGAGTGAAACTATACAATGCAGCCTTGATCAATGATCTAAGGTGGCTCAAAACAAAAAAGATATTACAACAAAATACATGCATACATCCGAAATTTGCATATGTACAAAAGGAGTACGTCTTACTGTGTCAATAAGTCCATCCACTTCTCACCAAGCCACTTCCATGGCAACTTTTGCTGCTGCAACTTTTCCTCATGTGAAACTTCCCTTTCCACATCAATAATGGAATCCATGATTCCACCTCCGCCAATATTTTTGTCCTCTTGTTGCATGTGCGTGGGACGACGAGTTAGATGCAAAGTCCAACAATGAGAGACAACATGTCCCTTCTTTTGGAAAAAAGTGCAAATCATATGCACCTTCTTTGAAATTAGTCTTTGCTTCATCTGCTTCTTGTGTGCCTTCTTCCTCATCCAGCATCTCGAAACATGATGGTTAAATCGACCACAAAATGTGCAACAAATCCTCTTATGTTGCTTTGCATGCTTGCCATAAGCTGCATGTCTACCATCTTCTTGCTGCAACAAAGGCTTCAAACAATGGTAAGGAAGATTGACATCATGACATTGATGTAATTGAGAACTTGGGAGAAAATTTCTCTTCAAATTTACATCACATTCTTGAATTCATGTGCTCAAAGCTTCGCCATTAAGCTGCTCATAGCCAAGACCAATATTCTTGGGACGCTCCACAACACAAATAGGCTCAACAATGCCTTGTGCATGCTTGCCCAAAACTTTGCCTTCTTGATAGCCCATCTTCAACATCAATTTGGACCCAATACCTCTTGTATGTTTTTCAAAAGAACCAACATACTTTTCAATGGAGGAACTTGAAGACAAGTTAGAACGATTATCCTCTTCCTCAAGAATTTTCTTGGACAAAGCTTCTTAAGCTTGAAGAAGCTGCAACTCCATATCATGCAGTCTTTGAAGAATGGCTTCTTTCTCTTCTTGCATAGCTAGCAATTGTGCACGAAGTTGACACTATGTAAATGGTTCAAACAATCAAAAAGAACTTCCAAAGAAAATTCCTCAAAGCTTTCAATCAAACGACAAGCTTTTAGCCAAATGTCAGTAAAGACCCCTTCTCATTCAAGCAGCCATAAAACACAAACTATTGGAGTTTGTTTTCCAAAGATAATCTTGAGGTAAATTGGGTAAGGAAAATAGTCTTCAATCCTTTCCAAGACTCAGCTAACAACAACTATCCTTCCAACTCAAGAAAACTCATATATGCAACCATTTTGCAACCAATAAAACAGTAAATCTCTTACACTGTTTTAAAAAATTTTGCACAACAACAATGCTCAACCCGAGCTTTGATACCTTCTGATCTGAAAATGGAAGGTACTTGAAAATGGTGCAAGGTATCCATTTTCATTTATGTAAATGAGTGCAAAATACTCTAAGTTTAAATCTGAAAATGTGAGAACTTCATATTTCTAATACAGAGATAGACTGTAGGGGCATTTACCGGATATTTCACCTTTCAAAGAAAGGATGAATCCAGAGGCTACCTGGCCCTCTTACAGACTTTTCCTAAATAAATAATAGAAGTAAACACCCAGATTTAATTAAAATGATCTTGCTTTAAACTTGACGTTATGCGGAAATTTAGCTTGCAAATGGTGTATGTCTTTTCACTGTTTATGTATCTTAAGTGTAATTGTTTTTGATGAAACTTAATCATGGATATCAGCAAAAATATTCAGCAATATAATATCAAAACATAATAGCAATATAATATAGGAGTTCACCCCAACTCTTGGGCTACATCTCCTGGATCAAGCCTCCCAAAATGGGCTTGTCCTCTTGTATTAAAAGCTCTCAAATGAAATACAAGATTATAAGTGTCTCAATAGAAAAATCTGAATATATAAACTGATTCAGAAGACATGAAAAAGCTAAGAATGCCTTTTCAAATTCACTAAACAGTGAAAGATTACCATAAACAGTGATTTCTTCATCAATGTCCTGCTAGTGCTTTGAACTTCTCTGCAACTTTTCGGGCTGTAGAAGTACTCAAATGCCTCTGAAACCTCTTCCAATGGCTTCATAAGGTCGAAATTATCTAAAATAGAGCTTTGGTTCACCTCAAACTGATAACCATAACTCAAAATAACTCCAAACCCAAAATGGCCCTAGTGGCTCAAAAAGCTTCTCCGAAGCTAAACAGGCTGAAAAATAAGCTCCAATGGCTCTGAAACCTGCACCATTGAGTCCAAAATGCTGAGAACATATGAAATCAAAAAAAAATTCATTCCAAAAGGTTGAGTAATGAGAAAGTTATGACCAAAACAACTTTGCCCCAATTTCCTCCACTAAATGTGGGGCAACTACCAGTTAACTCCACTAAAAGTGGAAGTCCACCTAAATTTGGGAGCACCTCCAGAATCTCCGCCATATTAAACTCCACTTAACTGAAGCTTAATTAAATATTAAACTTGATATTAGGCTCCTTAAGCTCTCTTAATCATTAAGCTCCCACATTGGTCATATGATGAGGTTCCATGGGAGGAGGGTTGGCCCCTTCGTGCTCCGCCGGACCCACTCCACTAAAAGTGCAATAACTTTTTCATACGGTGTCTGTTTTTCGAACCGTTTACCGCGTTGGGATTGTATTGCCGAGACCTATCCCGTTTCTTAGGTTCCAAATCAATTTGAGCACTTTCATTTTTAAGCTTTTTCCCAAGCTCAGATTTGAGCTCCTGATCATGTTTTTATCAATCTCTTCCAAAATATCACTAATTACGGATGAGACATAGCTATGGTGGTGTTTCAGAACTTACTGCATTTTGTTGAACTTTATATTTCATGTTTTATGCATGGAATGATACAGCCAGACTTGTTTCTACAAGCTATTCCAAAACATTACTCATATTGAACAAAGTAGGGTTGTAGTACTTCATAGAATTAGTTGCATTTTAGCTCAGTCAACACTCCGGAGGTAGATGTCATTCTAGTTTAATTCTGTCACTATATTTCAAGTTTGATAATGGCATTCTAGTATAACTCTGTTCACTGCATTTCAAGTTAGATTAGTGACATTCTAATTCAACCTTGTTCACTGTATTGCAAGTTAGGTTCATGACATCTTAGTTTAGTTTTGGTCACTTTATTTCAAGTTTGGTCAATTGCATCCTAGTTTAGTGTTATCCATTGTATTTTAAAGTTGTGTTAGCTGCCAAAATTAGTCTTCACGGTCTTCATTATTTACAAACTACTCTTGTTCTGAATTACTATTAATGCATCATTATATGGACAGGGATTAGTGATATCAGTTTAAGACCCTGATTATTCTGCAATCTTTTGCATTTTCACAAATAAGCCTTTTCCCAAAAACTATTCTAAAAAGAATCTATAACTTTTGAGTGAGGCCTAGTAGTGATAAATTGAGTTGCAGAATGGATTAATCTCAGAATTAGAAGTTAATTTAGAGTAGAAATCTTATTGTGCTACAAATATTCTTTTCCAATTATGTTCCAATAAACCTCTAACCATGGATGAGATGTTCTAACATTGTAAGTTGATTGTTGACTTAAGAGAACCTCAATTGCACTAAAAACTTGTCCTTTTCTCAAAGCTATTCCAACATATTTCTAAATGAATGAATTGGATGAGTTCATGATATGGGTTATTGAGTTCATGTTGTGATTTGTTTCCTTGCTATGAGTCACTATCAAGCTTTTCATTTTATGTTCTTTAGTGCACACATAGTTTAGAATAGTTTCACTCTGTTTTAGTGTAAACTTCCCTTTATTAACACTTAGTTCTTTTCCTTTTTAAAACATAAAACCATAAAACCAAAAACATCATAAAAACACTAAACACAACGTAGTGAGAGACAGTTACCTAGGAATATATAGTGCACCACACTTCAGCAGTTTACTAGCCCTGGTTGACAATTAATGAACTCAATTTAGGAACACTAAGTTGAGCACAACACTAACATCGGTGCTCCCATTGCACTCATTGCACACACTAGTGTTGTGCATTTCCCACCAATATCCAGTTTCAATTTTGTAAAACGGTGGACAAATTTTCTTTTGCAAATTATACAGTCAATATGCCTCCTTGACGGGAAAATGTACAGGTGTTTTTCTTTTTTTTCCATAATTAAACCTTTTAGCGGATTTGAATTTCAAAAAACTTAAAATTAACCATTAAAAAAAAAAAAAAATTGTTGCGCTGTGTGCTCGAGTCGTTCGGCTCACACCGATCTGTGGTGCTGCCTGTAAATTTACAGGTCGCACCACAACCGGTGCTAACGGTATCCGCACTAGTTCCAGGGCGGTAATGATAGGGGCATTGTGTTATTTTAAAAAAATTTAAAAAGTGTGATGCGGTCATTTACCAAGCCACACCGTTGAGAATGTGGGATCGTGGCAACTCGGTGCGTTAACGGAATTATCTGCCCCGGGGCGTGTAATGTTGTCAGTGCACCACATACTGCAATTTGACATTGTCAACGGTTTGGCCTGGTAAACCAGTGCTAAGGGTATCCGCACTGGTTCCGAGGCAATACCAAAGGCGCATCATGTTATTTTAATTTTTTTTAAAAGAGCAGTGCGGTCAATTACCTAGCCGCACAATTGACCTAGTTGAATAGTGGTGATGCGGTGCGTTGACTGAAATAACTGCCCCGGGATGACTATTTTTGTCAGCGCATGACTTACAGTATTTGGCCTGCGTCAACGGTGTGGCCTTTTAAAATACCGCACCGACGACTATGTACGGTGGCAAGAGGGCGGTGCGCTGACTTAGCTATACACCCCGGGGCATATATTGTAGTCTACGCACCACCCTCCTAACACCGCACGTAGTCAACGGTGCGCTAAAAACATTTTCTGGAGCACCATCCACGGTGTGCTGAATATCATTAGGTGCATCGTTCCCGGTGCGCTCTGTTGAAAGACGCACCGAGACCGATGCGTGACTATGTTTTTTGCGCACCGACTGTTGTTTTATTTATTTTTCAAAAAAAATTCTATGTACATATATTTCTAAATACATGTCTCATTTAATTAAAAAATTGTGTTTAATATGTCAATCATTTAAAGACATGAAAGGAGAGGAGGGGCAACAACAACAACAACAAGTGGAACAATATAACATGGTTCACCTGTGGGAGGCACGAGAGAGGGAGAGAGATGCGTACCCTCGCCCTATTACAACAGCGACGCAGGGGCTCCTAAGGCAGGTAAGCCTCCTCAAGTTCTATGAGGAGGCTACTTCCTTAAAGTCCCATAGTTTGTTTTTGAGACACCTTATCCGAAGGTGGAATGCCCAACAACACGGTTTCCGGGTTGGTATCAACCAATTGTACAGGCCCATTGAGGAGTATATATATTTTATTACAGGGCTATCGAGGAGAGGGGTGGATTTTCCCTCGTTCCCCGAGGTTCCAGTTGGTTGTGCAGCAGGGAGTCAGTTAGTTTACTCCCAGAGATACATTGGAGCAAATTTAGTATCTCCTGCGGATTTTCGAGTCGCTGGAGGGAAGTTATGTATTGGTGCATTTGGTCGTGAGGAGGTCCAATGTCTCTCACTTATCATTTCGACCATTTCGCACAACACTAGTGATAGGTAATGCATTAGTTGCTCACTTTTATATTATGTTGATTCTTTAATACAGCAACCACGACTTGTCAGGTGGTCTGCCATTTTTTTGCGGCAGTTATGTACAGCATTAGATAGATGTCGTGCTCATGCACAAGCGAGGGTCAACTTCCATTTTTATTCAAAGATTTTTGTTTATTTTTTTAGAGGTTTCTAGAGACGAGGCGTAGTTTTTTTCAGCAGCCTCGTAGGCCTATTACTGAGGCACGTATGCACATGTGGGGGCAGATGATGCCCAAGAGGGAGGAAACTATGTTTCCAACGAGGATATCAGATGATGCGCTGGAGTTGCTAGCCAGTGTTGATGAGCATCCCTTCATTATGGTCCCCTGTCCTTATGTGGGGTTGGATTGGCGAGGGTGTGCCAACATCCTCTTCACAGCTGATGAGCCGCCAGATGATAGAGATAATATTACTGTTTTATTTAAATTTATTCTAACATGTTCTTTAACTTGTCTTATTAAATTGTCTAATTATTATTGTGTACTTGTATATATTTTGCAGACATTGGCTCTTTTGATGGCGAGGAGATGCCACCACCACCACATGATCCAAGTGTGGATCCTGATGATGATGAGGGCATGCCATATGTCGAGGATCATCAAGAGGCTGGTGCAGAGAGACTTGCTCCTGTTGGTGCGTCGGTGCGCGGTCGACTTAATGATGCTAGATACAGGATGGATTTGGGCGACCAACTCATTGCATTGATTGTTGAGGCGGGCATCAAACCCGCTCATTACAGAGACATAGAGGCCGATGATAGGCTATTACGGATGTGGAGAGGCATGCCGCATGACATGTACAGCCTGATGTGGCATGTCGTAGGAGTTACGACAACTTTTACGCGACTGACGAGGATTGTTGCACATTACGATCGAGCCGCAGCACGTGATGGACAGTCTGTGAGGCCCAGCGTACCATCATCTCATGATCGTTCACCTCACGCTGTGCGAGATGAGCATGAGCCTCCACTAGCATCTAGCAGCAATCATCATGGAGATGAGGTTGGACCATCAGCCACGTCCAATCAGCAGCCTGTAGCACCCATCAGTACTCATGATCATGGGCAGGCACCATTGACTTATGAGAAGGCCTCCACTAGTACTGATATTGATGTTGTACTACCACCAGCTGATCCATGACATTTATATTACAGTTGCATATTTTTAACATTATTCAGTTTTATATATATATATATATGGTCTGTATATTTTATGTTCATGTTGCAGTTGTACTTAATTTACATGTTGGTGATCATCATGATGTGTATGTTGTTAGGTCATGTTAGATATGTTCATTTAATGTGCAGCTTGCAGATAGATGTGTATGTGATAGCATGAGTTATTTGACATGACATGTATATTTGATGTTTGTGTTGTGATGATGTTAATATATAATGTTAATTGTGTTTTGTTAGATGATCATGATCACGATGATGCAATTAGCGATTTTGAATGTGTTTTTTAGTCAAATATGATGTTTGTATGATGGTTATCATGAACGTGATGTTTATTAATTAATTTAATACCAAATGATCATGATATTGTAAATTTGTAATATTTGTATTTCTAATTGTATTTAAAATTCTAAAATTGTAATTGTAATGGTATATATGTGAATTTCTAAAATTGTAATTGTAATTGTAATTTTTAAAATTGTAAAATTGTAATTGTAATTGTAATTGTACGTGAAATTGTAAAATTGTAATTGTAATTGTAATTATAATTGTAATTGTATGTAAAATATTTGTAAAATTTTAATTGTATTAATGTGAAATGAATTTATTAAAAATTTTAAATTTGTAAATTTGTAAATTTTAAATAATTGTAAAATAATAAATCTAGAATAATATGATTTATTGTAACATAATAAAGTTTAGAAAAATAATGCAAATAAATTCCTGTACTTTAGAATTATCATTATTTTATTATGATATTAGATACCAAAAAAAGAATTAATTTATATAGTACGCCATTGTTTTTGAGATCAACATAATTGCAAATTATCAAGTGAATTATTGATTTTAACATTAACACAATGTAAATTACCAATTAATTCAAAATACATATTATATTAATATTTCGAAAAACCCATCTTAAAAAGTATAAATATTGATGAAATAACACATGTACCATATCACTCTCGTTTCTCATGATCACCCTCATTATCTTCTAGCTCGCATGGCATGATAACACTATTGTTCTCAAAAATATGTTTTGATCTAGGGTCATGTGTCAATACGAACCACCAATCCCTATCCAACACATCTGGGTAAAAAAACACCTAGTTGCAGTGTTTAGGGAAAACATAGGGCTCCTTAGCTTCATCCCACATCTTGCTAGAATTGATACATATCAGCCTACTATCGCAATCTTCCTTTACATTCCGATCAAATGTGTCCCACCACTTGCCTTTAAAAATAACACATTGGAAAGAAGAAAAATCCACTTTAATGATCTCGTGTATCTTTCCGACGTAACCTAACGTACCTCGTACTAGGTTTTGATCACGGTGGCTATATTGACTAGATTGATCGAAATCGACATCCACTCCACAGTCTTGTGTGATGTTTCCAGCATCGGCATTTTCTGTGCGAAAATGGTGTTCATATGCCCACATAGATGGGAACAAATGCACCTATTATAAAAAAGTTAAAAAAATCATAGTGTCATGTGTCTTATAAATAATAATCCAACAGTTAAAATATGAAATGTAGATGGCTTAATATAAGTTTAAAATTTACATATAAATTAAAAAGATTATTACCGAGTTGTTGCACCCAATCCCTACGTTTAGCGCATCCTCTTTAGCACGCGGGTAACGACCGATAGCACCGTATTTCTCTCTGAATTGGTCAGCAACCCAACTTTTGGGGCATATTTTTGGCATATTTTCTTTAAATTATCGGGATAATGCACACTTCTACCATTCAACCGTTTGAATTCTTTCTTGTCACTATCCCATTTCATCCTGTTTTGTTTGTACAATGCGACCCACAATTGTGTCGCTTCAGAATTGTAAAGAACGAATTTATTGATTGCTTCAATTTCTGCATTCGCTGATGAAATCAAACCAACATTATATAGTACTTAGATATCAAAATATACATTATATCTAAGTTCAACATGAATATTAATTACTTTTTGTAAATTTGAAAAATTATAAGTCGCTTACTCTTTATCAAGCACTTTTTTCCACTCGTTTGGAGCAACTCTCCTTCTCTTTTGTCTTCATCCATTTCATCGTCCCAAATCACTGCACCTAGTCTGTTGTCGATCTTCTTGATGTACTCACTAGAATAATAGAAAGAATCATACGATATGTACCCCTCTGCCATAGACCTCTCGGATTTTGCCCTTTGTCGAACAAAACCTTTCAATTTCTTCATGTACCTCTCTAAGAAGAACATCCAACGACAAGAAACAACCCCAACTAATTCAACCTCATCTACTAGGTGGATTAGAAGATGAACCTGTAATTCCATGAAACTCATCGGCAGTTCCTTCTCAAACATACAAACAATCTCAACTATCTATTGACGCCATTGTGGAATGCTAGCCACATTAATCTCTTTTGACGTGATCCAATGTACAAATGTAGATAATTTAGATATGGCACATCATAAGTCTTGAGGGAATTAATGTTTCACACACCCACGCACGAACAAAGGATAATGACACTGCAAAGTTATAAACACGTGCAATAATATACAAAATTAGTTATGTTTTATGATCCCCTCGTGGGATAAAACTATTGAAATACTTTGGGCTCTCTCTCGTTTACCATTGAAAGCGGATGTTGCTCTTTTGTAAGGGTGTTATTCTGGTAGGAATACCCTGGAGAAATCATACACTGGCTTCCGTAGGTCCTTAGACCATCTAGCTTTTAGAGAAGGTCCACAACATTTACATCCAAAATACCCTTTTGTTACAAGACCTGCGAGATTATATTTGTATACATTAATTAATATGCATGGCATGTTAAATAATATCATGAAGATCAGAACAAATATTACAATGAATTAAATAACTAATATGTGAAATAAAATTGTTACATATATAAACAAATCAATAAATTAAACATGTAATTTACCAAAGCAAACTCCTAAGCCTGGATAATCATGTGTCATGTAAGCACATATGCCATACAACGTAAAACTCCTCTCTGCTACGATGGGTCTTGATACATCGTATACATTTATCCCATCCCATAATTCCTTCAATTCATCTACCAGTGGTTGTTAGTAGACATCCATATTCTTCACTTGTCTTCTACCAGGGACTATGAGAGCCAACATAAGATGTTCATTCTTCACGGACAACCATGGGGGGATATTATTATTGATCACTACTACAGGCCAAACAGAATATTTGGTGTTCTGGAGGGAATATGGATTGATGTCATCCATGGCTATGCTGAGTCGTAGACTTCGTACTTCATCCTTGAATTTTTTGGGCCATGTATCCTCTATATGCTTCATGGCTATTGAATCAGTTGGGATTCGCATAACTCCCAACTCACTTCTGTGTGAGGCATGGCATCCCTACAACATAGCTAATTCTTTGCAACGAAAGAGCCTTTGAATCCTTGGGATTATAAGCATGTGCCTCAATATCTTAAAAGGAGGACCAGTACGTGATTTACCCTTATTTTTTGATTTATCAAACTTGTCATGCCCACATTTCGGACACATCTCTTTATCTGCATATTCTCCTCTATATAGAATACAATCATTTAGACATGCATGATATGATATGTATTCAACACCCAACATTTTCAACAATTTCTTTGTCTCTTCGCAGCTACCGTACAAGACATTATCACTCGGAAGAACCTTATCTTTGAATAACCTGTAGTTGGTGATCATGGAAAAATATATTAATAAATGTACATTAATGTCGATATAATTATTAACGTTCATAAAATTTACCATTTGTAATATTCATTGCAGTGTACTGATTATATTTCAAATTTATATAAGGGAGTACTTTATGGTAACTTACCTCAAAATTTCCGAGAAATATGCATTTGACAAGCCAAACTTTGCTTTCAAGCTGTACAGTAACATTGTTGTCCCCAACTGGCTAGACTTTGACTGACCGCTAGGTCCAAAGAGAGGGGTGGTGGAAGCAAATTTAACGCTTTTGAAAAAGGTGTCAGCGATATGAGCATCATCCTCTAACTTATCATCATTTTAGAATGCATCTAACAACATTGTCTCCATGGCAGTCGTATCCCTTAAGTAATCATCCATACCAACGTCTATTTGATTTCATCCATTGCCAGCTTGTGAAGAACTATTATTGTTGTAGTCATTCCTAATTGGTGAATCTGGACGTAGAGGGAATTGAATCGGTGGTTGATTCAACCATTCTTGGTATCGTTCCTCTCCGATTTTTTCTCTTAATTCAGTCTTCTCTCAATTTGAAATTGTTGTGGGGTGCAACAGAAGATGGTAGGTAGGCCATTCATCATCATTAGAATCCTAATAATTAAAAAATAATAATTTTGAACATGATTAGTACAAAATATATGATATCAATTAGTAACCACGTTGACAATATTGCATGATTATAAATTGGTTTGATGTTGAAATAATTACATATTAATCAATATATATACTAAACAATTATAATTATAATTACCATCATTGTCCCGTGATTGTGGCTAGAAGATGCAATATTGTTACAATTGGCACGATTAAGCGGTTGTCCATTTTCATCTACCAAATGCGCTTTGCGGTATGCAGCTCCTGATAAGAACTCCCGACATTTTGGAGCAGTTTGAATATTTTGTGCATCAGAACTCAATGTTGAATCTACATGAGCCTGCAAATTTGTATACATTATAAATTTAATTAAGTTATGCATGATTGACTGCATGGATAAAAAACATAAATTCAATTAAATAGTGAAAAAAATAATAAATAAATAAAATAAAATAAAATATTACGTCTCCAGATGGATAGGGAGAACTTTGCGATGAAATTTGAGAAATATTATGGAACGAGCTGGATTTTGAAGAATTGTCCATTCCATATAATATATGATATTTTCTCCTTGCATTTAAGCAAAACAACAATAAATTTTGGTGCACAAACCTAAATGTAATTTCAGTGCGTAATGTACAAATAATCGCACCGGTGCATTTTTTTTATTGCGCACAGGTGTCGTTTTATAACCCAACGCGTCGGTGTGGTTCGATTAAGGGACGCACCGGTAAACGATTAACCGCAAATAAAAAAAGCACAACCCTATTTTCTTTAAGTGAAAAAAAAAATGGTAAATTGAAAAATGGCCAGTAAAATATTTCTAATTTCATAAAGCATTTCTTTAAATACTAAACACTTTTTATTATTTCACTATTTTTGCAAAAAAAATCAGCCAGAAATTTGCAGGATACATATTTAGAGCAAACAGAGCACGAGAGCACTGTGGAGCAGGGAAATATGTTCGAACAAAAGTATTCAGACAATCAGAATTCCAAACCTCTGATGATTCAAACCTTGTACCATAGAATTTCAAACGATGTGAGTAAAGTTTATTGTTTTTTTTTACTTTTTCTGCAATTTTTTTTATGCAATAAAAGAAAAAATCAAAGTCTATTGTTTTTTTTAGCTTTTTCCTGTAGTTTTTTTTATGAAGTAAAATAAAAAAAATCAAAAAATTTTTTTTTTTTATACTTTTTCTGCAGTTTTTTTACCTTTTTTGCAGTTTTCAAAATAAAACAAAATAAAAAAACCATTTTTAGAAACAAAAACCTTAGATTCTTTTTATTTCTGCCCTTTCTTCTCCCTATTTTTATAATTTTAGAATTAGGGCTTTTCAATTTAGATTTATAGGGTTTTTATATTCATAAGACATCCAACCCACGGGATGACTTGCATAGTCGGACCCCAATCCATGTTGGCCCTTGCGTCAATCTAAAAAAAAGCAGATTTTTTTTCGTCGGTGCGCTCTGTTATGCCAGCGCACTATGAAAGTACAGTGATAAAAAATAAAAATAAAAACAAAATATGTTTTTATCAGTGCGTCATATGTAACATATGGCACCGGTGCACTATTTCATTATGGCGCATCGCAAACGTGTTGTTTCGCAAAAAAAAAAACCATTTTAGAAACAAACCCTACATTCTGTTTGTTTCTGCCATTTCTTCTCCCTCTTTCTGTGATTTCAGAATTAGGGCTTTTCAATTTAGATCTATAGGGTTTGTATAGTCATAAGACATCCAACCCACGGGACGACTTTACATAGTCGAATCCCAATCCATGTTGGCCCTTGCGTCAATCTAAAAAAAAAAACAAATTTTTTTTTCATCAGTGCACCCTGCCTAACATAGCGCACCGGTGCGCTCTGTTATGCCAATGCACCACGAAAGTACAGTGATAAAAAATAAAATAAAAATAAAAAAAAAAATATGTTTTTATCAGTGCGCCATATGTAACATATGGCACCGGTGCACTATTTCATTATGGCGCACTGCAAACGTGTTGTTTCGCCAAAAAAACCATTTTAGAAGCAAACCCTACATTCTTTTTGTTTCTACCCTTTCTTCTCCCTCTTTCTGTGATTTCAGAATTAGGGCTTTTCAATTTATATTTATAGGGTTTGTATTGCTAAATATAAGCTTAAGACATCCAACCCACGGGACGACCTGCATAGTCGGATCCCAATCCATGTCAGCCCTTGCGTAAATTTAAAAAAAAAAAAAAAAAATCGGTGCGCCCTATGTACCTGAGCGCACCGATGCGCTTTATTATCCCAGTGCACCGCGAAAGTACTGTGATTAAAAATTAGAAAAGAAAAATATTTTTCTGTGTTCCATTTGTAAAATATGCAGCTGGTGCGCTATTTCATTATGGCGCACCGCGAACGTTCTGTTTCGAAAAAAAAAAATACAAACCTTACATTCTTTTTGTTTCTGCCCTTTCTTCTCCCTCTTTCTATGATTTCAGAATTAGGATTTTTCAATTTAGATTTATAGGGTTTGTATTGTTAAATATATACCTAAGACATCTAACCGACGAGACGATTAGCATAGTCGGATCCCAATCCATGTGGGCCCTTGCATGAACTTTAAAAAAAAACAATTTTTTGTTATCGGTGCATATAATGTATACCACACTTGCAGTGCTACGTGTTTTACAAGCGCACTGCATAAGTAATGTGATAAAAATTTAATAAACATAATTTTTTTTTTTTATCTATGCACCATATGTAAAATATGGCACTGGTTTATGCTACAAAAATTAACACTCGACAATTTTTATTATTTTATCATTGTTAACTGGTGCGGTGATTGACATGTAACACACTGATGCTCCTTGTTGACATAGAGCACCGTACGGTCTATTATACTGTTTGTGCGGTGCGTTTGGAAGACAGCCACACGTCGGTGTCGGTGCGTACACCATGAATGGCGCACCGGTGTCTTGAGTTTTTTTTTTTTATTTGAAAAGTTGACAGTTTATTTATAAATATATTAATGAATGATATGGTATAGGTTTGAGATTGATAAAGAAATTACTGACAAGAGATCAAGTAACAAAAATACTGATAACACATCAAGAAAAGAAAAAAAGGAAAGTTCTTTGTAAATTTTGTACAAAAAATATTATTTTTGAACTATATATAAGTTTAACTAATATGTATTGTTTACTGTGTATCATGCAGAGCCACAAAATGACGAAGCTTGATATGATTATTTCTAATCTATGACCAGAAGAGCGTATAAGTTTGATGGAAAAATTACAAAAGGATGAATCAGGTGAATGAAAAAATACTATCGATCTAATATGAGTTTCTTTTTTAGTTTTCATTAATAATATAATTAAATTTATTAGATAACATGTGTGAAACAGTCTATTAATTCACATTTGTTTAATGTTCTACAGGGACCAACAACTTAGAAAAGGAATGTTGTTTTAAGAAAAGAAAAAAAATAGAACATGCAATTGAAAATGAATTGCTCCTTAGCTCATCTGGAGTGGTGCTGGAGGTTAACGAAAGGGGGAAAAACTTTTACAAAAGTTTGAGGGATCTAGTGGAATGAATGTATAGACATTCTTTCCACTTACAATAAAAAACCAATCCAATGATTCCAAGAACTAAATTTTATCTAAACCACAGGAAGAGTTTCTAGAGAATTGGTCAATGAGACATGTCAGACTTTTAATAGCAAAAACATACAACAACAAAAAAGAAGGAATGAAAAAATAATATTCCTTTAGATGTTTGTCTAGAATTATTTATAAATATCACTTTTGTTATACTTACTTTTCATATAGCAATATAAAAATTAAATAGTTTATTGTCATGTTACATTTTCAGGAAGATTATGAAAGTCTCAAAAGATGAACGAGCTGATATCAGAAATATGCTAGTATGAATATCCAAAAAGGTGTACAAGGAGATGGTCAAAGAAATGGACAAAATTGCATCGCAGGAGGAGCCACCTAAACAACAATGTGCTTCAAATTTAATATGTAAATCATTGAATTTTTTGATCATTAAGTAAAATAAATAAACAATTTAGCATTAAATATTAATTTTCAAGTATTTTCTTGTAGAAAATAAAATAACATGGAACCCATTCAGCACATAAAACAGGAGGAAAAGAAAGAAAATGATTGATATCTAAGTTTGTGAGTAATTGTTACTTCCTTATAACAACTTAACTAGATTTCGTTTTTGTATTTTTAAGTTGTTTTACAAAAATCGTCATTGAATGTCTCCAAACAAGTGCTAACATATAAAGAAGAACCATCAAAGGAATTGATTGAAATTGGTTTAAATATGAGTTGTGCGTATATGTTGGCATATCATAACTTAATTGTGGAATTTGTAAGCATCTATCGATCTTCTTTTACTTAGCTCCATCTATAATTAATAGAAAAATAAATCTTTTATTTTAAATATATGATTTCTTATGGGGTATGAAACTTGCAGGAAACAAAGTATGGCACTGCGCCAATAGATCAAATCTTGAAAGATGGCATGTTACATGGTTTTGAAAGAATGTGTATAGTTTATGAGTCAATTTTTGCATTGGTACGTCATTTATTTTCAATTTAAATTGATGTATATTATTTAATATTGCAATTTTCATTATTCTCACCAATGTATATACACTCATTACAATTTATTTTTATGTTTGTAAATGGAAGAAGGTGAAGAAGAAGAAAACAATCAACATCGTGAACAAAACATTTCTGAAAATAACCCAAGTCATGGAAGTAGCTCTAGCAGTGATAGCAGTTCAAGCGAAGAATGATGATCACTATGTTTGGATGTAAAAGCAAGGAGTTGTACTATTTTTGGAAAATTGTCTGTGAAATCAGACATTTTATTTAATGTAATGGACATAGTGTCCCAATTGAAAGATAAAGGGATACCAATAACTATCCCATTTTGTATGAAAAAGAATGTCTTATTCATATATATATATATATATATATATATATAATGTTTTAATTTATTCTATTGCGTTCTCTATTGTCGTTATCGCGTTCTCCATTGTCGTTCTCAAATGCATTAATAAAAATTTAATTCATATGAATATTGTTATAAGATATATATGTGTCGACTTTTGATGAATAACGAATTTTAAAAAACCACAATAATTATTATATGATATAACAAATTAATCCAAACATCACATTCAAATGCATTAATAAAAATTTAATTAATATGAATATTGTTATAAGATGTGTCGACTTTTGATGAATAATAAATTTAAAACAATCACAATAATCGCATTGTCACAAGTTGATGTTTCTAAAAAATACAAAATGAAAACCGGTTTGTGTATTCTTACACCGGTGCGTTTGTATTCTTAAGCGCACTAGTGTTTTTTTACGACCTATGGAAACCACACAAATACCAAAACCAATTAAAAATATCGATGCGTTTGTGCGGTACGGTGCGCCGGTGCATTTATGTCTATATACGCACTGGTGTCGTTTTACGACCTATGGGCACCGCACGAATACCGATACCAATTATAAATCTCGGTGTGTTTATGTGATACTATGCACTGGGGCGTTTTTGTGTCTATTCGCACCGGTGCATTTGTACGACCTATAGGCACCACACGAATACCGATACCAATTATAAATCTCAATGCATTTGTGTGATACTGCGCACCGAGGCATTTATGTGTCTATACGCACCGGTACATTTGTACAACATATGGGCACCGCACGAATATCAATACCAATTATAAATTTCGGTGCATTTGTGTGATACTGCGCACCAGTGTGTTTCTATAAGTCTATGCACCAACGCGTTGATACGACCTATGGGCACCCCTAAAATCCCAAGACTAATTAGAACGGCCCCATGTGTTGTATCATCAACACTACACCTGGTATTGTTTTATACCTTAATGGCCCGACCGTCCCGGGGCTCTGGCTACAAGTACACACCAGTGCATTAACTCCTGATTAGCGCACCAATGAAAAAAACATACGTAATTACCTTAATTGTATTGAATTTCTGTTAAAAGATCCGCCAAAACCTCCGTAACCATAAACAGATATTGTAACAAATGTTTTTTTGACAATTTTGACTAATTTTATAACACTAAAAACCTCCTTTATAACCTCCACTAGAGAGTCTTTTCCTTGTAATGCATCTAGAAAAGAAAAAATGCGAAGTAAATAACACTGGAGACTCAATTCCATAAATTATCAATACACAAGGTTAATCATTATTGTATAACCATTGTGTTCAGATCTCCACATAAACGTCTGAGAATGGGAATTTTTGTATTCCAGCAAAGGAGGCGCAAGTGCATCACATGTCATAATAGCTCATTTGGCGCGGCACGGATAATAGCTCCCGCACGCGTACCCTAACGATATTAAAATTTAGCATGACGTGAGAGTTGGAAAAGGACACTTTTGTCTCAAATCATTCAACTAGTTGCATGGGAAAATGTAAGTTGAGCTTATCATTCCTACATAAATGGATAAGGTGATCCGTCATAGAGCATGTAAAAAACTTGCTCCCGATCCCACATACATGGACGGTGATTTCAATTCCTTGTCACATGTCCTAAATATTGGAAGCGTAAATTTTTCCACAGGAAGCTAATTTTCCCACCACAAGAGGGAAAAAGATGAGATTGTATATTTTCTAAAATTCCATCCCCATCGTCCCCTCCTTAGAGATAAGCATGGCACTTCATGGCCGTTTTATTTCCCAGGAGATATCCTATTTTCCAGCTTCAGTATATTCAATTCCCTTTGGAGTTTTCTGATGTGGCTTCATATGTTTATGTCTCTAGGAAACATTCTTCGAATCAAGGAAATTTCATGCTTGGAACGTCCAATTCGGAACAATATAACACTCAATGCATGTGGTAAAATAGAGTTCCATCCATTGTGCAGTTGTTGAAACTCTAGACGGGCCTTCTACCAGTGACTTATCCATTCAAAATCAGCATCACAGTGCTCAGGTATCATTGTCATATTTGTTATTTCTACTTAGTTTGCTTAGTAAAGTAACTCGCAGTCCCTCTCTCTTGTAGGGAAAATCTAGCCTTGACTACAACACTCGTGTCAAGCTCAGAATGGACCACGTTGGCCCTTTCCATGGTGAATTTTTCCTTGAGTCTCTAGCAACTTGACACGGTGATCTCAATGAGCGTCGTCAACACATCCTCTTCCTATCAAACATAATTTATGAATTGGAAGAGAAACTTCATAGCCAACAAAGAAAAATTGCCATGATGAAGAAGTAGATTGGTTGCATCGTCATCAAATAGACCTGTGAGTTGAATTCCATGGCCATCAGAACAAAATCAATTTAATGGAAAATGAAATGGAATTTCTCTGCTTGCAACAAGCATGGCAGCAAGCCAATCATACCCATGAAGATAATAGGAGCACATTTGGTAGTGCCCCAGAAGATCCCTATGACAAAATGTCTATTGATCCCCCTGTTTGAGTCATGCCTATATCTTGTAAATGCATTTTTTTGTGTGGTCAGTTTTGCTAAAGCTATAGTAGCAAAAATTTTGGTTTTGGTTCTAGCTATAATAAATACAAACATCTAGAAGTAAATATTGATATTTTGTTCATCTCAAAAATACTATGCTTTCTTGGACTAAATGTAAATTTTCCCTCTTTCACAGCTATGATTAGGGCGCAAACTTAATAAACAATTCTCATCATTACTGTCAAAAAAAATATTAGAATAATTTAAACCAGAAATAAAAAATTAGAGCCATAAAGCAACGAGAAAGACACTTTTTATTAAGTACTCATAAATATAGAAAGTCTAACCTACATGAGTAAAATGTAAAAATTAAAACACTTGTATTGAAATTTTTTGCATGGACTAAAATGAAATTCATTTAAAAATGATAGTAAAAATAATAATAATTTTTTTTTTAATTTAAATTATTTTATATAGTTGAAGTGTGTATTTATCAGTTTTATATATATATATATATATATATATATATATATATATATATATATATATATATATATATATATAACTTTTATTTTTATTATTTTAGTTATTACTTTAACAAAAGAAATAATTAATAAATATGTTAGAAGTTATATTGAATTTAAAAATACAATTTAAAAAATATTTTAAATTTGAGTAAAAGTAAATCAAAATGCGATTAAAACTCTAACTTTATTTCTTTCTTTTAAAAATTCATAATTTTTATTTTATTATTTTGTATATTATTTTATCAAAATTTCCTTAATATAATTAAAGAATACAACAAATTATATATATATATATATATATATATATATATATATATATATATATATATATATATATATATATATATATAAAATAATGGGCTACTACCCATCCTAGCATACCTCGCTACCCTATATCCCCAACCCCCAACCTAACAAATGTTTTTCACCTATGTGCTTATAGTTTGTTCATTTTCATCACACTTCATCTTCCGACAATTCAATGTCATAGAGTTTGTGACTTCTTCAAATTTGTATGTTCATCAAATAGAGAGCTTAATCAATTTAAATTTTGTCTAACTTGTGGCTTTATACAAATTGAGTCCCTTGAAATCTATACAAATTGAATTTCTTCAAATATGCACAAATTGAGCTTGTTCAAATCTGCACAAACCAAGTCTCTTTAAATCCACAAATGCAAAGGCAGCAATGCTTTTGCATTAAATAGATTGTGGGTTGTGTATCATGTCCATATGGAAAAGGTGTGTTGGAAAGAACATTGTCATCAATGATCAAATTGAACTCTTCCAAGGCATTTAAATCCATCCTAGAAGGGTAGTTCAAAAAATACTTTTAAAAAACTGTGAATTTTTTAAATCATTTATGAAGGATAATAAACACCATAAAATTTCAAATGAAGAGATCCCCATTATTCTCACTTTCAGCTACTTTGGGATGCTCAATAGGCATTATATTTTTCATATTATATGAAGATGGATGTCAATCATGACAAATATTCATGATTCAACACTCATTACATGCCTTTGGCATCTAAAGACTAAAATCATCTATATTATTGTTGCCTATTGTATATGCCTTCATATAGTGTAGCCTTCCATGAAAACATTCATTACAAAGATCATTTCTATTAATTTCATTACCGTGTTGGTATATCCAACATGTTGAGTGTCATTTAATATAAGCATCCAAGAAAAGCTTGAATTCATATGTTATGTGTAATTTGTATCATTGTCTATACAATACTTGGCATGACAATTAATGTCCACACTTAATATGTTCAAATTCCACACTCACCATAATGTCCTTTCTTTTGTTATCTTTTCCTCCTCTCTTGTATTTTCCAAAAAAAAAAAAATCGTAACAATTAATTATGGATTATGGGTGTAAATTGAATGACATTGAAAACTTATTAGCAAGATTCACTACAAATGTGTGGCTCAGTGAAAATTTTGAAGAGAACAATAGACATCAACCAAATCCAAGGAGATAAGGTCACATATCTTTGTTTTATGATCATATACCCCATCACTAAAAGTATTTAATGTGCTAACAAATCTAATATGGTTATAGATAAAAACTGGATTGAATACAAACTGCAGCTCACAGGTGAGTACTACACCTGGAGATTGCACACAAATGGAGAGTACACTCTACATTCATTAATCAAATGATACAACTATAAGTACATCACAAAGGAGTAGGAAGTTGTAAACAAACTCCTCTATCCTAAGAACTAATCCTAACTTAAGGAGCTATGTTACAACAGTGTAACCATTTCTCCATTAATATACAATAATATTAATTATTTTCAACTGTCCCCCTTAATGGAGAAAGGATTGTCCTGAATTCCTAACATCCCTCTAAAAAATTCAAGCTTTATTCTCCCAAGAGGCTTAGTAAAAATGTCTGCCATATTTTCACAAGATTTACAATATTCAACAAATATTTATTTTGACTGAAGTTTTTCTCGAACAAAATGGAACTGAGTATCAATGTGTTTGGTGTTTTTGTGAAACACTGGATTGTATGCTAGCTCAATGGTACTATGGTTGTCACTTTTGATGGTAGTTTCTTCTTTCTGCTTTTCTCCTGCATCATGGAGAAGCCTTCTCAACCAGATAGCTTCACATGTAGCTACACATAATGCTTGGTACTCGACTTCGGTTGAAGATAAAGCTACAGTATTCTGCTTTTTGTTGCTCCATGCTATGACCGCGGATCCAACATTGAATGCATAACTTGTGATGGATTTTAGATCATCCAAGTTACCTGCCCAATCTGAATCTGAAAAACCTGCTAAAGTAACATCAAATGTGTCAGTGTATAAAATACCATAATCACTAGTACCACGAAGATACCTCAACACACTTTTTTCTGCCACCCAATGACTTTCGAGAGCATTAGACACGAACTGGCTCAGCACATTAACAGAGTATGCCAAGTCCGGTCTAGTTGTAGTAAGATATATCAGTCTACCAACTAGTTGTCTATACATAGTGGCATCCACCTCCTTAGTGCCATCGTCACTGCACAACTTTAGATTCTGCTGCAATGGTGTTGATGTTGACTTACACTACTCCATCCTGAATTTTTCTAGCAGACTTTTGGCATACTTCCCTTTAGTAAGAAATTTTGTCCAGAATCTCTCCATATTTCCAAACCCAAGCAATAATGGAGATTTCCGAGATCTTTCATTTCAAATACTTGCGACATCTACGGTTTGATTTCTTTGATCAGAGCATCTGCATTACCTGTTATAATCATATCATCCACATACAAAGAAATAAAAATAATCTGCCTCTGTTTATTATACTTGGTGTACAGATTTGGATCATTCGTGCTCCTATGAAAACCATGTTGTAAGAAGAATGAATCGATCTTCTCATACCATGACCTGGGTGCTTATTTTAAACCATATAATGCCTTTTTCAACCTACAAACTAGATGTTCCTTCCCTTATTTGAAAAACCCTTCAGACTGGACTAAATAAATTTCTTTTAAATCACCATTCAGAAATGTAGACTTAACACTAACTGGTGTAGCTTCCACTGATATTTTGTAGCTAAAGAAATTAACATTCTAATGGTATTCAGTTTGGCTACAAGAGCAAAGGTTTCATCAAAATCTATTTAGTAGGACTCCTATTCTTTAAATAAACAGCAGTGTTGATGGCTTCAGCCCAAAAACCATTTGATAGACCCTTACCTTGAAGCATACTTCTTGTGCACTCCACAAGAGTTTTGTTCTTTCGTTCTACCACTCCATTTTGTTGTGGAGTATGAGACACTGTAAATTGTTGAACAATCTCATGATATCTGCAAAAATTCATGAACTCACCCAACCTGTACTCTCCCCCTTGATCAGAGTGGAGAATTTTTATACATTTTCCTGTCTGCTTCTCTACCAAGGTTTTAAATTCTTTAAAGCACTAGAAGGTCTGACTCTTTTTACTTAAAAAATATATCTAAGAGAATTTAGTGCAATCATCAATAAATAGAAGAAAATAATATCCACCACCTAGCGACCTAGTCTACATAGGTCCGCATATGTCTATATGCACCAGCTCTAGAATATATCTTTCCTTTCTATCAATATGCAGAGGAAATTCTTCTCTATGCATTTTCCCTAATGCACATCCATCACAATCTAACTGAACACTATGAAAAGCAGGGAGTCCATCGACCATACCTTTTCTTTGAAGTAGCATGAGGTCTTGTAAATTAAGGAATCTCTGGTGCTAGAGGTTTTCGGCTATCAATCTTGTTGAAACCATGGCTTGTTGTGGCATGCTTTTGACATTTAATCTGTATAGGCTCCCCACACCCACTCCTGATGCAATTGTTTCCATCCTGCTATCCTTTGTGACACAACATGTCTTGAATAATTCTACTAGCAGATCCTAGTCTGTTATAATAGATACAAATATCAAGTTTTTCTTAATCCCAGGCACATACATCACATTCTTAATATGTCTAATGTCACCATTAAGAAACCTTACTGGAATATCACCGTACCCTTTGATCTCATATCCTCTGTCATCTCCTAAATAAATTTTAGATCCACACGAAGTTTCTTCAAGAAATTCAAACCACTCTCTCTTACCTATCATATGTGAGGATGCGCCAGAATCAACGTACCATATGTCGTCCTCATCTTCCTTAGAAGATGAAAGAGCACAATCAGCTATAAACAGTCGAAGATCATGACTGTGGTCTTCGTCGACAAAATATCATGTGTTCCTACTTTGCTTATTCCTTGCTTCATCTGTCTACCTCTTAAAACAGAACTTAGCTTGATGGCCATTTTTCCCACAATAAAAGCATTTAATGCCAGAAAAATTATTTGCAAACCTACCTCTAAATTGTCTCTTTTGAAACGTGCTACCTCCTCTTTGTTGTTGTTGTTTCTGTTGTGGTTGTTGTGGCTGCTTCCCTTTAAATGGTCTCCTCTTTTCCATCAGAGCAAGATCATCATTCTGAGGTCTTAAATTCTGTCGTTGCTCTTCTTCTTGTAGCAAAATTCCTATCAATTCTTCAAATGCAGGGGCTTTATCCCCTGCTGTTAACGCTGTGATGAACATCTTATATTAATCCTTCATTCCGCTCAACGTGATTGTTACTAGATCATAATCGGACACCTTCTCTTTGATGTCACCCAATTTGTCCTTCAAGTCTTTAACCCTTGCAAGGAATCCAGCAATGGATTCATTTTCCTCCATCCTCATTGAAAACAACTTGCCTTTGAGAGACAAGATGCGATTTGTATTTTGTCTCTGGTATAAATTCTTGAGCGTCATCCAGATCTAAGTGGACGATTTGCCATCTCTGATGTGTGGGATTGTATTATCCTTGACGGATATCTTCAGTATGACTTTTTCTATGTTCTCCCTTTTATCCCAGTCATGTATAAGTCCGGTTGTTCATGTTACAATATTTGGTTTCTGCTCATCACCTATGACAACCGACCACGCATTTTCTCCCTCAAGCAGTTTCTATAGCTTTAATTTCCAATTGGTGAAATTGGACCCATCAAGTTTGCTAGACTCATTGAGATACGTTTATATGGTATTATTCATACTGGACTGATCGGATTCCAGACCCTTCGATGATTCTAACCAACTGAATAATTACAAGCTACACTAATAAGAACTCAATACATACCAAATCCTAATTACAGAACTGCCACCGATCTGGCACGATCTTGTGACTACAACTCAGATCCACCACCAATCTGAAGGTTATCGTGTCTGCGACTCAGATCCACCACAAACGGGAAAATCCGATGTGCAGAACCGCCAACAAATGTATCTGCAACTCAGATCCACCACAAACGAGAAAATCCCATGTGCAGAACCGCCAACAAATGTGTCGGCGACTCAGATCCACCACAAATGGGAAAATCCCATGTGCGGAACTGGCAACAATGTCTGCGACTTAGATCCACCACAAACGGATGAATCCCATGTGCAGAACTGCCAAAAGAGAGATCAGAGCCTTTCTAAGCCAAATATACGCTCCAAAATAAAATTTGTGAGAGTCCAGAAATTGGCGGGTATGGCCCTAACAGTCCCACTAATTGCGTCTTTTGGCGCGACTGTCAGGAAGAAAAACGTGCCAACCTTCTTATGCTCAGAAGAAAAAAAAAATATCTGAGACCTGTGAGTCAGGTGTTTACTGCAGTCCACCTACTCCTGTGAGCATTTAAGCTCTTGTGTGCACCATAGCCACGAAGGTTATGTAGCCGTGAAGGTTTTGTAGTCGCAAAGGCTCTGTAGCAACTTAGGGCGTTAAAGAAAAAATCAAGCTCACCCAGTCTCAGCTCTAATACCAACATAAAAACTGGATTGAATAGAAACTGTAGCTCACAGGAGAGTACTACACCTGGAGACTGCACACAAATGGAGAGTACACTCTACATTCATTAATCAAATGACACAACTATAAGTACATCGCAAAGGAGTACGAATTTGTAAACAAACTCCTATATCCCAGGAATTAATCATAACTTAAGGAGCTACGTTACAACAATGTAACCATTTCTCCATTAATATACAATAATATTAATTATTTTCACTATTATAGCATTAGTATCTAATATAAAATTATTATTTGGGGACATTCATTGACCTCTCAACTACTTAATATGTTGTTCACAACATTCCTATGATTATGAAACATATATATATGGAGAAAAAAAAAAATCACATAATTAATACTTGAATATAAATCCCCCAACAATTTCCAGATCTTGTATAGTTTTTATCAAGCTCACCATAAATAAAATAGTTAATGATTTTGCTTGGGACAAAAAAAATCCATCAACATCAATGATAACTTATACATTATTGATTAATTTTATGAATGAACCTAAACAAAATATACCTTGTCAACGTCATCAAACCTCAAATTGTAATTACAACAATAAGAATTGTTTTTGTTAATTCAATTTTATGCATAATCAATACCATATTTTGCTAATCATTCCTCTTTTCCCAATTTATGTATATTTATCTAGAACACTCAGTTTTGTTTCTAAAAACATTGGCATCAATGGCACAATACTTTAAGTTCCAAATAGTTGAGAATGCTCCTTGGATCTTTTTCCATATCCCTCATCACAAGCTTAGCAAAAATTATATTAATGCTTTGAGCAATGTTTTTTATGTCTAGGTGGGATTCTTAAGTAACTTATGGAGAAGGTAACATAATTCATTTCATCTTAGATCTCTACAACATGGATTATGTTCCAACATCCGCTTTATCACACATTTTTTGCATGTTGAAATTTGGTACCGGAGGACAGGTGGTTCCCTAAGGCTTTGATCTTTGGCCTAGGGAAAAGTGTCCAAAAGAATTTAATTTTTCTCCTAAAGTAACTTTATAAATTTTTATAAAGTTAAATCTAATTTAAAAGTGACTTAAGTGATAAAGTTACAAAAGTGACTTTATAAAGTTATAAAGTCAAATCTAATTTTAAAGTGACTTTAAGTGATAAAGTTACTAAAGTTAAAGTGACTTTAAATAAAGTCAATATATAATTAGAAAGGAAAAAGTGACTTTGGAAATAAAAGACTAAGTGGGTCTTTATTAAAGTGGGGTGAATTAAAAAATGAAAAGTGAGATTTAAATGAGCATTTAATCTCAGCCCTAGATCTCAATCTATCTCAGCCATTGGATTTAGGGATTCCCCAAAAGTCACTTAGGGTTAGGTTAAAGGAGGAAAAGGAGGAAAAGGTCATTCATTCTTTCATGAGCAGATTGGGAGAAGGAGAGCAAGAGAGCAAGGGAGATTTCTGAGCAGTGAGGAGAATGAGGCAGCAACTTGGCACACATTCCAAGGCCATATTTCAGCAAGACCGTACAGCAGAGTTTGCACACAGTTCAAGGCAGATTTGGCACGATTTCCAAGGCAAAATCCGTACAGCAGCTTGTGGCACGTTTTCCAAGGCAGCCGTACCATTTTCTGGGCACAGATTTCGAGGGAGAAGCTGCTGTTTTTTGTTGCACGCTTTTCTAGACAGGCCGTACAGCCTGTAGCTGATTGCTGGCACAAAAATCGAGGCAAATTTCCGTACAGCAGCATTTAATACAGCTGCACGCATTCCAAGGAGGCCGTACAGCAGCATTTATTGCTGTTCTGCACGCAAAAAGAGGAGGCCGTACAGCAGAAATTAATGCTGTAATTTCTGGGCATGTTTTTCAAGGAAATACGCACAGCATTTATTGCTGTTCCTGTTTTGCTGTTTGTGCGTTTTCCGAGGCGGTGGTTAAGCACGGAAAAAGAGATAAGTTGTAAAAGTCTGTTTGCTGATTATTTATTTTGCTGAATATTTCTATCACTGTAAAAAGCATTTTTCCAGAAATAAGAAGGAGCTTTCGAACTGGTTTTCCCCAAGAGTTGTGGGGGGTTTTTCCAGGGTCACCTTGACCAAAAATTACTGAGTTATGATGTGTTGAATGACTGTTTGTTACTGCTGTTATTTTATTTCTGCATTTTCAGCATTCTGAAAAAATTTCCAGAATTTGTGTTTTCAGCAAAATTTATTTTCCAGTTATTAAATGTATGGATATGGGAAAGGGCATTTAATTATTTTGGAGTAATAAGGTGAAAACTGAAAACCGGGGTGGGAAACTATAAATTTTTACATCGCATGGTTTGAGAAATAGAGTGAATAATCAATGTTCTCAATAAGATTTGCATACTTAGTGATCTTGAAGAGAAATTCCCTTTAACTTTTTGGTGGTATCAATCTTAGGAATCTCCAAAGTATAGACTATTTGGCTTACATGATAAGCAATGGGTACAATTATACTAGATTTTCATGTTCCTCAAACCTTACAAAGAAAGCAAGCTCTATTCATGATTTTACATTGCTTTTATAGAATTACCCCTTTCAAAAAATGCCTCGAGGTCTATGAAAATTTCCTCTTTTCTAATGAGATATGCAACAAAACATGAATCACATGGTTAAGCATGATTATCATATACTCAAGATATGAATCTAAATTGCAATGCTTATTCATTATGTGGATACACAAAACAAATTTATTTTCATATAGATGTCCACAAAAAGTTTTAATTTGGACATTGTATCGGCATTGAGCTGAGAGGCGCTCTACAGCCCAGTATGGAAGAGATGTTGTAAGGTTATGTTATGTTGTGTTATGTAAAAATTTTGACTCAAACAAATTACATTAACAATATATAACAATATATATATATATATATATATATATATATATATATATATATTAACCAACCTAAATCAATATTAACCTTAGATCTATCAAGCACCAAGAGGAATAAAATTTCTCGAGGTGAAAACCTATCTTTTGAGTGCAAAACATGAGGAAAGGTTTGCACCTCAAGAGATTTGATCCATCTTAGCGCTTGATAGATCAGGGTTTAAGATGGATCTAAGCTAGTTTCAATCATGCCTAGTTACACAAAATTTGTTCAACGTCTAATTATTCTGACCATTTTAAATAGGTCAAATATGTCTAAGATTAATTCTCTCATTCTGATTTTTTATTTGCTCAATTATCTTAGTTTGTTGAGATGATAGAGGTTGTTAATAACTTGAATGATGAAATAAAAAATTTTGAATGCAAAGTGACAACATAACAATTTTGAATGATAAAAAATGTGTATAATAAGATTGCAGTCAATAACAAATAGTCTTCATTGTGATCATTCTCAAATTATTTTCTTTTGATGTTCCTATTTCCACACCTATTAGTTTTGACATCTTTTCATAACGATCATATGAAAAAGGCAGTTGAAATCGTAAACCATTCAAATCTTTAACTCGAGTTATTGTAGTAAACATCACACCTTGTCTCTCTTGTTCTTTGATATTAATAGTAGCTTTCTCCAAATTCAATCATTGTGACTTATGGAATGTTAAACCCCAAGTAAGTTTCAATGATAGTTGTTTTCTCTTACCTCTTTTGAATGCAAAGTGACTTTGTTGAATGATGGAAAATGGGAATAATATAAATGTAGTCAATTACAAAGAATTTATAGTTTCAAGAAGCAAACATTTCAGGTAAGTGAACATTTTATTTAAGATAAGAATTCATCTTATTTGTGATTGAATTACTAGAACACAGAAATTAATGGACGGTGCTAATAATTTTTTTGTGCTTACACAGAAATCAATGCGCATTATTAATCTAATTACTTTGAAATTAATGTACATCATACATCTAGTTACATCAAATATAAAATCAATGCATTTAGTGCAAGCAATCAAATAGAATTAGAAATCAACATATACATTGAAATCAATTCATCTAGTGCAAGCAATAAAATAGGATTAAAAATAAACATCTACAACGAAATCAATGCATCCAGTGCAAGGAATCAAATAAGACTAGGAATCAACATCTACGCTAAAATCAATGCATTTATTTCAGTGGGAAACCAAAATATTCATGGATTCCTAAATCTACCTCCTTTAACCTTTTGTAAAAGCCTTACTTTCTCTTCCTATATGGATAATAATGTTCAATATTATATAATACTATATAATATATGTATTTTTCAATGTGTGTCTCTTTCTTCTTCCCTCATACACTCTCTCTCCATATCTCTCTCTCTCCAACTCTCTCACTATCTGCCTCCCTCTCTCCTTCTCTCTCCCCCTCCATCTCTGTCTCCCTCTCTCTTTCTTCCCTTTCTCTCCCTTGTTCTCTCCTCTCTTCCTCCCTCTCAATCTCTCCCTTGTCACTCCCTCTCTCCACCTATATCTTTTTTTCTTTGTTCTTCCCTCCCTCTCTCTCCCCCTCCAACTCCATCTCTCTTTCCCTCCCTCTCTCCTTCTCTCTCCCCTCCTCTTTTTTGTTCCTCTCTCCCCCTTTCTCTCCCACCTCCCTCTCTCTATCCCCCGTCACTCTCTCTCCTCCTCCATCCTCTAGATTTGTCACTATCTCCTATATGGTTAATAATGTTCAAGATTATATAATACTATATAACATTTGTATTTGTCTATGTGTGTCTCTTTCTTCTTCCCTCTCTCTCCCCTGTCTCTCTCTCTCCCTACCATATATATATATCCTTCTTTGTCTCTCTATCTCACCCCCACCCAAACACACACATTATATCACCATATCTATCTCTCTCCCTCCCTCTGTCTCTCTCTCTCTTCCTCCTTCTCTCCACCCTCCATCTATATCTCTATCTCCCTCCATATCTTCTTCATCTCTCTATATAATCCTCCAAACGTACTCTCTCTCCTTCTTTCTCCCCCTCCAACTCCATCCCTCCCTCTCCTCTCTCCCCCTTTCTCTCCCACCTCCCTCTTACCCCCAACCCCCCCTCCCCCATCTCTCTCTCTCTCTCTCTCTCTCTCTCTCCCCTCCAAATCTGTCATTATATCCCTCTCTCTCCTCCTCTTTCCCCCTCCATCTATGTGTCTCCCTCTCTCTTTCTTTCGTCTATTCCTCCCTTTCTCTCCAGCTCTCCCTTGTCACTTTTTCTCTCTCTCCACCTGTATCTCTCTGTCTTTTCTATTCCCTCCCTCTCTCCCCCTGTATCTCCCTGTAGTTGTTCTTCCCTCCCCCTCTCTCCCTCTCCAACTCCATCTCTCTTTTCCTCCCTCTCTCCTCTCTCCCCTCCTCTCTCTCTCTCTCCCACCTCCCTCTCTCTATCCCCTCATCACTCTCTCTCTCTCTTAGCATCTCCCCCTCTCTCTCCCTTCATCCATATGATTGAGAAATATCACTCATTGTAATTAATCAATAATATATGTAAGGTCTAATACAATAACACTTATAATAGAAATAATTATTGATTATTAATTCAATAATAATATATAAAGAAATAATATGTTAAAAAAACAATAGCATGTTAACTTTACATTATAACCAGACTAATTTTTTCTGATGAAATTGGTAGTTTTGTGTCTTACAATTTACATTACATTTTGCATTTTACGTTTCGTTACATTTTACATTTTACATTACATTAAATTATACATTTAGCATTTTACATTACATTACATTTTACATTTTACACTTCAAATATATATTAATTTGAATATTAATTAAAATATATGAAGCAGACATTTAATTTTTTTAATATATTTTTCGAGACTTACTAAAATTGTTGACATGCTTACATTACGCCTCAACATCTATTCCATACTAGATTGTAAAGTGCCTCTCGACGCAATTATTAATAATTATACCAGCCTAGATCCATCTTAACTCCAGATCTATCAAGCACCTAGAGGAATCAAATCTCTCAAGGTGCAAACCTCCTTTTTTAGTGCAAAACTTGAGGAAAAGTTTGCACCTAGAGATTTAATCCCTCCAGAGTTAAGATGGATCTAAGCTAATTTAACTTTACTTCAAAATTCAAACAAGCATACTTGGTGTTTGTCAATTGAGCTTATCTATAGGGTTCAAAGGAATGATTGATTGACCTAGATTCAATTTCTACAAATGAAATAGTAAATTGGTATTAAATATATTATTGTAAAACATAACGACAAATTATAAAAAGTAACATTCAAATTTAATCACTAATTTTCAGATCATCAACGTACATTATAGTGGCAAAATTCAACCAAATTATGCATGTGTATCGAAACTTAGCCAAGAATTCATTTCCACTGTATTTTAGCTCTAATTTGGATTTGGATTAGGATTAGTGGGATAAAATTTCAGCTTAGGCACTCTATTTTGTTGAAACATATATAAGTGTGCTTTGTGGAAACCAATTTCTCATTTATCGTTGTTGTTAGTTTCTACCTGGGACATATTTTGAAAAGAGGGCGTCGAAATTGTGTTCAAGCAACCAGTTGTGACTCATAAATCGTCTAAAAAGCATTCAAATGTCTAGAAAATAAATCCTCAAGAATTTCCCTTTTGATAGAAAATCGCTCATCGTGAAAGAGAATTGTCCTGGTGTGTGTATCCCACTTTAAGGGTTGGATAGAAAGATGAACCCGGAAATCTTATTCAAATATTTTCAGCAACAACCTGAAGGTCTTTTTTTGCACCAAAGTTTGTGAAAACCACTTGAGTAAGTCGTGCCATCAAGATGCAAAATGCAATTTTCATGGAAATTCAAAAACAGAGACGTCTACATGTATTTTTCTTTTCTTTTTTAGATTCTATTTTTTATTTATTTCTTTCTTTCTTTCTTTCTTTCGTTAGATTTTATTTTTTATTTTTATTTTATTTTTTTCAGAATTAGGTAATAAAGCCTTAAAAAGCATTTTCAAATGCATTTAGCACTCTAAAAAAAACCATGCAATGTATTTTCAAATACATGTAGCACCCTCCAAAAAAACTGTAATGTTAAGATCAACAATGTTACCGATGAAATAGGTAACCGCACTGTTACCTACTTTTTTTTGGTAGCATAAAAAGCACCTGATTTTGAAAAGTGGTGATGCAGAATCACCTCTTTTTTTTTTTAGCACATTTTTTACACTATAATATTTTTATTTATGAAGTATGAATATTTGTTTTAAAATGTTAGTGATTTTCATACTAATTTTGAAACGTATTGATGCAGCATCAACTTTTTTTTTTTAGAGCGGTGATTTTCATTCTAATTTTGAAACATATTGATGCAACATCAACTTTTTTTTTTTAGAGTGGTGATTTGCATGTTGGTAATAAAACACAAAACTTATATATAAAACCAATAAAAATGTAAAAAAAAACATCAAAAACATTTTTTTGTAAGTTATTAAAAAAATCCATATAATTAAAAAAAAAAAAAAAAAATTAAATAGAAAATTTAAAAATAATTTAAATTACAAAATTAAAATTTAGATTTAAAAAAAAAAAAAAACAAACAAACAAACAAACAAAAATACAAAAAAGAAAAATTTTAATTAAAAAAAATAATAATAATAAGAAAACAAAATTACAAAATTTAAAATTAACCCAAAAAAAAATTAAAATTAAAATTGAAAAAGAAAATTAAAATAAAAAAACTATCATTAAAAAACAAAAAACAAAAAATGAAAAAACCACATGCAAATAATTTAAAAAACAAATATCCATAAATTTGTTGTTTTTTTAAATGAAACAATTTATAAATTTTAAAAATGAAAAACCAAATAAACTAAAAGATTTTTTTTAAATTAAATTGAATTAGAATTTAATAAATTTAATGAATAAATTTTAAATTTAAAAAAAAAAAAATAATCTAAAATATTAAATTTAAAATAAAGAATTTGAATTTTTTAAAAAAAAATAACTTTGAATTTTTTGAATTTAAAAAATAAATAAATAAATAAAAATCAAATTAAAAAAAAAAAATACTAAAAATTAAAAAATAAAAATAAAAAAAAATTTTGATCGTGGTGGCGCCGCTAGTCGGCCTCCCGCACAGGTGGTGGCGGAGGCCGATTCCGAGAATCGCCCTCTCGCCGCGGGAGGCCGATTCTCGGAATCGCCCTCTCGCGACAGGAGGCCGATTCCGGGAATTGCCCTCCCGCCGCGGGAGGCTGATTCCGGAAATCGCCCTCTCGTGGCGAGAGGTCGATTCTGGGAATCGCCCTCAGGCCGATTCCGGGAATCGTCTTCCCGCGACGAGAGGCCGATTCCAGGAATCGCCCTCCCGCGGCAGGACGTCGATTCCAGGAATCGCCCTCCTGTCGTGGGAGGCCGATTCCGGGAATCGCCCTGCTGTCGCGGGAGGTCGATTCCAAGAATCGGCTTGAAATGGATTCCGGTAATCGCCCTGAGGCCGATTCCGAGAATCGCCCTACCGCCGCAGGAGGTCGATTCCGGGAATTGGCCTCAGGGCGATTCCGGGAATTGGCCTCAGGGCGATTCCGGGAATCGGCCTCTCGCCGTGGGAGGGCGATTCCCAAAATCAGCCTCCCGCCATAGGAGGGTGATTCCCGAAATCAACCTCCTGTCGCGGGAGAGCGATTCTTGAAATCGGCCACCCGCCTAGCGGTCGGCCTCCACCGTCACCTGGGCGGGAGGGCGATTGGCGGCGCCACCATAATCAAAAAATTCTTTTTTATTTTTTAATTTTTTTAAATTTTAATATTTTTTATTTTTTTAATTTTTTTTTAATTCAATTTTTTTTTTCGTTAATAATTTTTATTAAATTTTGTATTTTTATTTATTTAATAGATTTTTTTTTAAATTTTTTCATATATATATATTTTTTATTATTAAATTTTAAGTTTAGTTTTTTCATTTAATTTTTAAAATTTTAATAAATTTTGTATTTTTGATTTATTTATTTATTTGAATTTAATATTTTTTTTTAATTTTTTATTTTTTTATTATTATTTTTTTAATTACATAAAATTTTTATATTTTTTTTATTTCAATTAAAATTGTGTATTTAAAATTAGATTTTTTTTTTAAGTTAAACTTAATATTTTCAAATTAATTTGTTTTTTATTTTATTTTTTATTTAATTTATTTTTTTCAATTTTAATTGATTTTTAAAGTTTTTTAACTTTTTATTTTAACAATGTTTTTTTTTTTCTTTATATTTAAAATTTAATTTTTATTTCAAAATTTATTTGTTTATTCATTTATTTATTAAAATTTAATATATTTTTTTTAATTTAATTTGTTATTTTAATATTAACATTTTTTTTTTAATTTAATAAAATCTAATATATATATTTTTAATTTAAGTTTATATATATATATATATATATATATTATTTTTTACAATTTAAAGTTAATATATTTTTTAAAATCTATTTGTTTTTTTAATATATATATTTCTTTAAATTTAATATTTTTATCGTATTTTTTTTTTTCATTTCTTATTTTTAATTAATTTTTCATTTTTTTACTTTTAATTTCAATAATGTAATTTTTTTTAAATTTATTAAAATTTAATTTATTAAAATTTAATTTTTTATTTTTAAATTTAATAAATATTTTCTTTTTCTTTTTTAAATTTAATTTCTATATTTTATTTTTTATAATTTCTTTCCTTTTTTTAACTTGTTTGTTTTTTTTTTTTTTCTATATATTTTGAAATTTTAATCTTTATTTTTTTTTTTTTTTTTTTTCAATTTTTTTCTTAAATTTTAAATTAAAATTTTTATTTTGTTTTTATTTTTATTTTTTATTCCTATATATTTTTAAATTTTAAGCTTTAAAATGTTTTTATTTTTTAAATTTATTTTTTTTTCTTAAATTTTAGGTTTTTTTTAAATGTTTGAATTTTAAAAATTAAAAAATGTTATTTCTATTTTTAAAAATGTCCAAAATATGACTTTTTTTTTTTTGGTTATTCCAGCATCAACTGGTTTTGTTTTGAGGGTGTTTTTTCAATCCTTTTTTCAAGAAACAATTTTGTTTTTGACATAATTTTATAAAATGTTGAAATTTGACCAAAAAAAAACCAAGTACGTTTTGGAATACACTCTTTTTGTTTTTGGGGTGTTTTTTCATGTTTTTTGAGTATTTTTGGGCTAGAGTTCCCGTTTTGACGTCAGGTAGTGTTGATTGTGAAAATTATAGAGCTCAAACTAGTTATTCCGACGACTTCACTGAAAAATCTCCACAAAAAATTACCACAACACAAATACTAATTAACAAATGACCACAACACTGAAATTTTGTTAACAACAACACTGAAATTTTGTTAACGACGACACTAAAATTCTACTAATTAACAAAGGACCACAACACTGCAATTCTGCTAATTAACGGAGCTCAAACTCATTATTCCAATCCAAAAAATCTCAACCAATCTCCACCGAATTTTCCACAAAATCTATCCCAAAAATGTAACCGGAAAAAGTTTAAAACGTCTTACAATTTAACTACGCATCCATAAAAAATTGAAAATTATTTTTTAATGTACATAATCCATTCATAAAATTGTAAAAATAAAGGTTAAGAATATCGATGATTAACAGCGTCGACGAGTAAGTAAAATCCATAAATGCACGACAACCGCTCCAGGTATATTCAAGCCTCCATGTTTGATGTTTTTAATGACAGGAAAACTAAACATCTTAGACTAATTAGCGACATATTTAAAGGCTCCTTAATGATTAAGTTCCTGGAAACGTCTGAAGAATTTGCCAGAAATTTCGTATCCAACGAATACTATTCTTGTCTAAAACATCATAAAAACATTTTTGTGTCATTTCAAAAAATAGAAACTTCGGATTCGGATTTGAAATTGGATAGGTTTCTAAGGGTTTTTAATTTTTTTTTTTATCAGTTTCCAGATTTCTGGATCGATTAAAATTGTGATCAAAATCCACCTTTAAAATGTTAAAAAAAGGTGAAAATTTGTATAACCATAAATAAATGATAAAAATGAAGAAATCAAATCAGCAAATAAACTCACTATAAACAGTCTCGTAACATCTCTTATAAATCTTTAGAGATAGCAACATTCCATATATTTATCTATTTATCAAGGATTCTTACTACTCAGAAAAAGATAGATGTTCAAAAATATAAACAGAAGGGTTTGATGAATCTCTTTGTAAAGAAATTTATGAGCGATTAATTTTCGGTTTGGTTAAAGTTTTGTTAATTATCATTGAGTTTGCTCTTAATTTCATAAATCCCTCCAATATAACAAAACTTGTTTTCAAATAGGTCTTGACAGAATATCCCGATAATTCCACGGGTGTGTAGCATTTCTGATTACTAATTATAATGATAATATGTTCAATATTATAATAATCACTAATGATAATGACAATGTTTCTACTAAGAAATTTTGAATTCATGATGATTATGTATTTTTAGGTATAGAATCGAGATTCTAAAAGAAAAATGGTAATATATATATTTGTATTGTATCTGAATTCTCGTATCCGTTTCAATGCAATTTAAGTTCATGATATTTTAATGTTTTAGGGAATGAGAAACTAAACATATTGAATTGATTAGATATTCAGGAGGAAACTAAACATTTTGAATAGAGTAGAATAGAGTGGACATTAAAAATTCTTTCTTTCTTTCTTTCAAAGAAATAAAAGTTATAAAATATTTTTTAATATTAAATATTTTAAATTAGAATTTTATTTTAATATTAATAATTTAATTTTTTATATTATTAAATTAAAATTAAATAATTTTATTTATTTATTAAAAATAATTAATTTGTTAAAAATAGTTATATTAAATTTATTTAAATCTATAAATGAGAATAAATTATATATAAATTATCTATCAAAAATCATTTTAAACAAAATTAAAATTCTAATTTTCATTTATAGTTGTGAATCTGAATAAAATTCTAATTTTCATTTATAGTTATGAATCTGAATAAAATTCTAATTTTCATTTATATGAATATAAATAAAATTCTAATTTTCATTCATTTATTTTTACATGGTGGGAAAACCTATCAGAGAATCCATTTTCACCATCAAAAACATGATTCAAACACTGCTACTGCAAAATTTCTTAATTTTATTTTACCTGGATTCTGGCCAATTTTGGCCGTCCGAGCAATTCGGGCAATTCCTCTACGGCCCTACCTCCGTAGACAACTCCGTTATATTATGTTTGCTCAAATAAAATAAAATAAAAAGTGTTCAAATAAGTGTTCAAATAAAAAAAGTGTTAAAATAAGTGGTCGGAATCAAATACCATAGAAGTTTGCTCAAATAAAATAAAATAAATAGTGTTAAAATAAGTGGTCTAGAATCAAATACCATAGAAGTTCACAAGTGTTCGATGTGGAGCTCCCAGCCACACTGATAACACAGGTGCCTGATGAGCGAGGAGTTATGTTTGCTAAAATCAAAAATAATACCATTAAAACAAGTGGTATAGAATCGTATACTGTAGATAAAAATTATAGTTTACATTTGTCTGATGTAACTAGTTCATGAAACTAACTATGAAAAACTGAAGATAAGAAGTGATAAAATAAGTCGATAATTGCAAGTTGAAATACTATGATTGCAATGAAACAGTATTATGATTACAACGTAAGGTCCCATTTTGAAGAATTCAGGTTTGTTAATGTATTTAATGCTCAATGTTGCTTTTTTGCAACAATTACTTATAATGAATATCAATCGTCCGAATTGCTTATTATCTAGGGCACTTTAAACAGAAAACATGTACCACACAATGGCCAATGATGTGCAAGACATATCCACACTGAATGAACCTGGAGATATCCAGGACTCTTTACCTATAATTAGAAGCAACGACTAGCATACAAATAAACTACATATAGCAGCAACTCAAGGATATCCACACTGAATGAACCTGGAGATATCCAGGACTCTTTACCTATAATTAGAAGCAACGACTAGCATACAAATAAACTACATATAGCAGCAACTCAAGGATCACTGATTCCATAAGATATGCTCAATTCTGGAGAGAGCAGTAAATTGGTAAAGAAAGATTAATTCTTACAGTTGCAACTGTCAACCTTACAAAGCTTGTAGCACTGGAGTTTTCCAGCTAGCGACAAGTGCACAAATATATAAACTGATCTCTGCTCATGAATTCTTTCAGGTAACTCTTTCTAAGCTAGCCCCCTCAACAGGAAATTGAGAACATCTACAACTGGAAGACAGATTGCTGACCTGCATACAATCTGATAAATTGGGCAGCCGATGGTATTTGTAAACTCTATGAATTGTGACTAATATCATACTTGAATAGATTCAACATTGGCATTAAATTAAATAAATAAAATGGAAAACTACCTCGCAATCCGTGTGAGACCTTATTGCAAGGAACAAAATTTATTATAGACAGAATGGACCCTGCAAGTCCCACCAAACTTTTCCCTTTCTAATTTGCCAAGATGAAGGACTAAAACGCTTCCCTATGAATCAAATTTAGAAACATGTGCTCAAAGTTATAAAGAATTACCCACCAAACAGGTTTTGCTAAGATTAACAGATCCGATACAAAATCAGAAACAACTGTGACAATCCCCAACAGCAACTCCATGAACTGGAGTTTATCAGTATACAGCTTCATCCCGTGGCCCAGAGAGAAATTTGTTAAACTGAAGGACAGTAAGCTACTATCCTGGGCCCTGAAGTTGTTCATTTTAGGACTTCAGTTATGCAACTTCTCTCGTGGAACAAAAAGCTCCTTTCTGCAGCAGCCAATTTTGCAAATAGTTAAAGACGCTGCCGGGCAATGAAAAAGCATTTGCCTTTGGACTAATCCAATCAAGGATGGCCTTCACTCCATATAATGTCACATGTTTTGGAGAAAATTTCCTATTCAATTTTACATTGTTTAGATCGAAAAGTCTCATTAGCAAGGAGCCTCAATAGTGATTTCTCAAACACCTTAGCACGTGACCCTGGCTTGAGAATGCTACTATCACCCCATACAGAACAAGGATCTTTCTTTTTGTTGGACTTGCCTAAACACCAGCCTCCAGGAGTAACCCACTCATTTTGGCGATGCAGAACTACTCTATCAATCTGGTCAAGAATTGGATCGTCTTCCCGAAACCGCCTTGCAAAAGCAGCACCGCTCTGCATCATCTTCTTGTAATCAGTTAAGTTAAGATAATATGGCTCTGGTTTGGGGGGATTGTCCCATGCTACATACCGTAGATCATTATTAACTGTTGTGTTTCGGAACTCTTGGGAATTACAAATAACTGTCTGAAAGTATGCCTCTTCCGACAATAAACTGTTCGAACTATAAATCAGAACTGTCCGTGGTAGATTATCCCATCCAAGAATGCAATATTCCATAAATCTACGACTCAGTACAACAAATGCTGAACCTGCCAAAGGCCGAATACACTATGATTAGAATAAATTAAATAATGACAACGTAAAAAATTTATCAGGGCATAGATTTCTCTGCCAGTTGAAGTCGCATATTATTTATGATAGTAAACTTTTCAAAGTATCCCGTTCAGCTTTGAATTCTCTTAATCTAGTGTGATTTCCCACACATTAAAAACTATTTAAATGGACAACCATTTATAATCCAGGTTTCGGTTGATTGATAAAATCTTAATTGCAATGTCTAACAGGTTTCTCTTTTTACCCCAACTCACTGAGTCCTGTGATACACCAAAATGACATCATATTGGAACTGAATACAAAAGATCCCGTCATTACACAAAGGTAAGACTACTACTTTGTAGAACAGCCAAATTTATTCTTTTGCAGCATAATTCTTGACAACTCATAATTACTGTTCTCATCCTATCAAATCATGTACTAGTACACCATAAGATCTACCAAGTCACTGAATGACACATGTCGATGCACAAAAAAGTCAAGATTTGGGTCAGTCTGTGTGATAATTATTTTTTATGGTACTAGCAACGACCTAAAACCTATTATAGAAAGAACAATTTATATAAAGGCTTTTATATTACTGACTGCAACCATAACATTCAAGGGAATTAAAGTTCATTGCTTATAAATCATGCTTAGGTGCCTACTGCCTGTCTCAAGTTTATCAATTACATCCAATGTCATAATAAGTTGTCAATAACATTTCAAGTAAAACCCAATTTTGCCGTCACGTGATTAGGAGACACACCAGCTTGGAGTGTAGTTAGGATTATACTCTAGGTTGCAAAGCATTTTATATCGAAAATATTGAAATCACGCCGTACTTTAAAGCTGTGCAAAAAAACTACCATGATCCTTATTTTGAAGCCTTATGTTGAAGGGCACTTCCACGCCAAGGATTGCACTAGTATATGGCAATGTTATTAAAAGAATAGCGGTAAAAGAACCTAGTAAGTTATGATGCACTTCGCCACAGCTTGGAGTGTAGTTAGGATTATACTCTAGGTTGCAAAGCATTTTATATCGAAAATATTGAAATCACGCCGTACTTTAACGCTGTGCAATAAAACTACCATGATCCTTATTTTGAAGCCTTATGTTGAAGGGCACTTCCACGCCAAGGATTGCTTTAGTATATGGCAATGTTTTTAAAAGAATAGTGGTAAAAGAACCTAGTAAGTTATGATGCACTTCGCCATTGTGCTATGTGAATAATTCCTATGATCTTGTAAGGAAAGAACTACCCAAAATTGTACTGACAGAGCCATGAATTTCATTCCCACATCAGGGGTTCCATTTTTCAAAATCTAAAAGGAGTTCATACGTGAGCCCATTGCTAAAAATGCAAGAATACAACCCACCGATTGAGACAGTCAATCATAATAAAAATAAAGTGAATGCACAATATCATGTTGACTTGTGTATCCAATGGAAGCTGCATTGAGAACGCCTTCCTGTTCCACAAGGCAATCCATCTTTTAGTTAAGGCAGAACTTTGTTGAGGCTAAATAAGTAAACACTTGTAAGCTGCAAACTTCTCTAGGTCGTAGAATATGAATCAATTATTTCGAGACACTGCAAAATGGCAACACTCTAACCAGTAGGTATTTCAACTTCCCACAAGTGAAAGTGACAGCTAATAGAATTGCACAAACCCATTACTATACAGTATTATATGGAATAATCTCAAGTGGTACGTCCATTTTAACCTCAAGTTGAGAATCTCACTCTGAATCTTTATAAGCTACTCCATAAGACACTCTCATTCCAACTATCAGTTTTCTTTCATCATAAACAGGCTTTCCTTAGTGCCTGCTAGTATCCCTAGCATAGCAGCAATAATTTCCTGCATAATGCTCACTATAAGAATCTCAAACATTACAAGAGCCCTTTCAACCAAAAGTCATGTTCAAATATAAACAACTTTCTGCTGGATAATGTGCCTCCCGTTCCAACAAAATTGATTTGATCTATTTGGAGCCCTGTAGAACAAGTTGTCGCTGATTTATCCAGATATAGTTACGTGTAAACCGTATGATATCCACTCCTAATATATCAAAGAATTCAACCTCCATTTATTGCTTATTTTGAAAATCCCCAAGTTCCAACCACTATGTAACCAAAACTTCCGAGTTAAGGCTCGTTTTCATGCACAAAACAATTCCAGTTCGGAAATAGTAAGAACATGCTTTCAGAACATTTGGGAGATATTTCTCAGAAGCTTCATGTATGGGAAAGTCTGGCAAGCATTTCCCTATGGTTTCCTGACAGATTTGAGCATAGAAATGTTGTTCTCATGCTGTAAAAACAGCTTTTTTTAAATTAATTAGACAAGGGTAGGCCTTCTGACTTGGAAATTGAATAGAACAAAATACAAGTAATAGAACAATAAAAAAAGTGAAAAATGAGGATTTGGAAGTTTCTGCCTATACTTTTATATGGAATCTATAAACCAGCCTAGATATATCTTAACTCCGGATCTACCAAGCACCGAGAGGGATCCAAAGTTAAGATGAATCTAGGCTAGTTAATATATATATATATATATATATATTCTTAGATAAGAATACCATAAGCAAAACGATTGGTTGTCAAAACATACAGCCAAGAAACCACGAACAGTAAATTGACTATTTTACCTCCATTTTATTTTAATTATTAATTCTATTTTTTATTATATATATATATATATACATACCAAGGGCAAAACCATGGGTTGTCAAAACCTAGAACCAAGAAACCACGAATGATATATTGACTAATTTACCTCTATTTTACTTTAATTATTAATTCTATTTTTATTTTTATTTTTTATTTTGTTATCTTTATGTTTTTTTATTTTTTATTTTTTATTTTTATGTAATTTGACCCAGTCAAAATGTTTACAGGACAGGACATGGCATTACAACATCTCTACCATACTGGACTGGAGAGCGCCGCTCGGCGCAACCAAGAAGATTTCCTTGCTATTCATGCATATGTGTGTGTGTAAAGTTAAACAAGTCATTCCCCATTTCCTGATAATGAGAATGTGGGGTTTCCAAAATGCATACAGTTCATGAAACTCGTACCCATTTCCCCAACCACGTGGTGTAGGTATACCAAATCCTCCTCTTTTGGGAAATGGCCTTCCCTATTTCTTTCTCTTAGTTGAGGATAGGTACTCTCTAAAGCCAGACTCTGGAGAGTTATTTCTCCCTTGACTAATCTCCCAGTCCTCCCAGGGTTTTTCTCCATTCTTTATCTTCCCAGCTTCTTAAATTAATCTGTGGTTCTAGCTCCAGCATTTATTATGCTCTAATTGGTGCCTTACCTTTGGCATCAACAGACTCTAGTGTGGTTGCTCCTCTAATTCTCACTCTGAAATTGATTTCAGTTGTAGCAAAGGCTTTAGCTTCAGTTTCATTACCTGGCCTTGCATACAAGCATTGGTCACCATGATAAATTATGTCATGGAAAACACTGGATAATTGAGATCATGGATCTTTTGCAACCCCCATTACTTGTCATTCCAATGGAAACTCCACATATGTGACGAATTTTAGAAAACTTTGTTGGCCTTTGATTTGGAGGCTGAAGCCATCTTAACTTCTCTTTGGAAATATAACCTGTCCTTATTCTATTTTACTTTAAAGTCCTGATACAGCACAAGCATAAGACATTTTATTTAAAAGTTGGCAGTAATATCTTAAACAAACCAAGCATGGATGCAAAATAGTTGTGTGCAGTGTGCACATATCAAATGAGTCCAAAGATGGAAAGAAATTTTGTGGAAAAATCATAATCCAATAAGAATAAATAAAGGAATTTCCAATTAAATTCTCACAGAGAGAGGTTTCAAGTAAAACAATTGTGTATGCATGACCAAAGTACCAGTATCAATTTATGACCTGATATTTAATAAGATATCGTGTAGCAGTAATGATCTCCAATACTTTTCAGGTTAATCTTGATCAAAACTTCTGAAGCTGCAATGTTGAGGAGATTTGTAGAGGAAATATAAGGTGAATCTACTTCACAGTGCACACCATCGTAACTCTTTCCAGTAATTTACAAAACATTAAGGATCAATACTGTTATGTTCACTGACATTCCATTGTAAGGTGTTAAATTTCCATGAAACTCTGCAACTACTTGGATGAATAACTGAAAACTGAAATCTAGTTTACTTTCACCACGATATAGAGTTTCTTGACAATTCATAAGCAGCAGAATAAAAACACATCACACAATTGACATGCTTATTTTTCTCAGGAAACCCAACAGGGAAAACCTGCTTGCTTGATGTGATATTTTATTGATCGTCTTGGAGCAATTGAATCTATTACAAAGCGATATATCCCTTCGAGAATGTGTTCTGCTTCTCTAACAAATCTCAGCTGATATAGTTGATCTCGGCCTACCTTCATCACTGCTTGATATCGGCCCTCTAGCTCTCAACCAATCCTCTATTTCCTCCTTGACTTGCTCTGCAAACCCTACTTGTTCAATTCTGCTCCTCCTTGTTTGTGCACTTGGCAGCCTTATTCCTTGTGCAGATTCCCTATTTCCTAGCGCACTTTAGGTCGTATTTTTTAGCAGTTCAGCCTCCTATTTCTTAGGACCCCAGCTCCCCTTCTCTACGCACAACCAACTCCTAAATCCTTGCGCACGTGTTCCTCCTATTTCTTAGGAAACGATTCCTGCACTCTCAACAAACAAGGCTCCTCTCACAAACTCGTGAGCTATGTCTTGTCACACAGACCTTTGTGCACAAAACAAAGGAATTCCTTGTGCCATCGTCCTCCTCTTCATCGAACATGCAAGGAGGCTCAGTTCAAATTTAGCACTCGAGTTTTGATTGACGAGTTAACTAAGAGTTATTCTCGTCCTTTCTCCAATCAACATTGAAGTTCTAAACTCATTCTCTTCCAATCAACACTGGAGACTAAATCGCTCTAACTGAACTGTAACTGCCACCTCGTTCTGCAATCAAACTAATGAAGACTCCTATTTAACTGAAGCTCCAACTCTATGCATGCTAACTTGATGATTATTCTAGTAAACTGAAAATAACTCATCTTAACTGTTAAATTCCCTTGAAACTCTGCAACTACTTAGATGAATAACTAAAAACTGAAGCTAGTTTACTTTCACCACGATACAGAGTTTCTTAGCAATTCATAAGCAGCGGAATAAAAACAGAGATAAAAACACATGCACAAATTGACACACTTGTATTCTTAGGAAACCCAACAAGGAAACCCTACTCGCTTGATGTGGCTATTTTATTGTTTGTTCTTGAGCACTTGGATCTATTACAAATCAATCTGTCTCTTTGAGGAAGCATTTTGCTTCTCTCAAAATTCTCAGCTGATACAATTGATCTTGGTTGGCCTTGATCGTGCTTGATCTTGGCCCTCTAGCACACAATTGTTCCTTTGTTGCCTCCTTGACTTGCCCTGCAAAACCTGCTCTCTTCTACTTGATCTTTGCACACTAGAGGCTCCTTAATCCTTGCACACTAGGTCCCTATTTCCTAGCGCACATGAGCCCCTGTTCTCTAGCGCAGATAAGCTCCTATTTTATAAGGAAAATCCCTATTTCCTTGCGCACTTCTTGCCTCCAATTTCTTAGGAGCCAGCTCTTCTTCTCCATGCATACCAGCTCCTAAATCCTAGCTCACTTGTGCATCCTATTTCTTAGGACACAATTCTTGTGCTCTCCATAATCAAGCCTCTCTCACAAACTCATGAGCTCTATCTTGTCACACAAATCTTTGTGCACAAAACAGTGAATTTCTTGTGCCTTCATCCTCCTCTTTATATGCCCATTTTGAACATGCAAGGAGGCCCAGTTCGAATTTAGAACTCAAGTTCTAATTGACGAGTTAACTGAGAGTTCTTCTCGTCCTTTCTCCAATCAACAATGGAGTTCTAAACTCGTTCTCTCTCCAATCAACACTTGAAACTAACTCGCTCTAACTGAACTATAACTACTGCCTCGTTCTATTGTCAAACTAATGAAGACTCCTATTTAACTGAAGCTCCAACTCTACGCATGTTAATTTGATGATTATTCCAGTAAACTGGAAATAACTCGTCCTAACTAAAGTCTAACTCATGAGGACAATTCGAGGTCTTCATTGGCTAAGGCACAAGCCAGAAGACCTTGCTCGCTACATTTTCAATACTCCCTCTTAGCGAGGAAGGTACTTCTAGAAGAACCTCTTCCACCTGGATCTGTCTTCACCACCACGTTATCCGTTGTTGCAACTGCTCCCTCTAAACTATTACACTTCCATGCTTCCTAATATGGAATCTGATCTGAAGACATGTTCTTACCAACCATGCTCCTAGGCTCTGAGTCTATCACCTCAGTCAAAAGTGCCATATAGCTGGTGTACGTTTATGGTTGCTTACTCCGCCTGAATGTGGTACTAGGAGATCCAATTCTCTCTTGATCCCCCCTAAACAACTCGTCTGCCCACCTGGCTCAAACTCTCCTTGTACTCGGAGTCACTGACTGAGTGACTACCTCCACTCGCCCTGGGCTCTGCTCCTCATCATCCTGCTGGTCGACCCAACTACCAACTAGTTGAGACTCAAACTATGATATTGGTTGAGACTCCATCTTGAGTAGCTTCTTCTCAAGTACTCTAACCTCTTGCTCTAAGGACTCCCTCAAAGCTATGCTCTCCTCAACCAAAACTTCTCTACTCTATGCACTTGCTACTGTTACACAGTAATTTGTCACCGTCCCTACCATTCCCCGTCCCGCACAATGGAGGACCCATTATGTGACCTGTGAACACTGTCATGCCTTGAAAACATCATCAATGCATCCCTCTGAGTATGAGCTTCAATTCCCCTTGAGACATCTCCTTGCAAAACTCATGAAAAATGTTCTTTTGCATCGGCGCTAGATGTGCCCATGTCGCTACCAATCGGTGGAAATCCTAGGAAGAGGTCGCGCCACTTGGCGCTCTCGTGACCATTAGATAGAGCAGCAATCGCGCCACCCATTTTAGGGACTGTTTTTTAAATATGGATGGCGGAAGTTGAGTTCAAACAAACTCACAACCATTGCCTATCTTGAGTTGGGAGGTTTGGCTGCTGGAGTTCTATGGAAGGGAAGTAGTTTTGCCACCTTCTATGGAACCTTCCTTGTTGATAGGGCCAATCCCATAATAATAGGGATCCCAACTCCCTCCTTCCCCATCTATAAAAGCTTGCTCAGATCCATGGCAAGCTAGTCTTGAAGTGCTGAAGCTTTGCATCTCCTATTCCCAAGTGCCTTTGTGCTGTAAAGAATCCCTTCTTTCCCTTAAGGCCCATTCAAGCGAGGAGACCATTGTTACGAGACTCTGGAGAGGTTTCCCTTTCCTTGGCGAGCTTTGCGAGACGTGGACAACCGGAGACCCGTTCGAAGGAAGCCGCGACGTCAGAACTTGGTTGTAACTTCTATTCGTTTATCACTTTAATAGATGACTATGATTATGGTTCCACTCCTTTTTCTATCATGTTAATGCGAGTAATATCTTTTCCGACCGATGTTTAGTTACGTATGCTGGTTCCTATGCATGTATCTGTTCGTTTCTTCTGTGTGCAGGTGTTCATCCACGGAGATCGTGGAAGGATTGTGATCTGCCAGGGCTGAAGGACGGGGACATCTTCTTCTTCTGATCTAGCGTTGGAATCCAGGTAGGCTCTTATCCCAAGTCTTTCATTCGTAACTAGGAGCTTGCGTCATAGCATTGTTTGTTTGTTGCTAGACCCCTGCTGGGCTAGTAGGGATCGCCTCTGTCCGCAGAGGGGATTTACCTCCTCAACAAATTGGCGACTCTGCTGGGGATCGTCCGGTTTTTCCTTGTCCCGTTTATGATTGGTTCGCTTTGATTGTTTCTCCTTGCTTGATGAACCTTCTGGGTTGGATTCTTTCACTATTTTAGCTTCTTGGTTTGCTTAGCTTGTATTGGTCTACTTTCAGAGTAGCTTGTTTTTTAATTTTTATTGAAGAACTCGACTTGCGCGGGTTTTAACCCGACAGTCGCGCCACTTGGCGCTTGTTGCATTTGTCTGTCTCGCGCCAATCGGCCTCTGGCGCCAGTTTCAAGTCCACAGTCGCGCCACCCCTGTGACTTTTTGAGTTTCTTCATTTTTTAGCTTTCTGAGCTTGACCAATACTTTTCTTCTTGATTTTCTGATTGTCTGAGTGTGTTGGAGTCTTGTTTGACTGGAATTCACCGCTATCCTTTGGTTGTTTGCCTCTATCTACCGATTTCACGATTTGAGCCGTAGGGCATCTAGTGGCTTAGTGAATCGAGCCCTCCATTGGGAGTTTTGGTGTTCTGATTGTCCTGTCAACTTGTTGATTGATTCTCCACGCTCTCTTAACAGTCTTTGATTGTTTTGCTGCGTCCTTTGAGTGATTGTTCATTCCTTCATTCAGAATTCGTTTGCCTTGCTTTGGACCTAGATCAAACGGTCCATCGGAAGTTTTCAAGTCTTTCTTTGCTTTGAGGGACTTTGGGTCGATTTAGAGATTTGGTTGCTTGCTTCGTTGAGTGAATGTTGTTTGCTTCGCTCTCTTAGATATCATTTCTCAAATTGTTCCTTTTGTTTTCAGTGCACATTAGCCATTAAACATTGAAAATCAAAAAAAAAATAATCTCTTTTGCTTTTGTTAAATTAGTGCAAATTGTGATCTTTTCCATATTGCTAGTGATTAGTGTTTGAATGAAAAGTGTGCAATTGCATTAGTCGCATTAGAGACATTCTTGTTTGTATTCCGTTCATTTCGTTTGCATAAAAGCTCTCAACTCTCATTTAACTAGTTTTCATCGAACGAAATGTTGCACCGTGGCATATAGCTTGCATTTAGGAGACACTACATACGATAGGGCCTGGAAATTGGAACTTAATTGAAGATCAACTGTAAAATTTGTTCAATTAACCTAAGGCAACATTGGAACTTAACGAAACATATTTAGAAGGTCTAGGCTAGAGACGTGTTCCGGCGTCGTTAAACCTAGCAGCTGTCGTTCGCCTGTTGGCTTTAGACAGCGCTAGTACGGACTTGCGCTCCCCGTACCATCGCGTATATAAAGGGATACCCCTCTAGGTTTTCAATCCTTTATCCACAGGAAGCCGAGTCTGCCGCCCTATACCCGTGATACACCGAACACAGCATTCGGGGAGACTACCTGCACGTACGGAAAGTCCTTGGTCGATTTCTGTTTCATTTTTGAAACCAAGGTGTATATTGCAGTTCACGGATATTTGGTACACCCTTTGTGCCTAGTTTTTCCTGAGCAGTCATTTGGTCTTTTCTGACTCCTTAAACTTGAAAAGACCGTCAAGCGCTTGTCCTTTCACGCTTGTGTCAACTCTGAAAGAGATAGAGTCATCTTTTTATCGTTTCTCGACTCTTGAAACATGAAATGGTAGAACTTCTTATTTTCCAATGTGGTAAAATTAATCCCCCACGATTACACGGCTGCTTAGATATTGCTTGTTGACCGTTTGATCGTGTGCCCTTAACTCGTTTTCATCCCGTGTGTGGTTTTGAGTTTGATGGCAACATTTTCAGAGTTCACCAACCAAGGAATCCCCTCAGAAGGGAATCCTGGTCATTTTCCTCCTTTTGGAAATGTTGGTGCTCCTTACATTAGCTTACTTGTCCCTTCGGTTAACCTGCTGTCTGCTTGGTTGTTCTCACAACTCCTCACAAGTCCCGAATGTCTCCACACGTTCAATCGCTCCACCTCGCTGGATTCAAGCGTGGACCTCTCCCTCTTCGCCCGTTTCTCAGTCTCCTCTTTCTACTTCGCCCGGTGAAACCTGATTCAAGCAACTGTGTGGCTAAGAAGAAGAAGAAGAAGACAAAAAGAAGAAGAAGTCTGATAAGCGAGAGGTTAAATGCACAGCTGCTGTCCCTAAGGAATCTCCTCTTGATAGTCCTTCCAACCCTCCTCGGAAAGTCAAGTTCCCGTGCATGTTGTGCACGGGAGACCATCTTCTTCGAGACTGCCCTGGCATTCCCAAGGTGCTCGAAGTATGGTCCAACGGCCACCCACCGTTGCCTTTGGCTTCCGGGAGTCAAGTTGGGGGCACGTCTTCAGCTGCTATTGATAAGAACTCTAAGAAGCAGGGTAAGATCACCAATCCCTGTAAGTTGTGTGAAGGGCACCATGCCATTCACCTTTGTCCTTATATGGATGAAGCCAGGCAAGTCTTGGACAACCCAGTCGATTCTACACCACGCCTTCCACCTGGTTATAATCGGATTTCTTTGAGTTCTCTGCCAGCTGATCCTGTGATTGGTCAAGAGTCATCCTTGGTCGATCCCACTCCCCCAGAAATTCAAATTCACGGATCCGTCCCCGACCAACCATTGGTCGTTGGATCGGTTGAACTGGCCCCGTCCACGGTGCACCAGGTCTTTTCTGTCGAGAGTGGACCTCACACCCCCCATGTCCTTCTGATCTCTTCAGATTCTTCAGACTTGGAGAAAGATTCTCCTGTCCCCGTACTTCAAGAAGTTGCTCCTCCGCCTCCCAAGATGGAGGCTACGGAGGATATTCCTCCCGCCTTCGAGATGGAGGTCATGGAGGAGGCTTCTGCTTCCGTAACATCAGGGGAAGACCTTCGCATTTCGATGGTAGCCCCTCCGAGTAGTTTGGTCGCTTCCTTTGACTGGAATCGATTTGCGGGATTTCGCCTTCCGTCTTATGTGCCTTTCGAGATCACAGTACAGGCTCTTGGTCTGGTTGTACCCAGCACCATTATAGACGAAGGTGCCTCTGTTAGTATTCTGTCTTCAACTACCTGGCAAGCTTTCGGTTCGCCACCGCTTGCGCCTGTTACCCAGAATCTGTTGACATTCAATAGAAGGACGAGTCAACCGTTGGGGATCCTTCCAAGGTTACCGATTACTTTGGGAGGGAAAACCGTCCATATGGATGTGATGGTCGTTCCGGGCCCCTTGGATTTCAATCTGCTACTGGGGCGCGATTACACCTATGCCATGGGAGCGCTCGTCTCCTCCCTCTTTCGTGTGGCCTGTTTTCCACATGAAGGACGGATTGTGACCATTGATCAGTTGTCGTTCTTTGGTCCCAATGTAGCATCTGGTCCGCCATCACCCCCTCCTGGTTTTTATCCACCTGTTGTATCTGCCCCACCGCAGGTCAACTATGTGGCCACTTACCCCGTGCCTGTGCTCAGTGATGATGCCGTAGTGCATAATGTGCTGGGGGCATTGGGTCCTGACTTCCAAGATATTTCCCTTCCATCAGGAGTGGAACTCTTGGAAGCACCGTTCCCTTCCATCAGGAGTGGAACTCTTGGAAGCACCGCCTTCTTGTTCATTTTGATGTAAGTCGGTTAGATCACGGTTTCCTCCCTGGGTCAAGCTCTTTAAAACGTGAAACAGGGTTCTTAGAGCACGCTTTCCTCCCTGGGTCAAGCTCTTTAAAAAATGAAACCAGGATCTCGGAGCATAGTTCCTTCATTTGTGTCAAGCTCCTTAAAACATGAAACAAGTTGTTTGAGGATAGTTCTTTTAAGTGTGTCAACCTCGTTAAAATAATGAAGCACGAGCATGTTCAATTCAACTTTTTGTTTTGAACCTTCACTCCATTTTCAATGGACTGAAGCTTGGGGGGCATGCACCTCGAATTGAGACATCATGCTGGGGGGCATGCCCGTCTTCCTCATTTCAAGCATAGTTTGCGTATGTGTGTGTTCATGTGTGCTTTTAAGCTTGCGTAAAAATGAAATGTGTGATTAGATACATTGTGTGGATACATTTCGCATTGGGTCGTTTGTTATGTAACTGATACATTAGATTACATCTGTATTAGACATTTGCATGACATATAGAAAACATCATCACATGTAAAGAAAGATCCATCCAAAATAGTGATATGTATATATATATATGTGTGTCGAAATGTTTGCACAGTGTGCATCACAAAACTCAAAAAATATACATAATTGTCTTAATACATCCTGAGACATTGTGTCTCTCAAAAAGTAGGTGTGGCTAAATCCTAGAGACTAATCCGCATGGTGCTCATGATAGCACGTCACTGCACGCACTAGGCGCCTCAGGATTCGATGGATCCGGTTCGGAACTCCCACCGTATGGCGCTGGTATGCCATCGGTACATCTGATAGTCGGGCATAGTCTGGGATCCCATGGGCAATCCCCTCGAGGTTCTGGATCAGTTCCTCTCCTCCGGTGCCTTCCCCCTGGATTTCAGGGGCGAGTTGTGTCCTCCGGGAGATAGGAGACATCCCGGCTGGTCTCTCAGGTCCTACATCTGCATGCATATATAATTGTGTTAAGACGAATGTGTATTAACAAAAAAAAAAAAAATATAAACATAAAATCAAAAATATGAGGTCTTACCCAGCTCCTCGTCCCAGTCGTCTCCTTCTGGTAGTGGGAGATCTGGGTCCCCGGTAAAGTCAGTTCCCGAATAGGGCCAATCTTCCACGACGATCATTTGGCGCCGTAGCCACCTAAAGAACTCTGGCCTCCAGGACATCTGTTGGCCACCTCCAAATCTGGGCATCAGTGCTGCCCAGCGAGCCATTCGCGGCTCTCGTGGTATCGGACTCGCCACTGCGGCCCCTTGGCCCTGGAAGATTGGTATGCGTTCCAGAATGAACGATACCAAGATGGAACCATACCCGAACTGCTTCAGTTTCCCCTGTTTGCACTTCGTGAGCTGCCTTTTCATATTGATGGTTACTGCTTCTGCCCAGTTGAACAGTAGGGGACCCATGCATTCTGAGGCTAACAGGAGTTGAGTCTTCGTGGCCTCGTGCGGAGCCTGTGACCCAGCAGCCCGCGTAATGGTGTGGAGAACTACTCTCAGTGCTAGATCAGGGATGGTGGAGATGTATACCTTCTTGCTTCCTGATCCTGTTTGTGCCCCTCGGCACACCCGCGCCATTACCTGTTCCATCTTTTCCCCTGATGGTCTGCTCCCAGTCAGTACAGGGATTGGACCTCTGCGGGACAATCCAGTAATGAAATAAATGTCAGTGACCTCCAATTCTGACACCTGGTCTCGTAGCCTGAACACCTGTTCATTTTCATCCCAGATGCTGATTAGATATTGGAGGAGCTCGGGCTGAACTCGTAAACATGGCGTGAGGGAGAACTTTTTCAATCCACAGTCTCGTAGAGCATTCATACAAGCTTGGCTTTGCATGGCCTCTTCATCCTCATCTCCGTGCTCTCGTTCCTTCCATTCGATTGCCATTTTGAGTGGTTATCTGCATTCATATGGTCAATAATCCCTGATTAGATCTTTTGTGAGCTTCAAATTTCAAGAAATTTGATGAAAATACCAGAATTTTAGGCGGAAAATTAGGTTCGGCCGCTGGCGCGGCTGTTTTGCTAACAGTCGCGCCATGTGGCGCGAGCCCTTTAGTATAAAGAGCTCAGTGGCGCGGGTCCGTGCCCGATACCCGCGCCACTGGGCCCGGCCCTAAAATTTTAACAGTGGCCACACAAAGTTGATTTCTAAGGGAAAATCACTAAAAATCTATGGAAATGAAGAGCTAAGGAGTGCCTATTACCTGTGACAGACGAGAAGCTGAATGGTTGCCTGGATTGGTCGCAATCACCGTCAGAAGATTCTTCTCCAAAAGGACCACTGTTGCTTTCCACAAGGTAAATAGTAAAAAGTAATTTCATTTTTTACCAATTAGACATATTTATAACTTCTCAACGTTAAATGAGCTTTAAAAGTTATTTTTGTCGAATATTTGCATATGTTATGTCGAAAATGGATTTTACGCTTGCTTGGTATGTGCAGCAGCAGGTTTTTACGACTTAAAAAGATGGACACGAGTTGTATTTTATACTTTTTCGGACTCGGTAAAAACACGAAAAAGTCACTCTGGAGTCATCTTTCAGCTCTTTTCTGACTCTCTAAATATGAAAAGATCGCCGAGGCCCTTGTCGTTTCGATCTCGTTAAAATGGATACAAATCGACATTCACCCAGTATAAGTTTAACCCTTTTTCGGGCTGGGATGGATTGATTACGAAAAAGGAATACCCTAGCCTGTCGCGACTAGGAGGTTTTCCCGGATATTGTTTTCTACCTTTTCGGATCTGGGGAACTATTTACGAAAAGGGACTTGTGGAGTTTTCTTTTCAGCTATCTTTTCAAAATCTCTAAACATGAAAAGACGCCGAGTTCTTCCTTTGTCAGACTCGTTAAACCCTGATGACATCGGATATAGTCGAAATGACGTTCTCCGAGTTTCTCCTTCCTAGGACTCGTTAAACGCACTAGGATGGATTCGCCCGAAGGGCGAACTTATATCGCAAGCATATGCTATCCCCTTCAAGCTTGTTATCAAAAATAATTGGGGTACTCGCCAGAAATGGTGGGGGAAAATGGAACCATCGTCGTTTTCGTCGGCAGTATGTCGCTCTTGAACATGGCACTTGTCTGCATCCGTGTCGGGTTGGGGACATCTCATCTCGCCGCTTCACTTTACCTCCATGGGTTTGGGTAATCTCTTTTGACCTCTCATCTGTTCACTGCCTCGTCACCATGACCTCTGATCCGTTGATGTCAAATACTGCCAAGTCCACTGTCGTGCTATTCATATGTTCAAGAGAAGTTGGCCTCTGCAAATATCAACCTTCCTCTGTTTCTCATACGATCCTGATTCACAACAAAACATTATGTTCCTCTGTCTCGTGTCGATGATGTGGGAATCATTATGGCCCACCTTCGATCAAGGTCACTTCCTGTCGACTTCAACTCATTATCCAGAAAGTTGGTCTAGAGACTCCTGATGGTACCTTGGAGCCTGCATGCCTCAATGGCAGGTTCGTCGCATTCGACGTGAGGTTTTCATCATTGGCCTCCGATCGGATGATTCTGCGGGTGTTCGACGTCAGCTCATTTATTCACACGCCGCAGATTGTACCTGTAGTACCTTGAGGACCATTGTCATTATTGGTGGTTTCTCTCGCGTCGGTTAACAGCTTTCATCATTGGCTGGTAATCCGACGATGTTCTTGCATGTTCGACTTCAGCTCACACATTCACATGCTTGAACTTGTACTTTGTTGGGTCGAGATGGAGCGCAAGACCCTGGATTGTGTCTGTTGTAATTCAGGCTGCGATTGTGGATTATTATCGTTATGTACATGACTCATCGATTGGATGGCTGCGACCATACCTGAGTCTATTTGTTTGATCTTAGTTGGATGGCTGCGCCCATACCCTGGATCCGGATTATAGCATAACTCTGTTTCGGATGGCTGCGTCCATACCACTTATACATCATGTACTAGAGATATCAGTTGTATCTTTCTGCGCAGGTTTTCCGACGGCAGGCCTTCGGTTGGACATGTTCTCGTAAAGCATTTCACCCCTCTCCCTCTCGGGCCTCATACTTTAGGGGGCATCTGTTACACAGTAATTTGTCACCGTCCTTACCATTCCCCCATCCCGCACAATGGAGGACCCATTCTGTGACCTGTGAACATTGTCATGCCTTGAAATCATCATCAATGCATCCCTCTGAACATGAGCTTCATTTTCCCTTGAGACATCTCCTTGCAAAAGTCATAAAAAACAACCCTTTTGGCATTGGCGCGGGCAAGCAGTTCAGTACCCGCGCCAATGGGGAAATCAATGCAAAGAGGTCGCGCCACCTGGCGCTCTGTCATAGAGCCGTAGTCGCGCCACCCAATTTGGGAGTTGTTTTTTAAATATGGATGGCGGAAGTTGAGTTCAAACAAACTCACAAACCATTGCCTATCTTGAGTTGGGAGGTTTGGCTGCGGGAGTTCTATGGAAGGGAAGTGGTTTTGCCACCTCCCATGGAACCTTCCTTGTTGATAGGGCCAATCCCATAATAATAGGGATCCCAACTCCTCCTTCCCCATCTATAAAAGCTTGCTCAAATCAATGGCAAGCTGGTCTTGAAGTGCCTAAGCTCTGAATCTCCATATTCCCAAGAGCTTTTGTGTTGTAGAGCACCCTCTCTTTCCCTTAAGGCTGACTCAAGTGAGGAGACCATTGTCACGAGACTCTGGAGAGGTTTTCCCTTTCCTTGGCGAGCTTTGCGAGATGTGGACGACTGGAGACCCGTCCGAAAGAGACCGCGACGTCAGAACTTGGTTGTAATCTCTTTTCGCTGGTTATTTTAATAGATGATTATGATTATGGTTCCACTCCGTTTTCCATCATGTTAATGCGAGTAATGTCCTTTCTGACTGATGTTTAGTTACGTATGCTGGTTTCTATGCTTGAATCTGTTCGTTTCTTCCATGTGCAGGTGTTCATCCGCGGAGATCGTGGAGGGATTGTGATCTGCCAAGCTTGAGGAACGGGGACGCTTCTTCTTCAGATCCTAGCGTTGGAATCCAGGTAGGCTCTTATCTCCCGCCTTTTCATTCGTAATTAGGAACCTGCGTCATGACATTGTTTGTTTGTTGCTAGACCCCTGCTGGGCTAGTAGGGATCGCCTCTGTCCGCAGAGTGGATTTACCTTCTCAACAGTTACTAAGTTTTTTTTTTCTATGATTACATTTTATTTTATTTGTTTATACAGGTCATCTGGCAACATTATAGTGGCCACTATCACCCAACTGAAGAAAACTTGTTTGAGTTTCTTGCTTGTATGGGGAAAAATGGCTTCGACATTACTAATGTTGAGGTATATGTCATATAAAATATTTATTAGTCTACTTTAGTTTATATTATAGTGTTCATTGTCTTTCATGTCTTACACTATGCATTGTATCTTCTTTTGTTTTTAGAAAATGAACTCAGTATTGATGGTAAGAAGTAGGAAATAAAGAAAGAGGAGAGCAATAACACTGGAGCGAAAAATGAAAAGAGAGATAGAGAAGAGAACCGATCTAGTGATACCCTTGGAGCCAATATCCTGCATAACGCACACACATAAAGACTGATGGTCAAGTCTACATTGTTGATGAATTCGGCCACAATGCCTTGGCAACACAATGATAATGTTTTGAAGTGATGAAACATCATTTCATGTGAAAATTGTAGTCTAACCAATATTAAGTTGGAAACTCATTGTAATACTTTAACATTTCATATAATATAATTTATGTGGTTGAAACTATTTATAGTTGAACTTGATATTGCTTACTATTGTAATTGACATATGCAACTTTGTGTTTTCATATTAGATGAACATGCACAATGTATGAAAATTTTTAAATATAGTCACAAAATCATACTAATTAATTTATGTTGATTAATAATGAATACATAAAATCAATCTAAAACTACTAAATTAGTAGTTTCTATTGATTAATGACGAACAAAAATAAAATTAATATATGATTAAATTAGTCATTTACAATGATTATTAATGAAATAAAATGAAATGAATATAAACTACTAAATTAGTAATTTATATAATGAATATGAAACTACCAAAAAAAGATAAATGACTCCTACAAATGATAAATTTGTGATTACAAATTGTTGGTGTCCAGGTAGGAATGATTTATCCACCCTAATCCGACATTAATTTTATCAATCCGGGAGCGTATCCTTTCAAGGCAACACGCAAGGTATATGTAGGGACAAACACATAATCCATCTCAACCAAGGGTTTATAATTAAGATTCAAACATTGCCGTGAGATGAAATCAAATACTGAACTTCAAAAGAAATCTTAACAGTAAGAACAATAACATCAACCACAACAAAGAAAGAATTCACACATGATAGGCGCAGCACCTGATCAGAAGAACGGGCCCAACTCTCTGATCAGGGCTGCGTTAGTCACGAAGACGCTTAGAACAACAAAACTAGTAATACTTTATTAATGTGTAAGATGTGATTACAATATCCTTTTCGAAACCCGCATTTACAGGAACAATATCCATTTTATACACAATGCAAGAGAATAACAGATCTGCCTAGAACGTGGTAATCGCACATGTAGAAATACACATCAGTTGGAACAGCACAAACATCAGATGTCTAGGATAGAACAAGGGGCCAAGAATAGGCCCAGGGAATTGTGACTCCAGCTGCGCTATCTCCCTATAGCTGATCGTTACCAAATCTGTTGCAAACCGCTGGAGCGAGGGTTCCTGTTCTCCAAATTGTAGTCAAGAACATATCTTAGTGCCGCAAATAGTTAAGACTCCATGAATTTACTTCATTAATTAAAGTATTCCAATTAGACAAGTTAGGGGTATTTACCTCATAAGTTTAGCATAGAAAATGTAGGTAATTAAACACAAAAGGATAAAAAAGGATCATAAAAATGGTCAGAAAGGTAGCCAGATTTGGTACCCAACATCTCCCCCCAACTAGCCTTTTGCATGTCGTCATGCAGTCCACCGCCTCCGTAGGTCTGGGTTCTGCAAACTGCGAGCTTCATGAAGCCTGGCAAGATCATACTATAAAGCCATCTCTGTCCCTGGAACTTTAAATCCATCTGAAAGGAGAACTTCCTTCCACCAATCTACTGGAACATTATATGCTAAGGTGTAAACTTCTGCAGGAAACCAAATAACAGGATACTGAAACTGAAGCCCCATCCACCAGATCCCACATGTTTGAACACATGCCACATATCTAGGTATTCTGGCGAGTACTCATGCAAAGTTGGGTGCCCCAAAAGGCTCTCTATTACGGACAACTGTAGGTGACATCATCCACCTTCTCTGACAACAATCAAGGGCCTCTTTTTGAAAAATAGTTAATTGATTGATACAAAGGTCGAGGCACCACCTTTGTGTCCTCAGCATTCTATCTCTATTTTCCTCAAATTTCAAAAAGGTATGGTGTTTATTGTACATTGTATCTGACCTCTCATGTTCTCCTCTTACTATAAATGGCTTTGTAACTTGATTAGACTCAAAAGTGTTATAAGCCTTCTGCCGATGGATTTGATTGAAAGCATAAGAGGTGAGGGCCCTCAAATGGATGTCCCCTACATACGGGACTGGGTTAAAATATCTGTCTAGACGTAAAAAATACCCATGCAGGTAAAACTCACACATCAGATGTTGAGTTGGCACATCATGATTTCTCATGATTCAGAGGAATTGTACACCATCTTCTATTTCATAACTAACCTCATTTTTTATGCTTTCCATGCAAAATAAAAGAAAACGTTCATGCAAGAATAAAGAATAACAAGAAGCAGGGGGATGACATGCCATCAGCTCTTGCACCAGATTGAACATTTGTTCCTTATCATCTTTCAGTTCAGCCACTTATTTTTCCAGCTGCTCCATCTTGAGCTGCTGCTTCGCATGCCTCAATCTCATAACATCTATGCGCTCCACATATTCGAAGACGGTTGTGGAGGCTCTCTCCTTAGTTATTTTGATCTCATTCTTATATTGGGCTGCAGTAGAGTTCCACGTGTGTAATTCGGCCATTAAGGCATACTCTCTCGCTTCGAACAATTGTTCAATTGGGTCTGTTTCAGTTTCTGCTTCAACCCTGACGACTTTGGATTTCCTGGCTCGCCGCTTGTACTTGCTTATTCATTTCTGCATCCTGTGCACTTTCCTTCTCAAATCCCTTACCTCCAACTTGAGCTGCATTATTTCCTTAAACTGTTGTTGGTATCTCTCTTTGATGGGAAGTCTTCGCTATCCACATAGCTCTGCCTCTTCTTGCTTGACCTGTTCTTCTTCTGCCTCGGCAGTTGGAGGTAAATCCCTTGGGACTGCCTCTGTTGGGCCAACAGTTAGTCCAACCTCCTCTGCTCGTTCTTCTTCTGTTATTTCTTGCTTCACTCTTTTCACGCCTAAGTGCTCCATTGGTTCATTTGTCGGGACCACTCCGCTTGGTCCCTCCTCTTCACCAATGGCCATTCTCTCATCATGTACATTCTCCACGACCAGTCGTGACCCGGTAAGATGCTCCCCTGCTGATATGCCTGTTGGGGCCTCTTCCGGTCTTGGCCTTCGTTTTAAATTTGAAGCCATAGGAATGGAAAAATCTTTTTCCTCTCCTTGCTGCAGGGAACGAGTTACCCTTGCTCCCTTAGGAAGAAAGATGGGGAATTGGAACAAATCCTCTGCATTCAGCCCCAAGGTCAATGCTAGTTCTTGTGGGGCAGTGTCAGCCTCACACCTTAGTTCTCCCGTCATTTCCTCTGTGGTTTCTCTAGTCGAAGTGGTCACGACTTCTTCTTCCATCGGATTACCCTCCTCCATTGGTTCCATGCTGACAGGAGATCCCTATAAAGTGGCCTTGGTCGCAATGTCGACCAATTCACCCTCTTTCATTTGCTGTGGGTTTACCTTCGTGCCCATCGCACTATCTATTTGCTCAGCTGACTCCGCAGACAGGGCTGGTTCTTGTGGGACAGCCTTGCCCGTAGTGCCAGTGGGTATCTCTGCAGCTTCCATCGATTCCACGAGTTCAGCTTGTTCTTGGGGAACCATCTCTTCTTCACATTCTTCAGTCTCCATTTCCATCTCTTCCGGCTCCTCGTGATCAATGTAACCATCATCCTCTGCATCTTCCTGCATGGCTTCATCCTCCTCTTCATCCTCCTGCATGGTGTCAGGTTCTTCTGCCCTAGCAGCCGCAATGACCTCTATTTCCTCCTCTATGGAAATCCAAAATAGTTCCCACGGATTCAGGATCTTCTTAATGGCGTTCATTACTAGCAACTGGACCAGCCCATGTTGAGAGAGGACCGCCAACACCTGTCGCGCCCCCCGAGCCGAATTTTCCATCAAATGAAGGCTCTTTAATAGAAAATAGGGTGCATTCATTGAGAAAGCCTCTGCTTGTGGAAATCACATGTGAGCCAATATGCGGAGATGATATTTGAAGAAGGTAGAATATCTCCCTTCACATGTCATATACTTTATAACAACCTCTGCAACTCCTCCCGGTGGATGAGGTAATGAAGTTCTGTCATATCCCTGACCCTTTTGCACAATACTTTCTCCATCTTGAAAAAGGGCTTCGAGGAGTTCCTAGAGGGGTGTTCTTCTTGAAAACCAGTGTTCTCCAACTAGTGGCAATCCACTGACTTATGCGATGGTTTCTTTTGTTGCTGGAATTTCGACTCCATGAACCCGAGAAACTCTTTCTTCCAAATTCAATGTGAAATCCATCGTGATTTCTTCATCCCATCCATTCATCATGTCAAAATAAATGTCCCAAACTGCATTCTCAAATACTTGCCATACCTCCCGATTTCTCCGGATTCTTGTTGAATCGTCAGGTTCATGTCGCACATATCGACCACCCACTACTGCAGAGGTGGAGTTAGCACAACGGATATAGTTAGCTGGCAGGGGGGAGTGACAGGGCTCCAAACTGTTAGCAACTAAAATAACGTCATGGCCACTTTCGGATATAATGGATAAATAGTACTAGTATGCTTGGGAGTAATGACAGATTATGGTAGTACGGTTAGATATTCTCAGGATTTAATGGGGCGTGTTGTGAGGTGACTGATATGAATTTCGTGCATATGAGTATGCATTCCAACTCATACAGTATGATTACATAGTACTTGAGATCATTAAATTTGGTTAAGTGGGAATCGTGTGTCATAAATACCTTTACAAAGTATGTCGTCATTCATTATGACGGTTCCCTCCCCCCAACTAAATGACGGTTTTCCTCGGCACATTTGACCATCCTTTTGGAATTTTTAATTAAATCCATAAAATCAACGGAGACGTACATGCGGACCTACCTTAAAGTGGAGTAGCAACAGAAATATCTGTCGTAGTATCAGCATAGCAGGTAACGACGTTAGTGAATAATATGAACAGTGAGTAACGACAATAGCGAGTAACAGCAGCTACGGAGTAATGGCAGCGATGGAGTAACATCAGTTGCGGAGTAACAGCATCGGCGGTGTAGCAACAACTTCAGAGTAACAACAGCTATGGAGTAACAACAGTTGCAGAGTAACAACATCGGCGGTGTAGCAACAAATTTAGAGTAACAACAGCTACGGAGTAACAACATCAGTGAAACAAAATATCTCTATAGCAGCACTGATGGAGTAACACCAAATGTTACTTCCCTCCTAGCCATATTTCTTTATTATTCTTTCAAAATACAAACAAGTAAGTAATAACCACATATTATCATTATATATATATATATATATATATATATATACATATATATATATATATATATATATATATATTTTAAATTTTTTTCATTTTTTCGTTTTATTTTTAGAGAAGAGTGAGAGTGTCATCTATTGCAATAACCATTAGATCAACTGAATCTGAAAGGGTTTTTACAAAGGCATCTTTAGAGGCTAGACGATGGTATAATTTTAGATGGTGTCCATTCACCACAAACGTGGTCTGATTCTCATCAATTGTAATTAATCAAACCGTTCCATTCTCGAACACTGCATCCACTTGATATGGTCCCATCCAGTGAGTGTGAAGCTTTCCTTTGAAATCCTTAAATCGGGAGTCATATAGTAACGCCCAATCCCTCTCATGAAACACCTTGGTTTTGATGAATTTATCATGCCATTTCATTCTCTGTTGTTGAAAAGCAGTAGTTCTTTGGACAGCCACTGATCGAATCTCATCTATCTCATTCAGCTATTCTAATCGGCGTTTCTATGCTTTTGATAGATCCTAGCCTACTTCCAGAGCTGTTCTGAGTGTGCTAATTTAAAATTATACCGGAAACAAGGGGGATTTCCCATAAACTAATTCACATGGAGAAAACCCCGTTGTGTTCCGCCATGTTTTTCTATAGACCCATAAAGCTTTTGGGAGTTTTTGTGCCCAATCCCTGCGATGACTTGCTACTGTCTTTGTCAAGATATTTTCCAATACCTTGTTTGTACTCTCTACTTGCCCATTCGCCTGTGGATGATAGGGGGTTTTTACTCTATGTTTGACCCTGTATTTCTACATCACTTTCTCTATCATATGGGATGTGAACTGTGATCCTCCGTCTGATACAATTTCTCTGGGAGTCCCGTACCGAGCAAAGATTTCTTCAAAAAGGAAGTCTGCCACTACTTGCTCTTTTGCTCTCTTGACTGCTCTAGCTTCCACACATTTGGTTACATAATCAGTACAAACTAGGATGTAGGTTTTCTAATGAGAAGGTGGGTTAAAGGGTCCAATGAAATCGATGGCCCATTTCTCAAATGGTTCAAGGAATATTTGGGGTTGGAGAGGCATTTCATCTACTCTCCCAGGTTGTCCCATTCGCTGACAGATATCACACCTTCGAATATAATCCCGAGCGTCATGAAATATGGAGGGCCAATAATATCCCATCTGTAACACTTTATGACCTATCCTTTTGTCTACAAAATGTCCTCCACAGGGTCCATCATGTGTAGCCTTTAAGATCTCATAAATATCATCCTTTGCCACACAATTCCGAATCTGCTGGTCAATCCTTGTATGGAAGAGATATCTTGCCATCCATGAATATTGGGTACTCCGGTGAACGATCTTCCTTTGCTCCTTATAGGACAAGTGACGAGGCACCTCACATGTAGCAAGATAATTAGCAATATCTTCATACCACGGAGTGTTAGCAGAAACTGCAAAAAGATGCTCATCTGGGAAATTATCTTCAACTGGTGTATTCTTACCATCATGTTCTATCTTAGATAAGAAATCTGCAACCACATTGTCTTTCCCTGGTTTATCTACTATAGTAATATCAAATTCTTGTAGTAGCAACAACCATCTTGTAACACGACCAGGGGTAACAGGTTTTTTCATTAAAAACCTGATGGCTACATGATCAGTGTGCACAAAATTAGAATACCCGGTAATATAATGCCGGAACTTTTTGATGGCATAAATGACAGCAAGGAACTCTTTCTCAGTCACTGTGTAGTTTAATTCAGCAGGGGCCAAATTCTTACTAACATAGTAGACTGCGTAAGGTACTTTATTCTCTTGCTGTCCCAGTACTACACCAATTGTTGTTTTGGAAGCATCCGTATGAATATGGAAAGGTAACGCCTAGTTTGGTCCTCTAAGAATCGGGGCACTGCTGACTAATTATTTAATTCTTTTGAAGGCTACATCACAGTCATCTGACCACACAAATTCAAAGTCTTTTGTCAGTAATTGAAATAGTGGGTGTGCTACTTTTGCAAAATTTTCTATGAAACGCCTGTAATAACCAGCACAGCCAATTAAACTACGTACCTATGTGGGTGTTTTAGGTGTTGGAAAGTGTAGAATTACCTTTATTTTTGCTGGGTCCATCCTGATTCCTTCAGCCGAAAGAAAATGTCCTAGAACAATTCCTTTTTCCATCATCATGTGGCATTTTACTGTACTCAGGGAAACACGCGCTTGTATACATCTTTCAAGAATTTTTTCTAAATTTTTTAGCCCCTCTAAGAATGAGTCCCCATATGGAGTGAAGTCATCCATATAAATTTCAACAACATCATCTATCAGATCAGAGAAAATTCCCAGAATTTCCCTCTGGAATGTTGCAAGGGCATTACATAGGCCAAAAGGAAGGACCTGGTATGCGAATGTCCCCCAAGTGCATGTGAAAGTGTTCTTGTCCTGGTCCTCAGGAGCGATCTGAATTTGATTATATCCACTAAACCCATGCAGTAATGAGAAAAATTTCTTGCCAGCCAATGTGTCTAAAACTTGATCGGTAAATGGTAGGGGAAAATGATCCTTCTGCGTTGCCTTATTTAACTCTCGATAATCCACGTAGATCCACCATTTACCATTCTTCTTAGGGACCATTACTAATGGCGAGACCCATTGGTTGTCTGAGATAGGGTAGATAAAACCCACATCCAATAATTTCTGAAGCTCTTCTTTCACAATGTTTTTCAATGCAAGATTCATCATTCTCTGAGGTTGTCTTATAGGACTAAAATCTTCCTTGATATATATGTGATGGGTGCATAAGTTGGCAGGGATCCCCTTCATGTTTAAATAATCCCAAGAGAAATCTTCCTTATTCTTTTGAAGAACATCTACCAGCTGCTTCTTCTGGGATTCTAACAGACCCGGATTAATATTCAAAGTTTTCCCGGGTTCTATCTCTACTTGAACACTTTCATGAGGTGCATCAACATCTTCCCCTAATTCTTCCACTGTTTCAATAACTTCTTGACTTTCACAGCTTAGGATGGATTCTAAGACCTGCTAATTTGACTCTAAAATGGAACAAGGATCATTCATGAAGGAAGTGATCATGTCATCTTCGGATTCCATCTTCAACTGAAGGGCCTGCCCGATAGTAAGGACTAGTCTCACTTCTTCGTCTTCGACCTCTACCATAGATAAAACCTTCTTGCCACCTGCTAAATTTTTAGGTGCATCTGATTCTGCAGGTGGGTATAGTACCAAGTTCTTGGTGTTATGCCCATTAGAGATAACCATATTTCCTGAACGACACCCAATATAAGCATCTGCAGTAGCCAGCCATGGCCTACCCAGAATTAAGGGGTGACCGCCCACTGAAGATTGTGTATGCAATACCAGGAAATCTACGGGGTAATGCCATGCATATACTAAAATTTTCACGTCCTCCAACTTCCCTACAGGTTTGACTATAGATCGATTTGCCAATTCCAACACTATAGGTGTATGTTTCAAATTTTGAAGGCCTAATGTTTGCATGGTTTCAGTGGTGATGACATTGATGGCAACGCCCAAGTCCACCAGCACATTTGGAATCTCTACCCCATTAATCTGTACTGTCAAAACTGGGTTCCCCAGATCTCCATATTTCACTGGTATTGATTTTCCCATCATGAAGTCCGATAATTTTCCCATGACATGTATAGTGAGGGGGTCCTTAGTTTTCTTTGCAGGTTTCTTTGAACAATATTCCATAAGAGTCTCTGCATAAATTGGCACATCCTTCATAGCTTGTAACAAGAGAATTTTAACAAATAAATTCTGTAATTCTCCTAATAAATCAAATTCAGCTTGTGGGCTTGGTTTACTCATAGTCAATCTCTTCGGGTAAGGTGGTTCAGATTGATGTTGTTTTGCAGGAGGCATCTGGTTTTTAACAGTTTGTTTTGGCTCTCTACTGGTTGGTTGTGCCTCTCTTTCTTCATTATCAAGTTGTTCAATGATAACCGGAGGGGGTTGGACATTGACTGTCCGACCTGATCGTAAATTCATTTCATATAGTTTTGCAGTAGAGATACTATATGAAGGCAGGTTAAGAACATCAGCTTGATGGGCTCCTTTATTATTGGGATTAGGATTAGGCTGCATTGGAAGCTGAGGATGGACAGGCTGATTACCATGAGGCACATTGGAGGGTAATTGGAGTTGCTGTTGTGGCATCTGTTGAGGAAACTGCCCTAAAGAGGGTCCTCGCCAAGTTGGAACCCATGGTGAGCTCATACTAGCTTGAGGGTTCCATTGCTGCCACAGTGGGTACTATTATTGCGGCCACATAGGGGGACAAGGCATGGTTTGAGGATTCATGTTGTAGTTATTGAAATACTGAGATGGATCTGGGTACATACCTTGATTTCCCATCGGTGGTCGAAGTTGCCACGACTTCCTGGCACCCATAAGGTACAATTTCTCTGTATCCTCCCCTGCTCCTTGAAACACTGCTTTCAGGCCCGACAAGGAAGGGCATGAGCTTGTTACATGATTCAGCTCACAGATGTCACATTTTTCTATGGACTTTAATGGGAATTCCCTTTCCAGATGATTCTTCTTTCACTTCGGGCAAAATATTGCCATGGTCCTATCCAGTTCCAGCTGCTTCTGCTTTACTTGCAAAGTGTCCATTTTTGTTGACAAGGTATTGATAATATCTATCCCTAAGTTGTCTAGCAGGTTCCCGATTTATGCTTTCGTAACACCCCCGCCGGATCCTTTTACTGAACGGATCCCTGATATGTTTCTTGCAAGCCACCTCGAGCACTGGATACACAAATCACAAATACCTTCAAAGGTTTCCTTGGAGATGTCTCCCTTTCCCACAATATTCAACAGTTCCATTGAGTCCTCTCGAAAGGATCGAAGGAGGATAACCTTCAAAATTTCCTTATCCAAATCAGATTGACCTGATCTCTATAATAGGTACTTAAACCTCTCCACACAATCTTCCAAACTTTCATCTTCTTTTTGTGTGAACTTGAAAAGCTCCTCCTTGACGTTCTAGGATTTGCAGTAATCCTGGTACTTTTTCAAAAAAGCTATTTTCATATCACCCCACGTGGAAATGGATTTTCCTCCAAGGCCCATAAACCATCGCAGAGCCATCCTTTTTAATGTATAAGGAAAAATCTCTAACTTCTGGGCATCTATCGTGTAATCATACCCCTGGCACACTATATCGAACTCAAATAAAAATTTGTCGAGATCCTCTGAAACAAGCCCATGGAAGTTCGGTAAGGCTGCCAATGGGATAGGCTTTGTAAGTGTGCCAGCTCCCAAATTCATAATGGGAAATTTGATAGTGGAGGTTGTGGGAGCCATAAATATCTTCCAATAATCGCTGGGAATTTCAACAGGCTCGGTGGAGGATGGCCGGGGACTCCTCACTACTGGAATGTGAGTTGCTTTAGTGGCACTTCCCCAGTCTCTTGGCGATACCAATATCCCCTCGTTTCTTCTTCTTGTGTCCTGATGGTTCAATCCATCGACTCCAACTTCCTTTCCCTTACTAGAGTAGTTTGAATCCGTCGATGTTCTACTTGCAATTTCTTCCTCTGCTATTACCAGCACAAGATCCTCTCGATCTGGTCTACTGCTGATTATTTCTTTCACTGCTGGAGGACCCTGTTGTACCAAATCACCAAGGGATACCGTGGCCTTCACTGGTTGATCCACTGACAGTCCCTCGGACTTCACTCTCCTAGCCCCTGGCCTTGCAGCTGCGAGAGAATATGATTTTGACTCCGCCTTTTCTATAATCTACTGAATATAAGTTTTTCTTCCTAGATCTGGTCTTCCCCTTTTTGGGGCTCTCACTCCGTCCCTCTTAGTTGGTTCTTTGTTCATACAAAAATTGGTATGATGGAAGGTCTGTGTATGAACCTACAATGCTTCAATCTTGGATTAAGATGTCAAAAGACCATTTCTTCCCCAAGATAAAAGAGTTCGCAAAAAAAAGAAAAAAAGAAAAGAAAGACAACAGAACAAAAAGCTAGGGTTTCAAGATTGGAGCAGGGTGTTAAAGAACTCCTCCCTCCCTGGGACAAGAACCAAAATAGCAAAATCCACAGGAAGACCTAATCCTCCCAGATCTGAAGCAGGGTGTCAAAAGACTCCTTCCTCTCCAGGGTAAAGCTAAGGGTTCCCCACAAGAAAACACACGAAAGTTAAAAATAAATAACTCCACTTAGGACCTGGAGTAGGGCGTTAAAAGAATCCTCCCTCCCTAGGACAAAAGGATGGCCCTAAATGCAAAACAAAAATAGAAATAAACAAACCAAATTCAAAACCTGCACTCAGGACCTGAAGCAGTGTGAGAAAGCTCGATATCTCCCCAGGATGAGAGATTGACCCTCTGGTTGGATTGAATCATTGCTTGCACCTTGTTAGCCTCCCCGAAAACGGTGCCAAAATGTTGGTGTCTAGGTAGGAATGATTTATCCACCCTAATCCGACATTAATTTTATCAATCCGGGAGCGTATCCTTTCAAGGAAACGTGCAAGGTATATTCAGGGAAAAACACATAATCTGTCTCAACCAAGGGTTTATAATTAATATTCAAACATTGTCATGAGATGAAATCAAATACTGAACTTCAAAAGAAATCTTAACAATAAGAAGAATAACAGCAACCACAACAAAGAAAAAATTCACACTATAGGTGCAACACTTGATCAGAAGAGTGGGCCCAGCTCTCTGATCAGGGCTGCGTTAGTCACGAAGACGCTTAGAACATAAAAACCAGTAATACTTTATTAATCTGTAAGATGTGATTACAATATCCATTCAGGATCCCCCATTTACAGGAACAATATCCATTTTATACACAGCGCCAGAGAATAACAGATCTCCCTGAAACATGGTAATCGCGCATTCAGAAATACACATTAGTTGGAATAGCACAAACATCAGATGTCTAGGATAGAAAAAGGGGCCAAGAATAGGCCCAGGGAATCGTGAATCCAGCTATGCGACCTCCCTATAGCTGACCGTTACGAAATCTGTTGCAAACCGCTGGAGCGAGGGTTCCTGTTCTCCAAACTGCAGTCAAGCACATATCTTAGTGTCGCAAATAGGTAAGACTCTTGACTTTACTTCATTAATCAAAATATTCCAATTGGACAAGTTAGGGGTATTTACCTCATAAGTTTAGCATAGCAAATGTAGGTAATTGAAAACAAAAGGATAAAAAAGGATGATAAAAATGGTCATAAAGGTAGCCAGATTTGGTGCCCAACACAAATAATGACTAAATTTTGCATATATATGACTATTAGTAGCTAATTTACAATATCTTATAACACGACCAAAATTTAGTCATATTTCTTTGGTCATTAATTGGCTTCAGATAATGACCAAAATTTGCATATATATGACTATTAGTAGCTAATTTACAGTATCTTATAACATGACCAAAATTTTGGTCATATTTTGTTGGTCATTAATTCGTTTTCTTTGGTGATCATATAGTAATATATTTCGTTTTATATTTGGTTATTAATTGTGATAATTAATGACCAAATCAATGATTAAATCAATGACCAAATCAATGACTAAATTACTGACCAAATCAGTGACTAAATTACTGACCAAATTAATGATCAAATATACTACTAGACAACAAAATTGAGATAAGAAATTAATGACTAAGTGAAAAATGACTAAAATTTGGTCGCGTTATAAGATAATGTAAATTAGCTACTATTGGTCACCGACTGAAAAATAGCTGTTTATATGAAAATTTTAGTCATTTTTTAAGTAATTAATTAGCCATTTTTTACTAGTGGAGGACCTTATCCTCCACCTCAGGGGATCCAATACGTAAAGAGAAATCTTGACGGAAGAGCTCCCCCCCAATAGCTAGGTGTGAACCGAGGACCGCATTATGCTCAGTCCCCAGCACAAGACCCGCCTATGCAGACCCATGCATAGGTGAACTTTGTGCAGCCTTCCCAAAACCAACCACACCAATATAACCGGGATAAATAACCTCCTAATGTGGTGAATAAAAAAGGAAAAAACAAGCCCAAAGGGAATCCTGGACAGGGGGGCACCAACCAGCAGCGCCCCCCATGATCCCAAGCTGGAGGCAACTCCAACCGAAATCAGAACCAACAACCAGGCAATGCCCAACGATAGAGAAAAAGGCCACCTCTTCAAATAAACCACTCTTGTTCAATATGTGGTGAGTATGATCATTATACTTGTTAACACTGGAAAATCATATAGCAGAAGACGACATCAATTAATGTCGAGCTCAAGGATTTACAAGATAGGAATACATTATGGAATCAAGAAGTATTTAAAATCTCTAAGGTTTTGAGAAAATAAAATTTGAACTAGTCATAAATTCTCAAATGTTTGCTTTTTCCTTCGAGAAGAATGCCTTCTGCACACCCTTTTGCCCAAAAAGTGCGCATTCTTGGAAATGGAAAAAAGTCACTTTCCGGGACCACTACAAGCAAAGGACAGTTACTCCTTATTTGAAAGCCACCTAAGGACAGCCACCAATGCCTCCTTAGACATTATGTGAGCACACAAAAGAATATTTGGGCACACAATGGAATCACACCTTTCCCTTGGGTCACCATCCATCATGTACCAAGGGAGGCAAGGAGGATTTGAAGCTCACCTATATAAAACCACCAAGAGATGAACAAATGGTGATCACAAGGTTATGCTGGCCAAAGTTTCCCAAGCAACACCAACATTTTGTGTGACACAAGGAGCTGGAGCTAAAGAGGACTCGATAGTTGGCCACCCAACATCTTAGTCCACCACAATAGAGAGAGAGAGTTAGACTGTGTCAGAAGGCAGAACTTCAAAGACAAGCATCCTTGCATCGGGACCTAGAGCCATTGCCTAGGGGCCCTTTGGCAAGTGGGTAAGATTTTATTTTATTTAAAGCATTCAATAAGAAGAGGCCATCGAGCCATCGTTTGCATTATTACTGTTTGGAACTCTCTATATAGCTTCTTTTGTGTTTTTAGTTTTAGTTTTTAACCAGAGCATACTTCATCATATTATTTCATTTAAGTTTTATGCTTTTGAGCTCCCCCCACATACTGCTTGTTACCAATAGTTTAAAGAGTAGGCCACACTCTCTAAGCTCGTGTGGTTTCATGCACCCATGTGTCAAATCAACCATAACAGGATTGGCGACTCCACTGACGTGTTTCAAGTTTATGTGGTTGTGCCATCTTTTGCAGGAGACCCTTATTCTATGTTGGGGTGGAGCTGACAATTCTCTGACCCATCTTGCAATCCCTAAATTCACTGAAGTGACAGAATGAAGAAGGTAGCTCTTAATATTTTACTTGCAGGACTTTTGCATCAGTTTTTTCACACAGAAGTGCATTGCGCACGTTCAGGAGTGACCTGTGCGCAGGAAAGTGCACCTGTTAGGGGTTTTTGCGTGAAAATTGCAGAGAGATTTTTTTCTCCCTATTTTATGCATTTTTTCTGCTTATAATTTTATTGGGCAGCCCCTAATGTATCTGCCAACACCTGTGTCGATACCCCACAGCTTCTGAGAACTAATTTTTTGTTGCTTTTTGTTGGCATTTAGTTAGTTTTCATTTAAGTTGGTTTTTGCAAAAAGTGTTCACATAGCTTAAGTAGGGGGTGAATTAACCATTTCTTTCCGAAAAATTTATGTTTTTTGCAAATTCTGGTATGCACACCTAGTTTAACTAGTCTAAGTAGGTGGCTCAGGACCACACATGCATAAGCTAGTGTAAAAATTATTTAGTTTAAATTCAATTTTTTCATTTAGGAAATTGCAGGACTAGGATTGAATAACCAATTAGAGCAATTAATATCTGTTGTCTTTGCACCATTTGGTGACCCTAGACAAGAATATGAACACTCTAAATTTTTTATTATCCATCTCCCTTTAGTCAGTCACATAGACTAACTAGGAGGTTTTGGAAGCGACCCATTATCCACAAATGCTTTCTATTTGAGCAAGGAACAACGTCACATAGTTTAACTAGGGGACTTTTGTAAAGGATCACCGATATCCATATGTTCAAATTATGAGATTTTTCACCATATGCTCACACACATTCACCCACGAAGGAAATAAATCCACCTAAAAATAACTTAAATCAACTCAATAAATTCTACCCACAGGGGCCACAAGAGAAATTATAGATTAAGTTAGGGTCAAGGGGGTAGGCATCCAATAAGCTGCCTTGCTCATGCTTCACATTTGAAACATAGAAGTTTCATTTTTAGGGAGCTTTAAAATCCACCTATCAGCCCATGGAAAAGAAAACCCGAGCGCAGCAGAGACCCGATTCAGAGGGGGTTAGGCTTAAGCACAGTGCGTGCGGTATCAATTGGGGCTACCTGACCCGGCTGATACCCAGTACTGTTAGCTGACTACCAAGAAACCCAAGACTCGAGCATTCACGTGGAACGATGGTTCTTAGTGGCCAAAACTAGGGCATCCTTTACCCTATAGGTGACGGTGCAGGCAAGCGCCAGACCCTCTACCCTTACCTTGGTCGATTCTCTTCGGCTAACTGGGGGCGTCGCCAGCTCCTTCAGGACGTTGTGCTAGCACTCGCAAGAAATCCTCTCAAGGCCCAGTTACTTTTGAGTGTGTGAGGACGTCTTAAGTCTTCTAGGATTTTGAGTATCACGCGCAAACAAACAAAGCCATTTTTTTCTTGATTGATCACATAGATTAAGTTAAAAGAAAATTCATTTCATTTTCACTTTGTTTTATGTATGTGGCCATAAATTTGTCATGATCAAAGATTCAATCCCCTCAAAAAAAATTTCCAAAACCTAACCTGGTCGACACTCAAACGGTTCCAATGGAACCTCGTCAGTCCAAGTGTATTTTGGACCTCCCCGCTTTACCAGGAGGGGTTCCAAGTCTTCTGTCGTTTAGGTGTCAAAGACAGAATTTTGCCACACTAGTTGGGTCCTCCTTTCTTGGAGCAACCTTAGTTGGGAACCCTAGTCGGTCTCCCAACACCACACCGCACACCACTCCTCCCTCATCCCCTGGGGGGAAAAAGAGTGCATCCCATACGGGAAGCGAATTGAATTCAGAACAGGGTACATCACAGACTCACCCTCATTCTAACTAGAAATTTGTGTCTTCACATGTTGCCATGGCATCAACCTCTCAGTCACCCTTCTTAGTGGCGTTAAATGTACCGGATTTAACCAAGCTCACCAATGACCCCATCGCACATGACCCCAATTGGCCTCCCATGCCCTCAAAGCTCCTTTCAGACATATCAAAGTTTGAAGGCAAGCAAGCAGAATACCCAGGAAATCATATAATGACCTTTCACCTATGGTGCTCATCGAATAGCATCATCGACGATACTATTCGGTTGAGACTATTTCAACGCACTCTCCTAGGAGTGGCCGCGAAATGGTACGTGGAGAAACCTCCTACTTCACATAGAACCTTTAGTTCCCTTGCTACTGCATTCCTCACATACTTTCAATTACCCATTCACCACGATTCGGGAATGGATTTACTAACTCATTTCAGAAAATCCCCCTCTATCCATATTTCAGAACATCTCCATGAGTGGAGACGGCGTCACAGTTTATGCAAAGCACGACTCGATGACTGAGTCCTTTTAGATTTATTCTTGAAAACTCTGACGGCGGAGATCTAAAAGTATGTGGTGCAACGAAACCCCACATCCGAAGAGGACACAATTAGTAAATCCCAACAGCTTGAACTGATCTACACACAATCAAGATACATATATAATATCCTACCCAACACCCCGCGCCTGCAATATTATCAAGAATTGTCAGGCGCGTCGAACTCTGCCGACGGACTTATTGGGTCAATGACCCAAGGGTACCTAGGGAGAAGCAGTTAGAATCCTGGTTACACACATGGGTCTACCCAGAACATGTCTCAACCCAGATTTCAAAGTCATCATATGCAGCAGCAAAATTTGACTAATAGGGCACCAGCGTATCTCCAAGGAGGAGGCTTACCCTCTGGCTGAGGGGACCTTGTACGCAGGAAGAAAAATTGACAGAAGAACTCCCCCCCAATGGCTAGGTGCATACAGGGGACAGTAGTATGCTCAGTCCCAAGCACATAACCCACCGACGCAAAACAATGCATTGGTGAACTTTGTGCAGCTGTCCCAGAATCAACCACACCAATACGATCAAGAGAATTTCCCTCATAACGTGGTTAAAATAAAGATAAAAAACAAACCCAAAGGGAACCCTAGACAGGGGGAAACAACCAACAGCGCCCACTGCGATCCCAGGATGGAGGTAACTCCAACTGGAATCAGAACCAGGAGCCAAGCAATGCCCAAAAGAAAGGAAAAAGGCCACCTCTACAAACAAATCATTCTTGCTCAATATGTGGTGAGTACAGGCACTATACTCACCACTGTCCCGAACTCCCTGAACTTAAAAAGCTTCAGAGTAATCGAGGACAAGGAGGATCTTCCTAGACAACTGCGGTTATGCAAGAACCCTTCCCCCATCAAGGAACGGTCAGCACTCAGCAGCAAAACCCCGACGATTCTGGGAAAAACAACCATGAAATTTACATGGCTGGGGAAGAAATGCTTTTCCAAACTTGGAATCGTAGCTACAACACCCCACCAGACACTAGCATCTCAGGGGCTAGTATGAGCACACTGATTGCACCTTTAACCATTCCAAAGATTCCTTTGGAACCATTGCCAAAAATGGTTAAAGGGCCTAATAGGAAAGCAGGTAACTACTCCAAAGCAGCCCATAAGTATAGCATCGTAGACGATTTAGCCCAGTCACCTGCTACTATGTCTACTTTGGAGGTACTGTAGTCATGCCCAAAGCAACAGAAATCCCTCCTTTACACATTAGGCGTTGTCAACTTTGCTGACACGCACATGATAGCCTTCGACTTAGACAAATCCACCCCTAGGATTCCCTCCATGGTCGCCTTCCAAATACCAGTATCGGTACAGAATATCACTATTCACCGATGTGTCACTGACGAGGGTGTATCCACATGCATCATGTCGAAAAATGTATGGCAGAAGTTAGGAGCCCCCAAACTCAAACCTTCTATCATCACACTCAGAGCATATGACAGTCATCCCTCGACTACCGTTGGCCTCTTTCAAAATGTACTGGTCTGCTTAGCCGGAAAAACGGTCCACATAGACATCGAAGTCTTGGACGCTCACTTGGATTACAATATACTACTTGGGCAGAGTTACATGTACGACATGTCTGCCAGAGCATCATCTATTTTCCACATTATGATGTTCCCCCACGAGGATCACATCATCACAATAGACCAGCTGACGCACACAGAAAAGCATCCCTTCACCAACACAGATATGGTTCTACCCTATGTAGATACAACCACAGATGGTCTTTTACGGTATCAAGAATATGGCCCTGGCCAATTCAAATCATTGTCCATCCTAGGGTCATTCCTAGGAGATCCTCCTATTGTCCTTTAGGTATTGCCTGATGCCATAGGCGCCCCGGTATGCATGATGTCCAAATCAAGCACTGAGGTTAGTCAGGACACAGACTCAAGCAGTAACAACACCGAGGCATCAGCTACTGCAGCCTCCCTAGTCTATGCCTCCTCCCAAACTCCTTTCCTCTACCCACCTCCTAGCTTCACCTCCCAGTAGGTCTTGGCAACACTGGTATTACCCAATATATCATTGGCGTTCCCAGTGTGGTATCTCGTTCCCCCTCCAGGAACACCAGCTACCAACATTATTGCATTTCGGTTAAAGCCACCCGGTCCCAAGGAGCCCCAACCTACCTAAGTAGCAGTCGAAATTGCCCCCGCAAGGGAAATTCCCATTGCAGAACCGGTGACCACGATAAAGAAAATCGCCAAGAAAGGAAAGAAAGTGGTGACCCCCACCATGCAGAGGGAGTCATCAACCTGTGCCATATATGATGTCATAGGACACCGTACTCACATATGCCCATAGTTGGACGAGTTAAAACCACTCCTCGGCTGCGAGGCAGGTCAAAATGGCATTCCCATAAAAAGAAACTTTCCACAAAGAAGTACAGGAAAACCACTATGTACCAATCACGCATGCGCCCTCTGTGACACTTATGCACATTATACGCACCATTGTCCAGAAATACCATAGTATAGGGACACCTTACACACAATCGAGTGATCCTATCAAGAGGACCCCTCCATCCAGTCTATCAATGACGAGCCTTGTATCATCTTGTAGCTACAAGAAGAACAAAGGTTACCCGAACGATCCCCTGCCATACCACCATACCACCTCCCCCAGTTGAAAGGTGTGTACTTTGTGATGAACTTGATCATTTCATCATTGAATACCCAACCTTAGAAATGTTCCAACGATGGTACCTAGTCCATGTAGTGTACCACGCTAAAATGGATATTCAATATTCATGCCAGATATTCGGAGATAATCACCCTGTACGTCATTGCCACTACATACCAAGATTCTGCACAGCCTTAGACTGTATGCGATTCTGCTTCCATAAATAGTTTGATGACCTAAGAGGATGTGAAAAATACGTCCACCCCATCGTGGCCGTCTCAAAGATAGAAAACTAGGGAGATTCGTCCCCCTCCAAACGCTGATGACACGACACACCACATACGGTTCATGACATCATGCATCAGAACCATGACTCAAGCTATCTGCTCATCTACCATAGGTGTTGAGACAACTACAGCTACAAGAGTAGCTGGCCCTACGACAATACAGACCCAATTTGTCTTCACTCTATCAACGGTGTCTGGTTCCACCATATCCATGATGGAGTCTTTCTCATGTTTCTCAACTAGATCCACCAGGATCACTCCCATTCAGTCTCAACCTATGGGGGAACAATCCCCCTTCAATACCCTCTTTCATTCGGATGAGGATATCTTAGAAACCATGATGGAGCCCAATTACCCATGGGATGCAATGCATCACCGCTCGTTGTTTCTTCCTAGGAAGGCAGTTAGTCCTGAAAAGACAACTGAACCAAAGATCTATGCGATCGAATCAAAAGACTTTTTGCCATCAAGAAAGGTCCACTGGTCTAAAAACCCCATCCCCGCGCCCGATGCATTTAAGGAAGGCAATATGTCGAATATTTCACCTACCATCAAAGTGAACATATCTCAAAATCCGTCAAAAGTTGAAGAGATCTCGCTAGGGGCAGCATGTTCACCTGAAGAAGTAGCCTCTTATACCAAATTATTACAAGTGTATCGAGATATCTTCGCTTGGGACTACTCAGAGATGCTTGGGCTTAGTCTTGCAATCTTAGAGGACCATATTGACACATGGCTGGACGTAACCCCAGTCCGCCAAAAACAACGTCAACTGCAACCATCAAAGGCAGAAGCAATAAAACGAGAAATCAACAAGCTTCAAAAAGTCGGGTTTATCTACCCCATCACTTATACATCTTGGGTTTCTAACCCTGTTCCCGTCATGAAAAAAAAGGGCACCATACGCGTCTGCACCGATTTCCAGGATTTGAACAAAGCTTGTCCTAAAGACAATTATCCCACCCCCTTCATCAACCAAGTTATCGATACTTGCACTGGCCACGAGGCTCTATCCTTCATGGATGGGTTCTCCAGATATAATCAAATCCAGATCCGCCATACAGATTGGTACAAAACTGTGTTCACCACCCCCTAGAGCACATTCGCATACAAGGTAATGCCATTTGGCCTAAAGAATGCCAGAGCTACCTTCCAAAGGGCCATGAATTACATATTTCCTGACTTGGCACACCTTATCATCGCCTACTTGGATGACCTTACGGTACGCTCCAAGAAACACTCTGACCATCTCGAGGATCTGCGATTGGTATTCCAACGATGCCGTCAATACAACCTGTGCTTAAACCCTCTTAAGTGTGTCTTCTGTGTCAACGCAGGAAGACTGTTAGGTTTTATTGTGTCCCAGCAAGGGATTTGAGTTGACCCTTTAAAAGTTCAAGCCATTAAAGAGGTCCCTTCACCTCGAACCCTCAGGCAACTCCAAAGCCTGCAAGGAAAGGCCAATTTTCTGCAATGTTTTGTCCCATATTATGTTACCTGTGCTCAAGGGTTCTTGTACCTCCTTTTCTAGGACATCCCGTTTAAATGGGATGATCATGCCCAACAAGCATTTGATGCGTTGAAAGAAACACTATCTTCATCACCACTTATCAGTCCCCCTGACTATGACAAGGATTATATGTTGTATCTATTAGCCTCTGACTCCACGTTGGCCAGAGTATTGGTCCAGGAGGGCCCAGATGGAAGGGAGCACGTAACCTATTACGTCAGTAAAACCATATCAGGCCTCGCATTAAGATATGAGCCCGAATAAAGAACTTCCCTAGAATTAATCCACACAGTACATAAACTTCGCCATTACATCATCTTAAAAAAGACCATGGTCATAGCAGAAAATAATCCCATCAAATACCTACTCATGCGCCGGCTAATGAACCACAAGTACGTTCGCTAGATAGTCATTCTCCAAGAATATGACTTACAGTTTCACTCTCCCAAAATCAAAGAGGCACTTGCTCTAGTAGATTTCATTACAGACCTCCCAGGAGATTCCAAAGGATCACCAGTAAACGATTCGCTACCAGATGAACACCTGTTCTTTGTAGCAACCGACGAACCTTGGTACGGGGATATTCTCATATTCTTATGAACCCAAAAGTTTAAACCTCACGTCACGTGAGATGACGGTCGATGCATACACCAACAATCCCCTCGATACCTCCTCATAGGAGATGTCTTATACAGGAGAGGCATCGATACAATCTTGTGGTGATGCTTCACTCACGATCAAGTAGAGCAAGCCCTGAACGATTGCCATGCAGGTGCATGCGGCGTCCATCTATCTGGAATAGATACTGCCCAAAATGTCCTATGAGAAGGGTACTTTTGGCCATCCCTGTTTCGCGACTGTATCATGGTAGTCAAAAGATGCGAGCAGTGCCAACGCTTCGCCCACAAGGCAAGAGCACCACCCATCCCTCTGCACCCTGTCATCGTAGTCGGCCCTTTCTGTAAGTGGGGAATCGACTTCATGACTTGTAACCCAGCCTCATCAGGAAACCATAAATACATCATTGTGGCTATCGATTACTTCACCAAGTGGGTCGAAGCCATGGCCACATACGACAATACAGCAGAAACTGCCTCTCGATTCCTGTTCAACCATGTGATAGCCCGATTTGGTGTCCCCAAAGTGTTAGTCTCCAACCACAGAAAGCACTTCAAAAACAAAGTCTTCGAGGAGCTATCTCATCATCTCGGATTCACCCATGAATTTGATTCACCATATTATCCCTAGTCCAACGGACAGGTAGAGGCCATTAACAAAGTACTCAAAACTATGTTACAACACATGGTGAATAACCACAAAACCAACCGGCACCACATTCTCTTTTCCGCCCTGTGGGGATACCGCACGGCAGTTAAGACTTCCACTAGTTTTACTCCCTTCCACTTAGTATATGGGATCAAAGTTGTGATCCCCATATAACGCGAGATCCCAAACTTACATACCACCATCGAACTCCTTGATCACACCCAGCCTCTACAACAACGCCTAGTAAAACTAGAGTTAGTTGACGAAAATAGGTGACAATCGCTACAACACAATGAGGCCCATAAGAAAAGTTTAAAAGCATCATTCGACCACCACATCACCCCTCGCTCATTTACCGAAGGAGAGCTAGTCCTGCGCTATGATGTCGCAAAAGAAGCCTTAGGGCTAGGAAAGTTCGAAAACCTGTGGAAAGGGCCCTATATCATCAAACATTTCCTGCGGCAGGGGGCATACATCTTGACGGAACCAGATGGGACCTACCTCAATAACCCCATTAATGGCCTTTACCTCAAGAAGTTCTACCCATAAGGGCCCCTGTAGCCCTTATCCCCTAGAGTTAGAGTACACAAAAATTCCAATACAAAAATATTTTTGACCCAAAAAACCTAAACATGCTCAAAATCACCAACTTGAACCCTATTTTGGATTTGCTAACGAAGCATCGTGATGGTCTCAAAAATTAGCTGCAACTGCCTGGGTCATCTACTACCCTGACCGATCACCACTGTGTTCAAACAGTGTGTGCATCGGATCAGCAACCAACAATCAGGCAGAATATGACACCGTTATCGGACTTATGTGCAAGGCCCTCAATTAGGGCATCCACCATATGCATGTCTACCTAGATTGCCAGTTAGTGGTATCGCAGTTAAAACATTTGAAACCATAGACGCAAACCTATTTAGAAAATATTTGCATGCCAGAAGATTAAGCAGAAAATTTGATTATATTACATTCTCACATGTATCAAGGAATCAAAACTAAAAAGCTGATCACATAGCTAACAATATCCTAGACTAGAATGCATCACGAAAAAACCATCATACATAAAAAGCCAAAAACATGTATATCCATCAGCATAACACAAAATGCATAAACCGAAATAAACATTGCACCATGAAGAGCCATAAAAAGATTCTATATATATATATATATATATATATATATATATATATATATATATATATATATATATATATATATATATATATATATATATATGTATCAGAGTACAAAAATAATATCACTGGCCCATTGGCCAGCCCAAAAATACAACGGTCGTCAAAAATAAGGGAAGCATCCTCATAATAGGTGCTTTCCCTGTGTACAAATCTACTCTAGGGGGGTGCCCCCTCAAGAGGAGCACCTGGGCCCACCACTACTCTTGGTGCCACCACCGAAGCTGTTGTTGCCACCGCGATAGCTACCCATCGTAGAGTAGGCCGGTAGTCCCTCTCGCGGGCCATCACTGTCTCTAGCCATGCCTCCTCGAAGTTATTCATGAAACCTAGGGCAAGCATCCCATGGGTCAAACGGTCCACTCGACCCCAGAAATCCTATAGAACCTCCACCTGAGGTGCCTCAGCCGCATCCGCACGAGCTCTCTCAGTTGCTACCTCAGCTGCAGCCGAGTTACTTCCCTCACCAGAAGGTCTAGCACCATCCCTGTGAGGCACATGGGCACCCCCACCTGGTCCATCTACGACACCTCCTCCCTGACCACCCGGCGGTCATGGTAGAGGGTCATGACCCACCAATCGGGCCACTGGACATCCCACCTCACCAACATCTGCACAAGTAACCAAAATAATGTCAGTGTCAATAGAAAACACTCAAGTACACAAAAAATTAAAACAAATGCAGAAATATAGCACGTACCTACAAGACCTCAGACATAACCGAAAGGGAGACCAATATCTGGATCACCCTGAAAGTCCATCCCCGCGTAAGGGTCTGGAAAAAACATCCACGGATGGGCCTCGAACCAGGCCTTCTTCGTGTCATTCCAATAACGACCCACCATGCCACCACCGATGCGTGGCATCACAGGAGCCCACCTCCTCATGCGCGGCTCCCTCGGCCCCCCAATAGGCACAACCACCACGGACCTCAGAAGCACGACCCTCTCCTACATAATGCTACAAAAAATGCTAGCATACGTAAAGGATTTGGATCCATGTTGGACCCTGTTCAGCTGCAACACCATACAATCAAAATAGAAGCGGGAAAAATCGAAAAAATGCTCATTCCTCAAATGGCGTAAAACCCCCACCTATGGGCCCGATGCCCGATGAGGAGCAAATGACCTCGCCAGTCGCATAATAATGGCTAGAGCACACCGCTCGGCCACATCTGTCACTAAGGCGATATTGATGCACCCCTCAGTAAGAGGCGCACCACTGCAATGCCTCCTCCAGAACCTGTCTAGGTTCACTCGTCCAGTAGGAAGTGGATACCTCACCGCCTCACCCTGAGGCAGTAATTTGGTCAAAAAATAAATATCCATCTTTGGACAGATAATCAAGTTCGTCCCCCTCATGACAAACGTGTTGCGCCTCCTACACCAATGTTGTATGATATAGCGTAACAATCGGTCCTGTGACCAAAGGAACTTGTTTTCAACAAATTTCAGGAGGCCCCATGCGGCCAACTGACGATGCACCCTATCATTAGCAGCCAGAGCAGTCTAGATCTCGGGCCAATCTTGTTCTCTCCACACCAACTTGCAAAGCAATAGGCACCCATCAATACAGAGGAGAAACTTCATAAGGGATAGCAAAAAACCCAAGTTTTTTCAAAAACACTTCCCTTGTGTGTTTGTTTCGTTCACAGGCACGCCGTTGTGTGAAAACAGGAAGGAACAACGCACCTTCGCGCAGCTGTACCTCGAAAAGGTACGCAAGGGGGGCACCTCTTTGCCTAGATCTTCGGCGCAATCTAGGGAAAAAAACCCCTTTGAGGCCATACAAACCTAATTTGTACGGCCCCTGGCATCACCAAACTGAAAAAATTGAAATGCAGGATGTCATGGAAGTTACCTCGGCATAATATCACTAACCCCTGGTACACAAGCTGACCGCAACGGCAAGAAAGGCTCTGCTATCACCTCTGATCTCCCAAAACTCAGCAAGTACAGATGAATAGGATTAGGGCCATAATCTCATATTTATCGCCCTTTTCCAGAACTTCGGAGGTCCATAACAGGAGATCAGAAGGTCCATTCTGTAAACCGTAAGTTGCACCATCATCCATATACCATGACGAATGAAAGCGATGCCCCACATTCGCTTTCTAAAGAAATATTTTTCAAGCACCGACAGGTATGCACCCTCCCATCTTCCTTTCCAAAATTCACATTTTTCAATAATATTGGATGAAAAGAAGATGCTTTCACTTGAGGTAGTTGTTTTTTGCAAGAAGAACCTACAAACCATTCATAGAAGCACCCACTGCAAATTCTGGACCAGGTATCATTCTACCCTCAGCATGATAGAGTCCCAGAAAACTTTCCATATCCTGACATCATTTCTCCATAAGAAATAAACCATAGGGTCCTCATACCTGACCACGTTTATCATCACCTCACCCTACCTATGATAAACGTTTACGATGGTCGATAGAGCCTCCCCTCCATAGTGATCATCATCCAAAGTAGACCATACATCACCCCACAAGTGATGCCATGGCCATACCATTTTAGTCTGGGAAGCACCTCATGCCCATCCACATACCATGCATAAGGTCAAGTTCACCATATAAACTCCCTTCCTGGACAATCGGGTTGTACAAGCAGAATGAAAGTGCACCTCTGTGCACCGCATTTGGCCCACAATACCTCCATCAGCATACTCCCATCTGCGACATCTTCCACTTCATCAACCCCACACCTGGGACCAACCAATGGGACCCCTACCCCCAGCAAAAAACCATCCTCACACCTTCAGTGAGCGACCCTCTTTCATGTTTTGGGGTACTAGTCTCTGTGTTTTGTACAAACCAAACCCCATTATTTTATTCTTTTGGTAAGTGTACAAAGACCGCAAGCGATGCCTTTCAACACTTTGCCCTCATATTTCACCTTTTCTCCCATGGCAGCAGTCCCCCATCTCCCTTGGTCAAAGTATTTCATCTCCCCCATGCACACACCATTATGACAATCATAGCCGGTTCATACCCGCCCTGGAAGTCCTACTAACCCCAGGGACTTTTTCCCTTCAGAAATACCTATGACTGCCACCAAGCTGCTCAAGTATACTTCAACCTCGGGCCACTAAATCCCTATCATCCATTTTCAGCTACTGCTCACCAACATGCCTATGTTAAACCCATTATGGTTCGGTTAAGGCTTCCTTTTTGTCAACATGTACACCTCTTTTCCAAAAAGGAAGTAGTACCTTGGATGACCCCTCCCCAGTAAAGGGATATCCTCAGGTGGCACTATGGGAGACATCATTGTCCATAGATGTCATCGATCCTCTTGACATTCGACTACAACAAAAGCTTTCATGTCATGATGGCATCGTACCTTATAACCATTGCACTTTGATTAGGATCCATCAAAGTCCCGTGCCTTTATAAGCATCTCTGACAATAATGCTTACACGGGAAGGTCCCAGCCAGTACATATGTGTACATGGCACAGTGATATGCCATACCAGGCTTACACATATGGATACCACATTCCACCTATAGTAAAAGAAAAAACACCCCTGAGGGCGTCAGCAGTCGTCATCAACAACCACTAGCATCACTACCATAGTAGTGACACAGACAGCACATGTATCTGTCAATTTTGTTTAACTAGCCATAGCATCACGAGCATGGGACATGCCCACTTTGTTGAAATTTTGCAAATATGTTGTATATTTTGTCTGCTTGCAGGGGGTCCCTTAGGCCGTGGTTATCTCGGAAACGGTGCAAGGTGTTGTCTATTCCCAAAATACATGCAGGCCTCTCTCTCTCTCTCTCTCTCTCTCTCTCTCTGCGTATGATACATAAAAGAAACTATAATGTATTTCGGCTACACAGTTCTTCCTAGACCTCACACATTAGGGGGCAACTGTTAACACTGAAAAATCGTACAGCAGAAGATGACATCAATTAATGTCAAGCCCAAGGATTTACAGGACAGGAATACATTATGGAATCAAGAAGTATTTAAAATCTCTAAGGTTTTGAGAAAATCAAATTTGAACTAGTCATAAATGCTCAAATGCATGTTTTTTCCTTCGAGAAGAGTGCCTTCTACATGCCCTTTTTCCCAAAAAGTGCGCATTCCTAGAAATGGAAAAAAGTCACTTTTCGGGACCACTACAAGTAAAGGACAGTTACTCCTTATGTGAAATCCGCCTAAGGATAGCCACTAGTGCCTCATTAGACATTATGTGAGCACACAAAAGAATATTTGAGCACACAATGGAATCACACCTCTCCCTTGGGTCACCATCCATCATGTACCAAGGGAGGGAAGGAGGATTTGAAGCTCACCTATATAAACCCACCAAGAGATGAAAAAGTGGTGATCACAAGGTTATGCTAGCCAAAGTTTCCCAAGCAACACCAGCATTGTGTGTGACCCAAGGAGCTGGAGCTAAAGAGGACTCGATGGTTGGCCACCCAACATCTTAGTCCACCAAAACAGAGAGAGAGAGTTAGACTGCGTCAGAAGGCAAAACTTGAAAGAAAAACATCCTTGCATTGGGACCTAGAGCCATTGCCTAGGGGCCCTTTGGCAAGTGGGTAAGATTTTCTTTTATTCCAAGCATTCAATAAGAAGAGGCCATCGAGCTATCGTTTGCATTATTACTATTTGGAACTCTCTATATAGCTTCTTTTGTGTTTTTAGTTTTAGTTTTTAACCAGAGCATAATTCAACATATTATTTCATTTAAGTTTTATGCTTTTGAGCTCCCCCCACATACTACCTGTTACCAATAGTTTAGAGAGTAGACCACACTCTCTAAGCTCGTGTGATTTTGTACACCCGTGTTTCGAATCCACCACAACAATACTCACCAGTGTCTCGATCTCCCTGAGATGAAGAAGGTGTAGAGTAACCAAGGACAAGGAGGATCTTCCTAGCAAACAGTTGTGATGAAGGAACCTTTCCCCCATCAAGGGACGGTACGCACTCAGCAGAAAAATCCAGACAACTCCGGGAAAAACAACCATGAATCTATATGACTAGTGAAGAGATGTTTTTCCAAACACGAAATTGTAATTACGACACCCCACCAGACACCAATGCATTAGGGGCTTGTACCGGCGCACCAACTACACCTTTGAACATTTCAAATATGCCTATTGAACCATTGCCAAAGATGGCAAAGGGATCAAATAGGCGAGCAGGAAACTACTCCAAAGCGGCCCATAATTATTGCATCGTGGATGATCTAGCCCAATCTCCATTTTCTATGTCAGCTTTAGAAGTATTGCAGTCATGCCCAAAGTAGCGAAAAGCCTTGCTTTCTAACTTAGACGCTATCGACCCTGCCGATACGCGCTTAATGGATTTTGACTTAAACAAAGCCACCCCTAGGCTTCCTTCAATGGAAACCTTTCAGATACTAGTGTCGGTCCAGAATATCACCATTCACCGATGTGTCATTAACGAGGGTGCATCCACATGCATCATGTCAAAATTTTTTTGCTAGAAGTTAGGGTCTCTCGAACTAAAACCATAAGTCATCATGCTTAGAGCATACGACGATTGTCCCTCAACCCCCATCGGTATCTAAAAAAACGTCTTGGTTTTCTTAGTTGGAAAGACGGTCCATATCGATAGTGAATTCTTGGATGCTCACTTGGACTATAATATACTCCTTGGTCAGAGTTATATGTAAGCCATGTGAGCCATAGCCTCCTCCATCTTCCGCAGTATGATGTTCCACCACAAGGACCGCATCATTACCGTTGACCAGCTTGTCAGAGTCCCGTGATTTGGCCGATTGGCTAGCCAAATGACGATGTAACATCAAACCAAGCTTTGGAGCCCAAGGACATAGCCTTCCTGGACTCAGAGAGGGCTCTCTCTATAAGTGTAAAAGATGTCGGTGTGTTTACTTGCGATGTTCTGATATTAGGCTAGTTATGAAGTATGTTTTTAGTTTTTTGGTTTTTTAAGTTTGTGAGGGATGAAACTGATCAAATACATAAACTGGATAACAAGATGTAGATAAATTGGGCTATGGGGTCAAACAGGTCAAGGAAACTTAGGAGGTGATGATGTAAAGCTGCTGTAGGGCCGATTTGATTCACAATAGAAGGGATCTCCGGGCAAAATGGATTAAATGAACAATAAGTTGGTGAAAGACAAGGGATTTCAAGTGCAAACTAGTTAATAGCAGACATAAACATGTAATAGCAAGCCATTGATCATGCTAGGAATAACTATAAGCTAATCAATACATAGAAATCAAACATTCCAGCCATACATAGAGGTATATGACCCTCTAACTTCGGGAAAAGGCTATCAGACTTTGGGGAAAACACATGAGACAAACTAACAACTCATAAACTGTGCCGGAACGCCTAAACATAGTCTCTAAGTCATTGGGCACTTGGACAAATAAGTTTTCATAGTTTTAGGCAAAGGGCTAGATCGGGACTAGGCCTCCTTGGTTCAACTAAATGATCAACAAATCAGTCAAAGAGGAAGTTTTATGGACTGAACTATGGGCAGCTGATAGATAGGTAGGGCAAACCATACATCCTACTCAACATACATAGAACTGATGAATAAAAATTAGCAACAATACCTTAGGTTACTAAAGAGCAGCTAAGAATTCTTTAGCATAACTAAGGGAGAAGAAAACATCAAGCTATGAAGATTCAGGGATTTTGAGGTGCCTCCATAGGCATATCTCAAAATCAATCTTTACTGATCTATAGCAGCAAGAAATATGAATTATGAGTGAAAACTAGAAGACAAAACACATTAAGAAGCACTATACCATTCTACCATGTCAAGGAATCCATCAACAATCCTTCATCATTCTTCAAAAGCATCAAGAGGCAGTCCAAAAATCATAACTCAAGTGTATTCTTCATAGCTCATATGACCAATGTATTAATTCTTCTCTCAAGTTCAGCCTCTGATTTACAATGAGAACCATGGAATAAATAGGCTTGAGGAAGGAAAACCTCATGGAGCAACTAGCTATCCCATTAGCCAAGTCAAAATATCTAAACTTGTCCTTGAGGCTTTGCAAAGCCCAAGGCACAAAATATCCCATAAAATATCTAAAAAACTGCTAAAAACGGAAATTATATTGACTTTACATAATTTTCCCATGATAAAAATAGCTTAACGCACATTTGGGAAAAGCAAATTTTTGGAGTTCAAAAATTACAAAAATACTTCATATTTATGCCTGAAAAAGGTCCCCTGACTTGCTGGATGCAAATGGCAGCCTTCCCGATGTCGAAATGAGGCTCATGATGGCTCGTTCGAAATATCTCTGAGTCTGCTTTCCGGCGCAAGTGGAAACATCTCAATCTGATCTCTGAAAGTCCCTCAAAACTGTACCTGTGCGCGAAAACCCAGAAAATAGCAGACTGCTGATATGGCGGGCAGAATGTGCAAAATGAGGCTGTTTTTTGCCAATTTGAGGGGGCAAATGATCTTCAAATGCCCTGAAAATCGCTGGAGACCTGCTCATGGAATTATGGAACCCATTGGGATCATCCTCCTCCCTTGACAACTCATCAAACTGAAATGGCGCATTTATGAGTTTTTGGCGAAAAACCCAAAAATGCCAAAAAACAAAAAGTTTCCGAAACAAGCCCAAAATTGGCATGCATGACCCTCAAGGGTCCATAGAAACATGCTCCGAAGCTGAAGCCAAAATATCAAGGGCTGATATGCTTTTTGCTTCTTTCCGTGCTAGGCGCCTCTCCTTCAATTTCTTCAATTTTTCTTGTGCTACCTTCAATTTTCGCCTGGCAAACTGATTTAGCTTCTGAAAGTGAAGAGTCCTTTTTCTCTGTAGCTCAAGATCCCTGTTTTCCTTCTCAAGATTTGTTTCCAAATGCTGGTTAGCCCTCTCAAGCCATGCTTCCTTGTTTTCCTCAATTTCCTGCTCAAAGAG
>CM076569.1:704118641-704253856 GCA_034641835.2 Pinus albicaulis
AATGTTTCTAGACATGTTAAGAAAAAAAAATTTTGGGGTCTGGGAGACGTGACAAGTTTCAACTTTATTTTCGAACATTATAACCAAGGTTGTCACCTTATATTAATAACCCGAATGCATTACACATATCTTTGACTTATGTATTATCTCTGAACCTTGGAAACACGGTTATAACTCTTTTAACATATTCCGTCAAACCTTATATTAAGACTATAATCCATCGAAAAACATAAATAAACAAATTCATTTTGTATGACTCCGCCCCGGGCCCACAATACAATCAAAGACCAATCAAACGCGTCCACTGTACCTTGCTTAACCTCCGGACTCCTTTATTAACCTTCGTGCGGGTTCAAAAAGTGATCACCGTTAGATGTCGGCCCACCAGATCGACGGCTCCGGTCCATTTCGCTCCGTGTCCTGGTACGATAGTTAATGCGTGAAGGCGCACGTTAAATGGCGGTTTTGTAATGTCGGTCAGGACATGCGTCAGTTAATTTGTGGAATCGCTGCGAATTCTCCAATACCGCCTTCCGTATATGAGTGGTGCGGAAAATACCACCATCTAGTGCCAAACTGCCGTCACTGTTCATATGGGTCATGGTTCCGCTTCTCCCTATCATGGTTCCATCCATCTTTATTATTTAACATATTTCTCACTTTTCAATGTATTTTATTATTCGACTCTGCTCCATTCAATTATATATATATATATATATATATATATATATATATATATATATATCTTTTCAACTATGGTTCCGTTCGCCTTTATTAAAACAAATTGCTCATATTTCAATGTATTGTCGTATTCGATTCCGCTCCAATGCTCTGGGTTCCGCTGCCTATTTAATGTACAGAGGTTCTATCAAACTATTAACCCCGAAACTCATGGGATAATCAATACCATGACATCATTGGCTACCAAAGTTCAGAGATTGAGCCATTACACAGAGTCGAGACCTTTCATCACAATCTTCCACCATAATTTATCTTGCTGGTAACTAAAGGTATGGCTATGCATAACTAATGTATTTCAGTAGGCATCAATTTATTCCAATCCCACACAGAATCACGGCTCATACATTCCACATAGTCAATTTGTGTTCCACTGCGGGTTCAACGGTCTATCCACACATAACCCTTGCCACAGAGTTTATTTATTTGACACAAAAAACCTCGCCACAGAGTTTATTTACACACCATACCTCAAAATTGCACACTACAGCATCATAGACCCATTTATACTCCCAATTACAGAATCTTATGTAATGCAAAACTTCTTCACTACTCTGCTTTTTCTTTGCTGCCTCTGCTTCTTCTCTGCTGCCTCTGCTCTTTGCCATTTCCTTGCAACTGTTCTTGTCTCTGCATCTGTTACCTCCTTTGCCATCAATGACAACATTTCCAACAGTCTCCCCCTTTGGCATTGATGGCAATACTTTTTCTCTGTTTCCCTGCTCTTTCTGTTGTTGTTTGCTCATCCTCCCCCTTTGACATCAATGGCAAAGGGCTGCTTTTTGCATTTCCTATCTCTGAGTTATGTTTAGGTCCTCTTCTGCATGCTGCTCCATAATGATGTAAAAGACTTGTTGAGAGAACACTTTGAATTTGAATATACACTGTAAATTGATACAGTTCTAGGATAATAGCTTGGTGTTCTTTTGCTTTAATCCTTTGATCTTGAGGACCTGATTCATGCTTTCCTTGCTGGCTGTTCTCCCCCTGGAATGATATTTTTGTTTTGTTCTCCCCCTGAAATTGTTATTTCTCTTTATATCAGAGAGTAGCATCTGCAGATACTACCCCTAGTTTATCTCTCAAGTATTGAAATGGTTCTCTAGCAAGAGGTTTGGTAAATATAGCAGTTGTCTATTCTTTCGTAGGTACATATTCCAGCTTTACTATCTTCTGAGCCACTTGTTCTCGGAGGAAATGATACTTGATTGGAATATGTTTAGTTTTTGAGTGAAGTACAGGATTTTTAGATATACTTATAGCACTTGTATTATCACATTTGATTGAGATAGGTTCATCAATGCTCACCTTCATGTCTTGAAGAGTTTGCTTCATCCACATGACTTGTGTACAACATGTTGCTGCTGCTATATATTTTGCTTCAGCTGTAGACAGGGAGATAGATGTTTGTTTCTTGCTTAACCATGCCACCAGATTTTCTCCTAGATAGAATGCACCTCCACTTGTACTCTTTCTATCATCCACACAGCTGGCCCAATCTGCATCTGTGTATGCTGATAAAGTGAAGTTTTTGGTTTTAGGATACCAAAGTCCATATTGTGTTGTTCCTTGTAGATACCTGAATATTCTTTTTACTGCCAGAAGATGGTTTTGTTTGGGTGATGCTTGATATCTTGCCACTAGTCCTACTGCTAGCATGATGTCTGGTCTTGATGCTGTCAAATATAATAGAATTCCAATCATGGATCTGTAGAGTTTTTGATCTATATCAGTAGACCCATCATCAGCACACTGTTTGCAACCTGTGGTCATGGGAGTTGACACAGGTTTGAAGTCCTCCATTTTGAATTTTTTTGGCATTTCTTTTAAGTATTTTTCTTGTGAGATGAATGTACCTGTGCTCCTTTTCTGAATTTGAAGTCCTAAATAGAAACTGAGCTCTCCAATCATGGACATTTCAAACTCTGATTTCATCTCTTCTGCAAATCCTTTTGCTAGCTCATCTCTGTTGCTTCCAAACATAATGTCATCAACATATACAACAACAATTAGGAGTTCATTTTCATGGGATTTTATGTATAGATTGCTGTCTACTCCACCTCTTTTAAAACCCTATTTTTGTAAATATTTATCCAGTCTTGAGTACCAAGCATGAGGAGCTTGCTTCAGTCCATATAGGGCCTTCTTCAGTCTGCATACATAGTCTTCTTTGTCTGTCAATGAGAAGCCTTCTGGTTGTTCCATGTATACTTATTCTTCTAGATCTCCATTAAGAAAAGTAGATTTTACATCCATTTGATATATCTTGAAATCTTGTTAGCATGCAAATGCCAGGAATATTCTGATAGCTTCTATTCTGGCTACAGGGGCAAATGTTTCTTCATAATCAAGTCCTTCAATTTGTGAGTATCCTTTGCAGACAAGTCTGGCTTTATTCCTGATTACTTGACCTTCTTCATTCATCTTATTTTTGAATACCCATTTTGAGCCTATGACATTTTTCTGAGTGGGTCTAGGAACTAGTTCCCAGGTATTATTCTTTTCAATTTGGTCCAGTTCTTCATTCATTGCATTTATCCAAGAATTTTACTTGCTGGCTTCTTCAAATTTCTTTGGCTCTATTTGTGACAGCATGGATATGTATACCTCTTCAATTTGTTCTGTTAGCTGCCTTCTTGTTTGGACTCCTACACTCTTGTCTCCTATGATTTGATCTTCTAGATGATTCTTTTGAGTGTATCTTGAGGGGGTTTTTGAGTTCAGTCCAGCATCTTCTGATGTTTTTCTTGTTTCATCATCATTTTGATCTTCTTCTTCATTGTTGTCTGATGTACTGCAGCAGTTTGTATCTCTAGTATTGTTCAGAAGTTCTTCATCAAATCTCACATCAATACTTTCAACTATCTTCCGAAGGGTCTTGTTGTATCACCTGTACCCTTTTCTTTTGGAAGCATATCCTAGAAATATCCCTTCATCTGCTCTTGCATCAAATTTGCCAAGATTTTCATCATTATTCTTTATGTAACACTTGCTACCAAAGATCCTGAAGTGTTTGATTGAGGCTGGCTTTCCATGCCACAATTCGTAGGGTGTCTTGTCACTGCTTGGCTTTAAGTGAGCTTTGTTAAGTATATGTACTGTTGTGTGCACTGCTTCTGCCCAGAAGGTTTGAGCAATATTATTCTCTTGCATCATGGCTCTGGCAATTTGTTGAACAGATCTGTTTTGTCTTTCTGCTACTCCATTCTGCTGAGGTTTTCCTGCAATAGTGAATTGTTGTTTTATGCCATGTTCATTGCATAGGTCAGCAAATTCATAATCTGTAAATTCTCCTCCTCTATCAGATCTGATACATTTTAGCTTGCATCTAGTTTGATTTTCTGCTAATGCTTTGAAAATCTTAAAATTTTCCAGTGCTTTTGATTTGTTCTTGAGAAAAGCAACCCATGTCATTCTGGAGAAATCATCTATTATCAGCATGAAGTAGGATTCTCCACTTGGTGTCTTAGTTCTTGCAGGTCCACACAGATCCATGTGCACAAGCTGGAGTGGTCTTATTGTTGATAACTCCTCTTTGGCCTTAAAGGATGTGCGGGTCTGTTTACCCAATTGACAAGATTTGCATATGGTATTAGAAGGCCTCTTAATTTCTGGCATGTCTTTGATAGCTTTCTTCTTACTTAGTCTGGTGATGTGATCGAAGCTTAGATGTCCCAACCTTTTATGCCATAACCATGAATCTTCTAGCTTGCTAAGATGACATGCTTCATCTCCCTCTTTCACAATGTAAACATTACTCTCTGTTCGAACACCCTTGAGGAGAGTCTTACCTGTTGTGCTTGATCTGACTACACAATCTTGTGCTCTAAAGAGAACTTCACAGCCTTTATCACACATCTGAATGACACTCAGTAAATTTTCTTTCAGCCCATCTACATATAATACATCTTGGGGCTTTCCTCTCCCATTGTCTATGCTGACTGATCCTTTTCCCTTGATCTTTCTTGATTTATCATTTCCAAAAGTGACATTGCCCGATTTCTTTTCATCAAGAGTTAAAAACTTGTTTTTGTCTCTTGTCATGTGTTTAGAACAGCCACTGTCCAAATACCATTGACTCTTCAAATCTTGAGCAGTTAAAGCCAAGTCACATTTATTCACCTTCTTTATCCATTGGAGGCCCCCATTTGTTTGGTATGAATTATATCCTTTTAGAGAACACTTGGAAGATATATGTCCAACTTGATTGCATATACAACATTTGATTATAGTTTTTGCAGAATTGTGAGCATGAACGAAATTGCTTTGACTCATAAACCTCCTTTAGGTATTGAACATCAGTCTTTGTCCATACTTTCTACATTCAATAATTCTATGGCCAAAATCCTTACAATAAAAACAATAACCATAGAAATTACTTGCATACCTGATGTAAGGTTGTCTCTTCCATGCTTGCATCTTTTACTGGTTTGAACCATTCCTCCTTGCATGAAAATATGCAGCAATGTGTCCCAGCATGTGGTAGACATAACAGGTGGCGTTCTTCATAGGAGGCAAGAATCTCCTTTGATGGCTTCCAAATTTGATATAATCAGGAATATATGATCCTTTCTCTGTTGTCTTAGTATTTGTTACAATCTTTGTTATTAGAGGTTTCTTCTGATCTCTGTCTTTCTCATTACATGTTTCTTCCTTTGTAGGAATTATTTGAGCTGCTTCATCAGCCTTCTTTGCTTTCACAAAAATTATATTTTTGTTTTCATTTTCTTTGCTTTTACTTGATTCTCCTTCATAGCCTATCCCAGTTTTTATTAGAGGAGATGTTTGACCATCCAAGATTTCATTCAACTTACCAGAACTTGTCATTTGAGAAGGGTATATAAAAACTTTCTGTTGAGCACTTTCTAATTTCCTTCTCAGAAACGGAATTTCTTCTTCCAGCTTCTCTTGTTCTCGAGTTTTATCTTTGATTTGCTAAAGTAACATATCTTCTATCTTCTTGGCTTCTTCAAGCTTTACCTTCAGCTGCATGAGGACTTCTGAATTTTGTTCTTCTTTCACACATTTGAGGAGAACCTCTTTTTGTTTTCTACATTTTAGTTTGAGTCTGTCAATCTCCTCCAGAGCACTTCTTAGCTCCCCCTCAAGATCGACTTCCCCTTCTTCTTCTTCTTCTAGCAAGAGTCCTTCAAGATCTTTTATGGCCATCAGTAAAAATTTCGAGGTTCCCTCTTCTCCTGAGGGTTCATCTGAGTCTTCAGATGCACTGCTATCTTACTGAGCATAAAAGGATTTTCTGCTGAATCTCTTTCCTTTCTGATACCAATTTTTGAACCTTTAATTAAACTGAGAGGGGGGGGGGTGAATCAGTTTAATGCATTCCTGATATTTTAAAACTTTTCATTAAGCTATTTACACCTTCATTTCATATCCAATTTAATGTGCAAGTAATCTTAGAATGCAAGCAACAAGTATTAGTTTAATATAGCAGTAGACTTAATATGAGAGTTGTAGGTATTAAGCAGATGATACATATCAGATTCAATACATAACTATCATGCACAGAGACACTAGATATAAGTGGAAACCCATAACGGGAGAAAATCACATCTTATTATTGTTGTGATGCAAAGGCAAGCTCCTACTCCCTCTCACCACTGTTTTTCTGCAGGCACCAACCTACAGGAGGCTCCAACCTCAATTCTGCAAGCTACAATTTGCAAGGAAGCACCAACTCCCTTCAATTTTCTGTAGGCACCAACCTACAGGAGGCTTCAACCTTTGTCAGATACAACTGGTAGCTATTAAGCTGAATGTTTGCTGATTTATTCCAGATATCAGCTCTGTTTTGTATCTACTCTTCTTCTCTTAATCTTCTCTGCTTTATTCTTCTATATTCTTCATTCTCTATATCTTCTCTCTCTCTCTCTCTCTCTTTTTCTTTCACTTCTAACCCCTTTTTTCATATCAAGATGATATTACTTATAGAAATTTCTTGATGACTGTTTGTTTTCCTTTAGGAATTCGAAATGGATGGTCATATCCCTTGGTCTTCTGCCTCCTCATTTATTTATCCAGCTCAATTTAAAATCATAATAATATGTACAAAATTTCATGCTATAGTGGGATTTTGTCTTTTCCTTAGGATACTTGCCTTTGCATCACAAACAATAAAAATTAATTACAACATTTACATTCACATTTTTAATTACATATTTCAATTTCACTCAGCTCCTTTTCTGGATTTTGGCTTTACTGGATTTGTCTTTTCCTGCTGCTGTTAATAAGCTATTCTGCATCTTCTTTGTTTACTGTCATCTATACATTTCACCTGTTCACAGCTCTTTTGTATCCTTGTATTTTTCTTGTTCACGAACTTTCGTCTCTGTGTTTAATCACCTGTTCACTATCCCAGTAAATTTCAATATTTCACTTAACTGTGTGTAAATGCATCCCAAACTCATGCCCAATCATCCCCCAATCCGGGAACTCTCCTACTTGTCTTTAATTCCACGCTGGAAAATCCAACAAGGCTGGTTTATTTATCATATCTCAATTCAGGGAATTGAGATATTGATTCAACGTTCCCTTTATAGCTATAACCAAAACAATAAGTCTTCCACACCATGCGTATTAGATACTTGTTCTTTTAACTGCGCGCCTAATCACAATTCAAAAACCATAATATACCAATGTATATAATATCTGCAATTCATTCACACGGATAACCCGTCATCCACATATTTAAACTATATTGTAATTGATCAAATGTCAAGACCTGTGGTAATATGTAATATATTTACGAGTTTCAACTTTATTGTCAAACATTATAACCAAGGTTGTCGCCTTATATTAATAACCCGAATGCACTACACATATCTCTGACTTATGTATTATCTCCAAACCTTGGAAACACGGTTATAACTCTTTTAACATATTCCGTCGAACCTTATATTAAGACTATAATCCACCGAAAAACATAAATAAACCAATTCATTTTGTATGACTCTGCCCCGGGCCCACAATACAATCAAAGACCAATCAAACGCGTCCACTGTACCTGGCTTAACCTCCAGACTCCTTTATTAACCTTCCTGCGGGTTCAACAAGCGATCAACGTTAGATGTCAGCCCACCAGATTGACGGCTCCTATCCATTTCACTCCGTGTCCTGGTACGATAGTTAATGCACGAAGGCGCACGTTAAACGGCGATTTTGTAATGTCGGTCGGGACACGTATCAGTCAATTTGTGGAATCGCTGCGAATTCTCCAATACCACCTTCCGTATATGAGTGGTGCGGAAAATACCACCATCCAGTGCCAAACTACCGTCACTGTTCATATGGGTCATGGTTCCGCTTCTCCCTATCATGGTTCCATCCATCTTTATTATTTAACAAATTTCTCACTTTTCAATGTATTTTATGATTCGACTCCACTCCATTCAATTATATATATATATATATATATATATATATAAATTTTCGACTATGGTTCCGTCCGCCTTTATCAAAACAAATCGCTCATATTTCAATGTATTATCGTATTCAATTCCGCTCCAATGCTCTGGGTTCCACTGCCTATTTAATGTATAAAGGTTCTATCAAACTACTAACCCCGAAACTCATGGGATAATCAATACCACAACATCATTGGCTACCAAAGTTCAGAGATTGAGCCATTACACAGAGTCGAGACCTTTCATCACAATCTTCCACCGTAATTTATCTTGCTGGTAACTATAGGTATGGCTACGCATAACTAATGTCTTTCAGTAGGCATCAATTTATTCCAATCCCACACAGAATCACGACTCATACATTCCACATAGTCAATTTGTGTTCCACTGCGGGTTCAACGGTCTATCCACACATAACCCTCGCCACAGAGTTTATTAATTCGACACAAAAAACATCGCCACAGAGTTTATTTAGACACCATACCTCAAAATTGCACACTACAGCATCATAGACCCATTTAGACTCCCAATTACCGAATCTCATGTAATGCAAAACTTCTTCACTACTCTGCTTTTTCTTTGCTACCTCTGCTTCTTCTCTGCTGCCTCTGCTCCTTGCCATCTCCTTGCAACTGTTCCTGTCTCTGCATCTGTTACCTCCTTTGCCATCAATGACAACATTTCCAACACACTTCCCTCCAAACGGCTAGGGTAGGGAGGACGTGGCAGGGCCACTAAAAAATTAGCCGTTGATTAAAAAAGCTATATAATGAGGATTTTGAAAAAAAGCTATATAATGAGGATTTTGATTATGATGTTCACAAGTTCAAGTTCAATGACGAGAAGGATGGTACCTGAGTGAATGGAATTACGATGATGCCCTTCGGTACGGGGAGGAGGAGGCACTCACCTCATTGATGGCTCCCAGCGGACCAGGATGCTAGGCTTGGTTTACATTCATTTCAGTAAATTACATATAGGTTTGCAGGTCTTTCTGGATTTTTACAGCTAGGTTTGGGTATTCCTAGATTTTTAATTTTTACATGTAGGTTTCTTTGGTAATTTTTTTTTGTTAACAGGTTGTTCTTGAATCCAATCTTGTTGCCCTGTTGGACAAGATCAAACCAATAACCTTTTTGAATCTTTGCCATTTTCTTCAATATTCCTCCCACCTTGTACATTTTCTCCAATATTCCTTCCACCACGTTCTGCCTCGATGGTGAGATTTCCACCTGCACTTTCATTTTTTCTTTTCATAAATCAAAAAGTGCTCTAAGAATTTGGATTTCTTTGGCTGCAACGCTTCGAGACCACCGGAAAGAATCCCGGTGTTCAAGATTTGTTTCGAGACCACCAGAAAGAATCCTCGTGTTCAATATTTTTTTCGAGACCACTGGAAAGAATTTGGACGAATGGAGCGCAACCCACGAAGGCCCCATGTTCCATTACTCCTCTGGAATGCAAGCTGTGATGCTTGCATTGGGAATTTGCGGGGCCAAAGAACCATCCATATTTCATATTGTGCAGAATTTATGGAGGCAAACTGTGCAGTATACATTGATATTGCGTATTTTTATGATCAATTTCTAAGGAATATTATGGCACACAAACATGATCTCTGTTCTTTTTTTCCATTGATGTATAGTTTTATGAGATTAGTTTAATCATATTATTAAAAGATTTGATTGATAAGGTTTGGGCCTTCTTTTAATTGCTTTCTTTTAAGGTTTACGCCTTCTTTTAATCAACTGTTCTATGTGTCAGGTACTACTAAAATCAACCTGCAAGGTCTCACACGAAACCTTGTTCATTGGTTGTAAACAAGATCCTCAAGAAACATAATTTTGCTCTGGACGTGCAAGGTAAGTTTCCGCCTCTTCGTTTTGTGTTTCTTGAATTAAAAGTCTCAAGGAAACCCATTTCAAAGAATTATAGATGCGTCTTTATTTTTTTTCATTTTTCATTTTCTGGTGGTTCTATAATTTTCGAATTAATACTTGTTTGTAATATCACTTATTTTTTTTTGGATTACAACTATTTTTTCTCGGTTTACTCTTAAAACAAAAACCAGTCTACTCCTCTTAGTTTTTTTATTCCATTTTCCTTCTGTCCTGGAGTATCACAGATGCCATAGTTTCTTATTAATTCATATCACTTGGTGCAATCTCTTTGTCTCTCATTTCTCGGCTGTAATTTCGATATTTCTTTGTTTCATCTATTAAATATCAATCAAATCTCTGGTTATACTGAATTTTCTTTGATGTTTTTTACGGTATGTTTTGAGGATTTTGATTCTATGGATTATATTCAACTTGAATATTGAATATCAAATATCAAATCAAATGTCTGGGCATACTAAATTTTTCTTTGATATTTTTTGAAGTATGCTTTAGGAATTTTGATTATATAAATGGTATCTAATTTGAAAATTAGTTTTCTTTTAATTTCTTTTTAAATAGAAATATTTAGAATATTTATAAATTAGTAAAATAATAAACATTTTTTTTCAAATTTTACAAATGAATCTATAAAAGAATTAGATATTTTTATCTATTAAGAAAATTGAACAGTTGCACCATACTAAATTAAATTGGAAATTAGGTGAAATTGAAGAAGGAAATAAGTAAATTGGAGAATTCTAAATAATTCCATGTTTATTTATTAATTAGTTTTTAAGATCTTTTTAATAACTAGAAAGTCAAACCACAAATATTGGTTGGTTAGCCTTATAGTTTTGTGAGTTTTTTTTAGTTGAATTGGATTGGAAATTGGGTCAAATAGGAAAAGAAAATAAGGAAATTGGAGAATTCCCTTAGTGCATCTAAATAATTCCATTTCATTTATAAATTATTTTTTTCTAGCCTTCTAACAACTGTAAGTCAAAGCACAAGTATTGGTTGATTTGCTTTATAGTTTTTTGAGTTTTTTTTTTTTCAATTAAAAATATTAGTTGACTTAACATGTGGTTCTTAAAATCAATTTTGGATGATTTGCTTTATGGTTTTGTAAGTTTTTGTTTTCAATTAAAAATATTAGTTGACTTAACATGTGGCTCTTAATATCATTTTTGGATGACCTTTTCCAATAAAAATGTATTTTTTCTAATAATTTAGATGAGATTATTGGATTTCTCAAAATGATTTCTTCAATTATGTTTTTATGTTTAACCAATATGTTTTTCATTTAAAAATAAATTTTCATTTATATCTGATAACTCATGTTAGATTTTTTTTTTACATTATTACTATGGCTAAATTCAATATATTTTAAATTCTATTTTCGTACATTAATTTTATTTTAAAGAATTTTTCTTATATTTAAACTTTTATTAATATCTTTTAATTTATTTTCTTTTTTGAATGATTTCTTCATTAATATTCTAATATAGAGTAAGGTAGCTTAAGCTTGAGTAGCCTAGCCTAGGCTACTCAAGAATACACTAAGGTAAGGTAGAGTAGGCTAGGTTAGGCTAGAATAGGCTAGAGTAGCTTAGGAAAGGCTAGACTAGACTAGGGTAGGCTAGGTGAGAGTAGGTTAGGCTAGGGTAGGCTAGAGTAAGCTAGGTTAGACTATGCTATGCTAGGTTAGACTAGGCTAGGTCAAGCTAGGGTAACTTAGGGTAGCTTAGGCTACTCTAGGCTAGGATAGGATAAGATAGGTTAGGATAGGATAGGTTAGGCTAGGATACTATAGACTAAGCTAGGTCAAGTTAGGATAGGCTAGGCTAGGCTAGGTAGGACTACACTAGGGTAGGCTAGGTTAGGTTAGGTTAGCTTCAGCTAGGCTAGGATAGGTTAGGGTAGGCTAGGATAAAATAGGTTACGGTAAGCTAGGTTAGGTTAGGTTAGGTTAGGTTAGGATAGGATAAGCTAGGCTAGGGTAGAATAGGCTAGGCTAGGCTAGGATAGGATAGGCTAGGATAGGATAGGATAGGCTAGGGTAGGCTAGGGTAGGGTAGGTTAGGTTAGGCTAGGGTAGGGTAGGGTAGGTTAGGCTAGGATAGGCTAGGCTAGGTTACATTAGGTTAGGTTAGCTTAGGCTAGGCTAGGCTAGGGTAGGTTAAAGTAGGCTAGGGTAGGCTAGGCTAGGTTAGGTTAGGATAGGTTAGGTTAGGTTAAGCTAGGTTAGGTTAGGTTAGGTTAGTGTAGTTTAAGTAGGCTAGAGTAGGCTAGGCTACGCTAGGTTCGGTAGGCTAGAGTAGGCTAGGGTAGGCTAGGCTAGGGTAAGCTAGGCTAGGTTAAGCTAGGTTAGGTTAGGGTAGGCTAGGTTAGGGTAGGCTAGGCTAGGCTAGGATAGGATAAGCTAGCCTAGGCTAGGCTAGGCTACATTAGCTTAGGTTAGGCTAGGCTAGGCTAGGGTAGGTTAGGCTAGACTAGGGAAGGCTAGGCTAGGCTAGGATAGGTTAGGGTAGGTTATATTAGGTTAAGGTTAGGTTAGGCTAAGCTAGGCTAAGCTAGGCTAGGCTAGGCTAGGCTAGCATAAGCTAGGAAAGGCTAGGATAAGCTAGGCTAGGCTAGGCTAGGCTAGACTAGGCTAGGTTAGGTTAGGGTAGGTTATGTTATGCTAGGCTAGGATAGTGTACGGTAGGTTAGGCTCCATTAGGTAAGGCTAGGCTAGGTTAGGCTAGGCTAGGCTAGTATAGGGTAAGTTAGGATAAGGTTAGGTTAGGATAGGTTAGCTAGGTTAGGCTAAGCTAGGTTAGGTTAGGCTAGGTTTGGCTAGGCTAGGCTAGAATAGGCTAGGCTAGGCTAGAATAGGCTAGGATAGGCTAGGATAAGCTAGGGTAGGCTATGCTAGGCTATGCTAGGCTAGGGTAGGCTAGGGTAGGCTAGGCAAAGCTAGGCTAAGGTTAGGTTAGGATAGGTTAAGTTAGGTTAGGCTAAGCTACGCTAAGCTAGGCTAGGCTAGGCTAGAATAGGCTAGGATAAGCTAGGGTAGGGTAGGGTAGGGTAGGCTAGGCTAGGCTAGGCTAGGCTAGGTTAGGCTAGGCTAGGATAGGCTAGGATAGGTTAGGATAGGTAGGCTAGGCTAGGCTAGGTTAGGGTACACTAGGATAGGTTAGGCTAGGGTGAGTTCGGTTAGGCTAGGTTAGGTTAGGTTAAGCTAGGTTATGTTAGGCTAATCTAGGGTAGGGTAGGGTCGGCTAGGGTAGTTTAGGCTAGGTTAGGTAAGACTAGGCTAGGCTAGGCTAGGCTAGGTTAGGCTAGGCTAGGCTAGGTTAGGATAGGCTAGGTTAGGCTAGGCTAGGCTAGGCTAGTTAGGCTAGGTTAGGGTAGGCTAGGATAGGCTAGGCTAGGTTAGGCTAGGGTAGGCTAGCTTAGGTTAGGCTACGAAAGGTTAGGCTAGGATAGGTTAGGCTAGGGTAGGTTAGGTTAAGCTAGGCTAGGCTAGGCTAGGTTAGGCTAGGTTGAGGATACGTTTGGTTAGGTTAAGTTAGGTTAGGCAAAGCTAGGCTAGGCTAGGCTATGCTAGGCTAGAATATGCTAGGATAGGCTAGGATAAGCTAGGCTATGCTAGGCTATGCTAGGCTAGGCTAGCCAAGGCTAGGCTAGGCTAGGCTAGGCAAGGTTAAGCTAGGGTAGGTTAGGCTAGGCTAGGCTAGGCTAGATTAGGTTAGGCTAGGCTATGCTAGGCTTGGCTAGAGTAAGTTAGGCTAGGCTAGGCTAGTTTATACTAGGTTACGTTAGGGTAGGTTAGTTTAGGCTACGCTAGGCTAGGCCAGGTTAGGTTAGGTTAAGGTAGGTTAGGTCAGGTGAGGTTAGGTTAGGTTAGGATAGGTTAGGCTAGGCTAGTCTAGGCTAGGATAGTGTAAGGTAGGTTAGGATAGTGTAAGGTAGGGTAGGCTAGGTTTGGTTAAAGTAGGCTAGGGTAGGCTAGGCAAGGTTAGGTTAGTCTAGGTTAGGCTAGGTTACGTTAGGTTACGTTAGGGTAGGTTAGGTAGGCTGGAGTAGGGTAGGGAAGGTTAGGGGTAGGGTGAGCTACGGTGGGTTAGGCTGAGCTATGTTGGAAGCTAGACTGGGTTGGGCCAGGTTGTGTTAGGCTAGGTTGGGCTAGGTTGTGCTAGGGTGGTTGGAGAGGCTGGGTTGGGCTAGGGCGAGGTTGGGCTAGGTAGGCTATGAGCTGGGCTGAAGCGGGAGCTAAGTTAGGCCTACTCTGCTTGACAGAACGTTAGGCTAGTTTAGGCTAGGCTAGGCTAGGCTACGTTAGGCTACGTTAGGCTAGAATAGGATAGGTTAGGCTAAGCTCCCTAGGCTAGGATAGGTTAGGCTAGGCTAGGTAAGGTTAGGTTAGCCTAAGTTAGGGTAGGTTAGGCTAGCCTAGGTTAGGATAGGTTAGGCTTATTTAGGCTAGGGTAGGATAGGGTAGGCTATTTTAGGCTAGTGTAGGCTAGGCTATGCTAGGCTAGGCTAGGCTAGGCTATGTTAGGTTAGGTTAGGTTAGGTTAGGTTAGGTTTGGCTAGGGTAGGCTAGGTTAGGGTAGGGTAGGATAGGCTACGTTAAGCTAGCGTGAGTTAGGATAGGCTAGGCTAGGGAATGTTATGCTAGGTTAGGTTAGGATAGGTTAAGATAGGAGACATGCACGATGATTAACCTCAATTTTTCTATGTTAAAACTATATTATATTTCATGATCTTTGGACCACCCTTGAATTTCCAAACCTTTGGTGGATGTCTTGAATTTCTAGAGTTGATGTCATTACAAAACCGGAGGTGCGCTATAAAAGAATGACACAAGATTAATAATTAATTTACATTTTCACATTGAATTTCCCTAAGTTAAAACATATATTTTTCTAAAGGTATAATTATCAAGAAAGTGTTTATAATTGTTGCGAGAATGGATTTTTAATCGATGATATTATGCTTGTATCTATGGTACCATATTTTCAATGACATATTATAATTCCTATGGACAGGAGAAACCCTAAGGTTAGGGAATTAGGGCCACTTTATTAGCATTGGCAAGGAGAAAATGCAACCTTTTCAGGCTTACAACATAAATACAAAACACTACAGGAAAAACCTAAAAAGAAATTTAAGGTAGAGGTATATTGTCATATAAATGGAACATGGCGATATGATAATGATGATTTACAATTTTTAGGTTTTTAAAATAACACATGTCATTCTAAGTAGGGGGGATTACAAAGACAAAAAATCTAAAGAAAAAGGTGGAGATATTGTATAACTCTTTATGAGGAATCACGGCATTTGGTTCTGTGAGTGTTTCCAACGATGAGATAATAATTTGTAATTTTTTGTACTCAATTGTATCAATATTTTATGTTCCATGCTTCTCAATAATATAATTGCCATGTTACAAATATATTGCAATTCCTTTTATTAGGTATCCAAAATTAGTATAAGAAAAGTATTTACCATGTTAAGTATCACAACAAAATTTGATTTCTCAATTATTTGTGCCTTTTTCTTTCTTTTCTTAGCCATTGCCTTATACGATTAAAATGATATTAGATCACAAGGGTGAACATGATATCATAAGAAAGATGTTGATCAAATATTCATTTGTAGAACAACCATAAGAAACCACGATCCAAAGTTTCTCCTTAAAATTAAAATAATTGCATGTGTGCAAAGGAAAGTTTGTGCTCATACTTTTTCTCCTGTACACAACACCTCTTCTAATGCACCCATCATTAGTTCCATACACTTGTTGTTCTGCACAAATTAAAGTGTAAAAGTTCAAAATGAAATTAGAACTAAAAAAATTCAAATGAGATAACACAACCAGGGGATAGCTAGCCATGACTACAAACACCCCCTGCCCTTCCCAACCCCACCCCCACCCCCCCCCCCCCCGCGGCCTCCTCCTCTCCTCTCCTCTCCCTCCTTTAAGTAAAGGACCTAGGAAATGTACTCGCAATGTAATGCATAACAATGTTAATGTGAGTGTTAGTGTCAAACCAATCACTAACAGAATGGCCATTTACAAAAAATAGACTTTTTCCTATTTTAAAATTATTTGTTAGGTGCTCACAAACAATTAAATTAATGTCACATCTAGATTTGTTCAAAAAATGGAAAATTAGAAATAAGATTTACAAAAATTAGGGAAATAATTTTTAATCTACAATAAGTGTAAATATTCATCATTTTCTAAAACATTGGTTAAAGTCAGAAAAACTCTACAAACTAATCCATAGTCAAAGGACTTTGACGTTAGTAAAACCAATCAAATAAATTCACTTAAAACTTATATTTAAAATGTCCAATTATATTTAAAGCTATTTTTTGAAAAGTTTTGGAATTTATTTTTCTTATCTAATTTATGCAAAAATCATATATTGAGTGAAAAAATAAATTTAAATAACACAATTCAATACTGAGACCATTCCTTAAAATTATATCAATTTAATATTATTATTATTTTTATTTAAACAATAATTTAAAATTATATATATATATATATATATATATATATATATATATATATATAGATATAGATATATATATTAAAAAAAAATTATCAACATTTCTAAATCGGCATTCTCCATCCCATCACTATTATCACTCTTTTGTAAGTAAATTGAATTGAGTTTAAGGTAGATTTTTACCCATTTCAATATGGAAGGACGAGCTCAATACAGGGGTTGATGTAGAACATAGTGTAGGGAATGCTTAACGCATCGCGCCAAAATTTGGAGTGTTGCCGGCAACAACAGGGTTTGCAGTTGGGGCACGAAATGATGGATGAACTCAAGCGTCCCTTACCAATTGCGATGAAAGATGATTGGGAGAAAAATGATGACAATCATGAGGATGAAATAAGTGAAGAAGAAAGTGTGATTCATGTAGGGATTGTTGAAGAGGAGACAAATGATGACAATCATTAAGGGTTTCTTGAAGATGATGAGATAAGTGAAGAAGAATTAAGGGCGCAAATATTGGAGTGTTGGTGTGAACCAATCGAAATATATGAAGAAGAAGGAGGAGAGAAACAGTCAATTTCTCGAGGGTGGAGAGTTTTGTGGATTCGTAGCCAATGAAATAGGGCTTTTCTTGTTGCAACTCGGCTCATACCCTGGTGTGTTTTCCAACTAGTAGGTAACAAAAAGTTTTCCTAGATAGTGTTACTATATATTAAACTTCTTCTTCCTTGATATTTTTATGCTAATCATTATAGGTGTTTCATATATAGGGTTCAGAGTGTTTGAATCACAGTGGACGAGATTCTAGGTAAGAGATTCGATATCTTAGCTCAGCTCTTCTTCTTCTTTTTCCTGTGTCTCTCTTCATGGCGGTTAGGTTGAAATTCTCTCTGCCCTATATGATGAATTTATTTTCATTGTAGGTACAATTTCTCGATGTTGGAGAGTTTTGTGGATTCATAGCCAATGAAATAGGGTTTTTCATGTTGCAACTCGGCTCATACCTCGACCTTTCTTATTTACAAGTTCTTCATTTTCAATGTAGGAAGGAGGAGAGAAACGGTCATGTATTATTTGCATGTCAAGTTTTGTGGAGGACAATGACAATCAAAATTCCAGAAATCGCTGTCGCTCTGTGCATCCTTTACCATTACGACATTTTATGAAATTATGGATTTGGTAAGGAAAAATTCTCAGCAATTTCTTCACAGATCCATTTGATAATTAGCATTGAGTTCTCCCAACATTTGTAATTGGGTTAAGATATTTCTTTCTTCACTAGATCTAGCTTTAAAAGAAATATTGTAATCTACGTTAGTTCTCTTAAGCCTCCCTTAGATTTTAAGCCTCCTTGGATTTCCTTATAAAACACCAATGAAAAAAAACCATCGAATATTTATATCTATTTTCTTGTTAAAATTATTGTACTTATTAAGGAATTTTGTGATATTTGAATATTTGAAGAAACCATGGCATATTTATATCTATTTTCTTGTTAAAATTATTATACTTATTAGGAAATTTTGTGATATTTGAATATTAGAAAATAGGCTGTCATATTCCTTTTAATATTGAAAATAATCCAAACAGATATAATGATGTGGTGCGATCCCTACGCTGAAAAAAAAATGACAGCGCACTTCCCTCCAAACGGCTAGGGTAGGGAGGATGTGGCAGGGCCACTAACAAATTAGCCGTTGATTAAAAAAGCTATATAATGAGGATTTTGAAAAAAATCTATATACTGAGGATTTTGATTATGATGTTCACAAGTTCAAGTTCAATGACGAGAAGGACGGTACCTGAGTGAATCGAATTACAATGATGCCCTTCGGTGCGGGGAGGAGGAGGCACTCGCCACATTGATGGCTCCCAGCGGACCAGGATGCTAGGTTTGGTTTACATTCATTTCAGTAAATTACATATAGGTTTACAGGTCTTTCTGGATTTTTACAGCTAGTTTTGGGTATTCCTGGATTTTTAATTTTTACATGTAGGTTTCTTTGGTAATTTTTTTTTGTTAACAGGTTGTTCTTGAATCCAATCTTGTTGCCCTGCTGGACAAGATCGAACCAATAACCTTTCTGAATCTTCGCCATTTTCTTCAATATTCCTCCCACCTTGGACATTTTCTCCAATATTCCTTCCACCACGTTCTGCCTCGATGGTGAGATTTCCACCTGCACTTTCATTTTTTCTTTTCATAAATCAAAAAGTTCTCTAAGAATTTGGATTTCGTTGGCTGCAACGCTTCGAGACCACCGGAAAGAATCCTGGTGTTCAAGATTTGTTTTGAGACCACCAGAAAGAATCCCCGTGTTCAATATTTTTCTCGAGACCACTGGAAAGAATCTGGACGAATGGAGCGTAGCCCACGAAGGCCCCATGTTCCATTACTCCTCTGGAATGCAGGCTGTGATGCTTGCATCGGGAATTTGCGGGGGAAAAGCACCATCCATATTGCATATTGTGCAGAATTTACGGAGGCAAACTGTGCAGTATACATTGATATTGCGTATTTTTATCATCAATTTCTAAGGAATGTTAGGCACACAAACATGATCTCTGTTCTTTTTTCCATTGATGTATAGCTTTATGAGATTAGTTTAATCATATTATTAAAATATTTGATTGATAAGGTTTGGGCCTTCTTTTAATTGCTTTCTTTTAAGGTTTGTGCCTTCTTTTAATCAATTGTTCTATGTGTCAAATACTACTAAAATCAACCTGCAAGGTCTCACAGGAAACCCTGTTCATTGGTTGTAAACAAGATCCTCAAGAAACCTAATTTTTCTCTCGACGCGCAAGGTAAGTTTCCGCCTCTTCGTTTTTTGTTTTTTGAATTAAAAGTCTCAAGCAAACCCATTTCAAAGAATTATAGATGTGTCTTTATTTTTTTAAATTTTTCATTTTGTGGTGGTTCTATAATTTTCGAATTAATACTTGTTTGTAATATCACTTATTTTTTTTGGATTACAACTATATTTTCTCGGTTTACTCTTAAAACAAAAACCAATCTACTCCTCTTAGTTTTATTATTCCATTTTCCTTCTATCCTGGGGTATCACAGATGCCATAGTTTCTTATTAATTCATATCAGTTGGTGCAATCTCTTTGTCTCTCATTTCTCGGCTGTAATTTAGATATTTCTTTGTTTGATCTATCAAATATCAATCAAATCTCTGGTTATACTGAATTTTCTTTGATGTTTTTTACGTTATGCTTTGAGGATTTTGATTCTATGGATTATATTCAACTTGAATATTGAATATCAAATATCAAATCAAATGTCTGGGCATACTAAATTTTTCTTTTATATTTTTTGAAGTATGCTTTAAGAATTTTGATTATATAAATGATATCTAATTTGAATATTAGTTTGTTTTTAATTTCTTTTTAAATAGAAATATTTAAAATATTTATAAACTAGTAAAATAATAAACATTGTTTTTCAAATTTTACAAATGAATCTATAAAATAATTAGATATTTTGATCTATTAAGCAAATTGAACAGTTGCACCATACTAAATTGAATTGGAAATTAGGTCAAATTGGAGAAGGAAATAAGTAAATTGGAGAATTCTAAATAATTCCATTTTTATTTATAAATTAATTTTTCAGATCTTTTTAATAACCAGAAAGTCAAACCACAAATATTGGTTGGTTAGCCTTATAGTTTTGTGAGTTTTTTTCAGTTGAATTGGATTGGAAATTGGGTCAAATAGGAAAAGAAAATAAGGAAATTGGAGAATTCCCTTAGTGCACCTAAATAATTCCATTTTATTTATAAATTATTTTTTTCGAGCCTTCTAACAACTATCAAGTCAAACCACAAGTATCGGTTGATTTGCTTTATAGTTTTCTTAGTTTTTTCTTTTTAATTAAAAATATTAGTTGACTTAACATGTGGTTCTTAAAATCAATTTTGGATGATTTGCTTTATGGTTTTGTAAGTTTTTTTTTCAATTAAAAATATTAGTTGACTTAACATGTGGCTCTTAATATCATTTTCGGATGACCTTTTCCAATAAAATTGTGTTTTTTCTAATAATTTATATGAGATTATTTGATTTCTCAAAATGATTTCTTCAATTATGTTTTTATGTTTTACCAATATGTTTTTCATTTAAAAATAAATTTTCATTTATATCTTATAACTCATGTTAGATTTCGTTTTTACATTATTACTATGGTTAAATTCAATATATTTTAAATTCTATTTTCATACATTCATTTTATTTTAAAGAATTTTTCTTATATTTAAACTTTTATTAATATCTTTTAATTTATTTTCTTTTTTGAATGATTTCTTCATCAATATTCTAATATAGAGTAAAGTACCTTAAGCTTGAGTAGCCTAGCCTAGGCTACTCAAGAATACACTAAGGTAAGGTAGAGTAGGCTAGGTTAGGCTAGAATAGGCTAGAGTAGCTTAGGATAGGCTAGACTAGACTAGGATAGGCTAGGTAAGAGTAGGTTAGGCTAGGGTAGGCTAGAGTAAGCTAGGTTAGACTAGGCTACGCTAGGTTAGACTAGGCTAGGTCAAGCTAGGGTAACTTGGGGTAGCTTAGGCTAGTCTAGGCTAGGATAGGATAAGATAGGCTAGGATAGGATAGGTTAGGCTAGGATACTATAGCCTAGCATAGAGTGGGTTAGTCTAAGCTAGGTCAAGTTAGGATAGGCTAGGCTAGGCTAGGTAAGACTACACTAGGGTAGGCTAGGTTAGGATAGGTTAGGTTCGGCTACGCTAGGTTAGGTTAGACTAGGCTAGGCTAAACTATGTTACGGTAAGCTAGGTTAGGTTAGGTTAGGTTAGGTTAGGTTAGGATAAGCTAGGCTAGGGTAGAATAGGCTAGGCTAGGCTAGGCTAGGATAGGATAGGATAGGATAGGTTAGGGTAGGCTAGGGTAGGGTAGGTTAGGTTAGGCTAGGGTAGGGTAGGGTAGGTTAGGCTAGGATAGGCTAGGCTAGGTTACATTAGGTTAGGTGAGGTTAGGCTAGGCTAGGCTAGGGTAGGTTAAGGTAGGCTAAGGTAGGCTAGGATAGGTTAGGTTAGGCTAGGTGAGGTTAGGTTAAGCTAGGTTAGGTTAGGTTAGGTTAGTGTAGGTTAAGTAGGCTAGAGTAGGCTAGGCTACGCTAGGTTAGGTAGGCTAGAGTAGGCTAGGGTAGGCTAGGCTAGGGTAGGCTAGGTTAGGTTAAGCTAGGTTAGGTTAGGGTAGGTTAGTTTAGGGTAGGCTAGGCTAGGCTAGGTTAGGATAAGCTAGCCTAGGCTAGGCTACGCTACGTTAGCTTAGGCTAGGCTAGGCTAGGCTAGGCTAGGCTAGGCTAGGGTATGTTAAGCTAGACTAGGGATGGCTAGGCTAGGCTAGGATAGCTTAGGGTAAGTTAGGTTAGGTTAAGTTTAGGTTAGGCTAAGCTAGGCTAAGCTAGGCTAGGCTAGGCTAGGCTAGGCTAGGCTAGGCTAGAATAAGCTAGGAAAGGCTAGGATAAGCTAGGGTAGGCTAGGGTAGGCTAGGGTTAGGCTAGGCTAGGTTGGGCTAGGCTAGGTTAGGTTAGGTTAGGTTAAGTTAGGCTAGGTCAAGTAAGTTTAGGGTAAGCTAGGCTAGGCTAGGTTAGGCTGGGATAGGCTAGGTTAGGTTAGGCTAGGCTAGGGTAAGCTAGGGTGGGCTAGGATAGACTAGGCTAGGCTAGGCTAGACTAGGCTAGGTTAGGTTACATTAGGTTAGGTTAGGCTAGGCTAGGCTAGTGTACGGTACGTTAGGTTCCATTAGTTAAGGCTAGGCTAGGTTAGGCAAGGCTAGGCTAATCTAGGGTAAGTTAGGATAAGGTTGGGTTAGGATAGGTTAACTAGGTTAGGCTAAGCTATGTTAGGTTAGGCTAGGCTAGGCTAGGCTAGGCTAGAATAGGCTAGGATAGGCTAGGATAAGCTAGGGTAGGCTAGGGTAGGCTAGGCTAGGCTAGGCTAAGCTAGGCTAAGGTTAGGTTAGGTTAGGTTAAGTTAGGCTAGGCTAAACTAGGCTAGGCTAGGCTAGGCTAGGGTAGAATAGGCTAATATAGGCTATGATATGCTAGGGTAGGGTAGGCTAGGGTAGGCTAGGCTAGGATAGTTAGGCTAGGCTAGGCTAGGTTAGGGTAGGCTATGATAGGTTAGGATAGGGTGAGTTAGGTTAGGCTACGTTAGGTTAGGTTAGGCTAGGTTATGTTAGGCTAAGCTAGGTTAGGTTAGGCTAGGCTAGGCTAGGCTAGGCTAGGATTGGCTAGGATAAGCTAGGCTAGGCTAGGCTAGGCTAGAATAGGCTAATATAGGCTATGATAAGCTAGGGTAGGCTAGGCTAGGCTAGGCTAGGATAGGCTAGGCTAGGCTAGGCTAGGATAGGCTAGGATAGGTAGGCTAGGCTAGGCTAGGTTAGGGTACGCTAGGATAGGTTAGACTAGGGTGAGTTAGGTTAGGCTAGGTTAGGTTAGGTTAGGCTAGGTTATGTTAGGCTAAGCTAGGGTAGGGTAAGGTGGGCTAGGGTAGATTAGGCTAAGTTAGATAAGACTAGGATAAGCTAGGCTAGGCTAGGTTAGGCTAGCCTGGTCTAGGTTAGGCGAGGCTAGGCTAGGCTAGGCTAGGCTAGGCTAGTTAGGCTAGGTTAGGGTAGGCTAGGATAGGGTTTGTTGCTAGACCCCTGCTGGGCTAGTAGGGATCGCCTCTGTCCGCAGAGGGGATTTACCTCCTCAACAGCTACCTTGTTGCTCAAGGCTGCGCTTGTCTCAACCCGAAACTTGTAAAGATTCTTCATCCTCACACCTATCTAATTCACACATCCAAAAGCTAAGTGCTTGAGGTAAGTCTTACCTCTATTGAAGATGACATCATAACCCTTCTCCTCAAGGATAGCTACTAAAACAAGATTAAGCTTCAAGCCTAGAACATAGAGGACATCTCTAAGATGGAGACCTCTAAAAACTGACAATACCAACTCTGATAGTTGTATACTTGCCATCATCTCCTGGCTCAATCTGTAATTGCATGTCCTTCTCCTTCAAGTGGTTGAAATACCTCTTGTTCCCAGTCATGTGGAAGGATGCTCTTGAATCAATATACCACACACTATTGTCTGTTGAGCTTGCCATGCAAGCTATCAATGAGAAATCTTTCTCGAACTAGGCAAAAAACGCATCTACCTTGGCTATTGTGGCCACATGATCCTTACTGGAATCCTTCTGATTAGGACACTTAGTGGCATAGCGTTCGAACTCATGGCAATGGAAGCACTTGATCTTGCTCAGATCCTTCTTCTTCTTCTCACCCTTCTAACAGGACTCGGCCTCTCCTTGGCGCTTCTTGCCCTTGGCTCTACTACCTTTGCCTGCAAGGGCAAATTTCTCCTCATCCTTTGTTCGAGCTTCTCTACCAGCTCTCGTCCCTCTTTGGATTTCTTGTTGAACGTAGTCACTCCATAACCTTTCACGACCGGGAATATTCTCTCTGCCACTTACTGCATCTTGCAAACTATACCAAGACTTATGAAGTCCCAGAAGCACAAGTCTCACGAGATCATTGTCTATTACAGTCACGCCCACTCCACCGAGCTCATCTCGAACCTCAGTGAACTTCAAAAGATATGTGATGATGGGCTCTCCTTTGCTCATCCGGATACTTCTTAGCTTCTCCTTGAGAACAAGTTCCTATAATCACTAGAACCTTGATAGAGATCTAAGATGGCTTTAAACATTTCATATGTTGTCTTCTTCTCATAGAGATGAGGGATAATATGATCTTTGATCTCCTTAAGAAGATACTCCTCACCTTGGTGTCATTCTTGTTATGTTGGATCAATTGTTGGGCATCTTGAGGTGGAGCTATTTCCTGCTTCACATACTCAAGAGCACTCCATTATTTTCCGACACAACTAAGATCTGCTCCTTCCATGAGCAAAAATTCGAGGCTTCCTCGAAATTGTGATTTGACCTTAGTCTTTGGAATGCCATATTATTATCTAAAGAACTACTTTTTTCTTCAAACTCTAGCGCAAGCCTTCTACTTGATCTGTGTTGTCCACTAATTAGTCAATATGGGTATGGTCTCTATATTGATCTTTGCTTTGATACCATGTTAAATTTCCATGAAACTCTACAACTACTTGGATGAATAATTGAAAATTGAAACTAGTTTACTTTCACTAAGATGCAGAGTTTCTTAACAATTCATAAGCAATGAAATAAGAACACAGAGATAAAAACACATGCACAAATTGACACACTTGTTTTCTCAGGAAACCCAATAGGGAAAACATGCTTGCTTGATGTCATTATTTTATTGATTGTTCTTGAGAACTTGGATCTATTACAAAGCAATTTGTCTCTTCGAGGAAGCATTCTGTTTTTCACACAATTCTCAACTGATACAATTGATCTCAGTTGGCCTTAATCCTACTAGATCTTGACCCTTTAGCACACAATTTTTCCTTTGCTACCTCCTTCACTTTCTCTGGAAAACTTGCTCTCTTCTACTTGATCTTTGTGCACTACAAGCTCCTTAATCCTTATGCACTAGGTCCCTATTCTCTAGCGCAAATCAACTCTTATTTCATATGGAAAATCCCTATTTCCTTGCACACTTCCTACCTCCTATTTCTTAGGACCCAAATCTTCTTCTCTGCACACAACCAGCTCCTAAATCCTAGCGCACGTGTGCCTCCTATCTCTTAGGACACAATTCTTGCACTCTCCACAATGAAGCCTCTCTCACGAACTTGTGAGCTTTGTCTTGTCACACAAACCTTTATGCACAAAACAATGAATTCCTTGTGCCTTTGTCCTCCTCTATATAGGCCTAATTCGAACATGCAAGGAAGCCCAGTTCAAATTTAGAACTTGAGTTTCGATTAATGAGTTAACTGAGAGTTCTTCTTGTCCTTTCTCCAATCAACACTGGAGGTCTAAACTCATTCTCTCTCTAATCAACACTAGAGACTAACTCCCTCTAATTGAACTGTAACTGCCACCTCATTTTGTAGTCAAACTAATGAAGCCTGCTATTTAATTGAAGCTCCAACTCTACGCATGCTAACTTGATGATTATTCCAATAAAGTAGAAATAACTCATCATAACTAAAGTCTAACTCATGAGGACAATTTGAGGCCTTCACTGGCTAAGGCACAAGCCAAAAGACCTTGCTCACTACATTTTCAACACTAACAAAAGTCCAACTCATGAGGACAATTCGAGGTCTGCACCGGCTAAGGCACAAGCCAGAAGACCTTTGTTAAATTTAGATAGACATGGAGTGTTATATGCTTAATGCAAATTTACTTCAATCTTTCTTAGGCCTGCTTCAAATTAGCAATCACACAAACATGAAAGTAAAATGCTGATAGAACACAATAATAGATCAACAGAAGACAAGCCAATAATATAGATCAAATTTTACAATTCTTCTTATCCAGCAAAGATATAGGATAGTGTGCGTTACGGCAGTCAACAAGATGCTTCAGCCAGCAAAATATTTCTTAGATCAGCCAACCCTCCAAGTGTCACACCCACAACCCTCAAAGACAACTCATCAAAAGTCAATGTTGGTCAACCAAAAGTCAACGCAGAAAAGTCAATACAGGACAGTCAACAGAAAGTCAACGTTGTAGATTAGGGCTTTGGTCAAACTGCTCCTTTTTCCTCGATTTTTGTGCCCAACTGTACGGCCTACAAAAATCGGATTTCCAATAAAGATTTGAGGTTAAACGGTCAAGGATTGACCACGGTCAACGCTGGTCAACGCTCAGCAAAACAGCGCTAAACAAATCCGCATATTTTCAGCAGCTTCAGCTCCACACGTGTGAAGGAAAGAGGCCTCCAAAGGCTATCGAACCAATCAGATCACAATGAGAGAATGTGTGATGAGTTGATGAGCAAATGACCTCCAAGTCTCTCCAAGTTATATCCATCAGTGAGGTGTGTGACATATCTATTAGGCTTGTGAGCCTACATTACAAATTTGGCCGACCTTGCACATGTGTGGAAAATAAAATCAAAATATATGTTCTGCTCATCCAAACAAGATGATCTTTAGATCAATCTTGCACCTCTCCGAGAGAGGAATCCAACAAAAAAATAATCATCATGAGCAGTACAACATGGAGTTTGGACCTAGTTGCCCAAAATTAACACTCCCTCTCAACTAGGGAGAACTCCATCTATCCACCTGTGCCATCCAAAGATCAGTACCATCGTGTACCATCATATAGCATCGTGCGTCATCCTACCATAACTTGCTTTGCTGGCTCTTCTCAACTAGAACAAAAGCCGAGTCACAAAGACATCACGCTCAGCTAACCAAAAGTCAGCTTAGACGTTAAAACCTCTCTTAGACTCAAAAAGAGTCTCATACTAACCCGAAGTAAGTTTAGAGGATAAAACCTCAATAGACTCAAAAAGAGTCACATACTAACTCGAAGTCAGTTTAGAGGTAAGAACCTCATCATACTTGATCCCAAATCAAGGTGTTGGACACGTGCCATCCTAGACATATTGAGTACGACAATCTCTAATGCGTCCATCAGTCTTGCTATTGGTCTCTATCCACATTTCCCTCCTCATTGGCCAAATGAGAGGTACTTTCCATGAGTCTGAAACTCCATGGGTAGGATGTGTGCGGGGCATAGATCAAAGAGAGGCGAACCAACTCAATATCATAACAGTGGGGCAGATGCACAATAAGGTTCGACAAGCCTAGCCCTGTGTGTGCTTATATCTCCAAGAAGTTATCGCCAAGCCCCCTGGAGCTCCCAGAGCTCATAGTCCAACTCAAGCAGGACCCTCAGAATAGGGTCTTTCCATGATTCCAAGCTTCTAATGGAAGGTTAGGAACTTGACCTTCCCTAGGGGCTTCGTGAGAATATTCGCGACCTGCTCATCAATTCCTATTTGATCGACCCTTACGACGCCACATCGTACCATATCCCGGATAAAGTGGTACCTGATATCAATATGCTTGGATTGATTGTGGAACACGGGATTCTCATAAAGACGAATCCCACTCTGGTTATCACAAACGATAACGGTGGTATCTGGCACATGCCCAAACAGCTCACTGAAGAGCTTTAGCAACCAAACAGCCTCACAACAGGCCATACTCACTGCAATGTATTCGGCCTTAGCGGTGCTCAAATCCACCGACTTCTGCTTCCTGCTCATCCAAGATATTGAAGCAGAACCCAAGGTGAAGCAACATCCAAATGTGCTCTTGCGGTCCACCACATTGTCAACCCAATCGACATCAGTATATCCATGGAGTCTCAAACTCTCGACAGTGTATCTCAGGCTTTAGCCCATGGTTGATTGTGCCTCGAAGATATCTCAATAGATTCTTAGCACCAATCCAGTGAATGTGATGAGGATCAACCATATGTTGACTCAAAGTGTTTATGACAAAACATACGTCAGGACGGGAGTTCACTAGGAACATCAGGGCCCCCACGAGTTGTCGATACTCGGTAAGATTTACTAGCACGAGCCCAGCAGCGTTTCCACATAACTTCTTAAAGTTGAGTTCCATCGGTGTCGACACAGACTTACAATCCACCATACCAAATCTCTCCAGCAGCTTCACGACATATTTTCCTTGAGAAAGGAAAATCTCGCCTAGCTTCTGCCAGACCTCCAAGCCTAGGAAGTAATGCATCAGTCCTAGGTCTTTCATCTCAAACTCGGAAGCTAGCTCCCTCTTACACTGATGAATGAGAGGGTCAGCACCTTTCAGGAAGAGATCGTCCACATAGAGAACTAGAATGAGAGGCCTTTCTCTATCAAACTTAAAATAAAGGTTTGGATCAGCATCACTTCGAGTGAAGCCCAGCTTCATCAAATAGCTATGTATCCTCTCATACCAACCCCTAGGGGCTTGCTTCAACCCATAGAAGGCTTTCTTCAACCTCCGTACATAGGTGTCTCTACCTTTATAGAACCATGCAAAAAAGTGGTCTTCACATCCCTTTGATGGAAACTCCATCCTTGCATTGCAGTAAGGGCAATGATAGATCGGATGGTGGTATAGCGGGCCACAGGTGCAAATATATCATCATAATCTATGCCTTGCTTTTGAGAGAAGCCTCGGGCAACATATCTTGCCTTGTACTTTTCAGCACTACCATCAGATCCATGCTTGATCTTATAGAGCCGCAACAGATTTGTCCTCCGGTCTCGAGGCCACTTCCCAAACATCATTTTTCATAATGGACTCATATTCTTCACACATAGCATCCTTCCAAACTTATTGCTTTACGGCTTCTTCAAATGATCCAGGCTGAGACTGTACAATTGTACTCATCGCTGCTAGATACCCTTGGTATCTATTTGGCTTTTTGCTTTCATGGAATGTCCCCCTTGGGGCAATATGTCTCTAAGAATATGCAAGAGTATCCCAGAGCCATGAGGGTCTTCTCTTATTTGAAGGAGGTGGATCAATAAGATCCATAGGTCCTTCAACATTGGAAATTGGTTCATCCATCGGCTCTCCCTGCTTCCCTACTTCTTCATCTTCTTTGTCTTCCTTAGAGCTAGGAAGATTTCTCACTTTCTTGAGGGCAGCATCTTCATCGAAGGTGACATCGTGGCATATCTCCAATTCTCTTTGACCAGGCACATAGATTCTATATGCCTTTGAAGTTTCACTGTAGCCCACAAACATTCCATTATTTCCAGAAGCATCCAACTTGCTTCTCTTTTCTTTCGGCACATGAAACTAATCAGGACAACCAAAAACTCTAAAATGAGAAACATCGGGTTTCTTACCAGAGAAGACTTCTTCGGGAGTTTTGCAGTCCAAAGCGGAATGTGAGCATCTATTTTAAAAGTACACAACAGTGTTTGCAGCTTCTCCCCATAGAAACTTCGAAAGACCTTGGTCACATAGCATGGCGCAGGCAGGTTCCACAACGATCCTATTCTTTCTTTTAGCAACACCGTTTTTCTCAAGAGTATAAGCAATTGTGGTCTCCCTCTTAATCCCAACTTCTTTGCAAAAGTCATTGAATTCATTTGACTCTTACTTGGTCCCATTGTCGGTCCTCAAAACTTTGATTCTCTTCTCGGTTTGATTTTCCATCAAGGCCTTGAAGGTACGAAACCATTTGAATGCTTCGTCTTTCTTCTTCAAGAAATATATCCAAGTCTTGCAAGAGAAGTCATCTATAAAAGTCATGTAATAGGAACATCCTCCCAAGGATGTCATGGGCAGCATACCAGATAAATCAGAATGTATCAACTACAAGATATCAGTTGTCTTTGTGACACTTGAGGGGAATGGTCCCTTTGTATGCTTCCCTTCAACACAACCTTGACATATACCTTCATGATCATCTCTAAATTCGGGCATCCCTGTCACCACCTTCCTTGCTTAGGGAAGGGCTTTGTAATGAAGGTGTGCAAACCTCTGGTGGCATAACTTTGTTTGATGAGTTGTATCAAATGACATATCACCCAATGGACTTCCTCCAACCTGGTAGAGTGTATCAACTCTAAAACCAATAGTAAGAGCTTCCTTGAAGTTCTTCTTCCAGATGCATAACTTTCCATCAACGAATGCCACCTTGAACCCTTTGTCTTCCATGGCCGAAATAGACACAAGGTTCTTCTTCAAATCAGATATGTACAACATATCTTGTAAACAAAGGACTTGACCTTGAGATAGATGAAGGGTCACAGTCCATGTCCCTTTCACGGGATAGGTGGCATTACTTCCAAGGATTATTTCTAGATTAGTATCCTTCTCAATCAAATCAGAGAGGGCTTCATTATAACCAATGAGGTGCCTTCAAGAACCATTATCAATCAGCCACACATCGAGGGTGTCGAGAGGAGATGCAGCAGAGAGGTCAGATACAAGAATAAATTCATTTCTCTTATTATCAACATTAGACTCATCGTACCTGGAATTTCTTGACCTCTTGAAAGGTTGCCCATTTCCACTGCGATCAAAGGGAGCCTTCTTTTTTCCTTTGAACCTGTTGTTCCTTTGATTTCCATTCCCCCCGGAGTTGTTACCATCATCCCTGGGAGAGTCCCTTCTATTAGGGCACTCTCTTGCATAATGACCAAACTTATTACAAGTGTAACATCTTACCTTCCTTCCTTTGGGCCCTGCTCTTCCATGGTTTTCATTTCTCGGACCACCATTGTTCATTTTATTTGCATGAGCAGTGAAGGCAGTAGGGTCACCTCCATTTCCATTAGAGTTATGATCTCTCTCCATCATTCTTGTCTCCTCTTGAGTGCATCTTGTCAATATTTCATCAAAATCAAGAACCACATTATTATTTAAAATAGTGGTATTAAATACATACCAATCATGGGGGAGACATCCAAGCGTAATGAGAACCATCTCTCGATCAACTATTTCTTCTCCAATAGCTAGAAGATTGTTCCTGATTTCAGTGAGCCTCGTAAAATAGGTTTGAATAGATTCATCCTTGCCCTTCTTGATATTCTTCAATTGATTCTTGAAGAAAAGAACTTGATTAGCATTGCTAGCCCTGAACATGTTAACCAATTTATCATACATCTCTTTAGATGTGCTCAGCTCAGAAATGTAAGCAACCAAGTGCTTATGAATATAATCCTGGATAATCATCTTTGCTTTGATTTCCCCTTTTCTATACTTCATCCTTGTGGCAGCAGGTGCATTTGATGGAGGCTCTTGAATCTTCCCCTGCACATAGTCCATGACATCTTGATCTTCTAATACCAAATCCAAGGACATCTTCCATGCATGATAATCAGACTTATCAGTCAATTTATCATCAACCTTGAAACCCTTGTAGGTTGAGGAGGCCATTTGTCCTTGATAGGATTTCTTCCTTCAGAGATAGCTTCTAACACCAGCTTGGACTCTTGGACTTTGTCTTCACCTCAACTCTAATACCATGTTAAATTTAGATAACCATGGTGTTCTATGCTTGATGCACTTTTACTTCAATCTTTCTTAGGCCCAATACAAAATAGCAATCACATAAACATGAAAGTAAAATGTCGATAGAACACAACAATAGATCAACAGAAGACAAGCGAATAATATAGATCAGATTTTACAATTCTTCTTCTCCAGCAAAGATAAAGGATAGTGTGCGTTACGGCAGTCAACAGGATGCTTCAGCCAGCAAAGTCTTTCTTAGATCAGACAACCCTCGAAGTGTCACAACCACAGCCCTCAAAGATAGCTCATCAAAAGTCAACGCAGAAAAGTCAACAAGACAATCAACAGAAAGTCAACATTGCATATTAGGGTTTGGTCAAACTGCTCCTTTTTCCTCGATTTTTGTGCCCAGTTGTAAGGCCTACAAAAATTGGATTTCCAACAGAGATTTGAGGTCAAACAATCAAGGGTTGACCACTGTCAATGATGGTCAATGCTCAGCAAAACAGCCCTAAACAGATCCGCAAATTTTCAGCAGCTTCAGCTCCGCACGTGTGAAGGAAAGGGGCCTCCAAAGGCTATCAAACCAATCAAATCACAATGAGAGAATGTGTGATGATTTGATGAGAAAATGACCTCCAAGTCTCTCTAATTTTAAATCCATCAGTGAGGGTGTGTGACACATCTATTAGGCTTGTGAACATACATTACAAATCTGGCCGACCTTGTATATGTGTGGAAAATAAAATCAAAATATATGTTTTGCTCATCCAAACAAGATGATCATTAGATCAATCTTGCACCTCTCCCAAAGAGGAATCTAACAAAAATATAATCATCATCATATGAGCAGTACAACATGGAGTTTGGACCTAGTTGCCCAAAATTAACACTCCCTCTCAACTAGGGAGAACTTTATCTATCCACCTGTGCCATCCAGAGATCAGTACCATCGTATAGTTGTACCATCATATAGCATCGTGTGTCATCCTGTCGTAACTTGCTTTGTTGGCTCCTCTTCTCAACTAGAACAAAAGGTGAGTCACAAAGACATCACGCTCAGCTGACCCGAAGTCAACTTAGAGGTTAAAACCTCTCTTGGACTCAAAAAAAGTCTCATACTAACTCGAAGTCTGTTTACTAACCCGAAGTCAGTTTAGAGGATAAAACCTCAATAGACTCAAAAAGAGTGACAAACTAACCTAAAGTCAGTTTAGAGGTAAGAACCTCATCATACTTGATCCCAGATCAAGGTGTTGGACACGTGCCATCCTAGACATAGAGAGTACGACAATCTTTAATGCGCCCATCGGTCTTGCTATTGGTCTCTATCCACATTTCCCTCCTCATTGGCCAAATGAGAGGTACTTCCCATGAGTCTGAAACTCCATGGGTAGGATGCATGCGGGGCATAGATCAAAGAGAGGTGAACCAACTCAATATCATAACGGTGGGGCAGAAGCACAACAAGGTGTGAAAATTTTTGAATGTTACTTATGCAGAAATCTATTGTTAGATGTGGTTATACTTCTCCTACATAAACAAGTTATTAATACTGAAATATTCAGATTAACATCGAAGTAAACACATAACAAAATTTCACCAATTCAGATCTAAAACAGAAAAGTACATGCACAATAGACAAATTGACACACAAGATTTTTTGGACAATAGTCCCCGAAAAAACCCAATGCCAGAAAACTGATATTCTGGCTGCTGGTGGGTTTATATCATTTAGTAGTTTTCTGATACAGCAAATCTGGGCACCACACTGGCTAACCCGACAGAGAAAAAGATAGATCTACAACAAACCTATTGTTTTGAAGCCAAAACCTTGACTGATCCACACCCTCAAATAGGATTTACAAGACTCAGCCAAATTTTGGCCCTAGAAACCCCAACGCTGCCCCTGAAGCCCCTACGCCAGCCTAGACAGCCTCTGCATGCCTCCGCGTTGGCCTAGAGAGGGTTACGTAACCCCAAAATGGGTGACGCAGACCCTACGCTGCCCCTAAGGGTCTTTGCGTAACCCAGATGGGTCCCCTGCTACCTAGCGTTGCCCTAGAAGGGACTGCATAGCACCTGCATAGCTGAAGTTGGCTTTGAGTTGCGCAGCTGCTGCCCTCTCTGTTGTTGCTACCTCTGCTTCTATGCGCTGCCTCTGGAACCTGCTCTCTACCTCTTGCTGATTCTAGGCACTGCGATCAAACCATCCCCTTTGCCTAAACTACCCCTCTCTGCAGCTGAAACACTTTTGAAAGTTCTTAGCAAACCCTTCCCTAGAACTTCAGCGTAAGTCTCAGTGCTCTCCCTCTGTGTGTGTTCTCCAAATGACCCCAAGCCTTTCCTTTATACTTTTCTCGTTGGGAAACAAACGGCCATAATCAGATCTTGAATCGATGGCTAAGAATAAAAGAAAGCTTGATCCGTGTGACTTAAGACAATTTCATCACATGTTTTAATTAATTACCTTTAATAATTTAATTTTCCTAAGTTAGACTTAAGAGTCCATAATTAAAATTATTAATTGATTAATTATCTCCCAAACAGGATGAAATTTCCCAAATCCCTTTCTGGATCTTGGAGATCTCATGTACTCTAGTCCCTCCACAAATTTTGGGAGCTAGAGCACATTCGATGCTACCCCAACACTGAATAAAACTCAACACTCCCTCTTAGTGAGGAATGTGCTCTAATACAACTATGTGTCACCCCGAAGCTCTGCACTAATCTTTGGTGTGGCTCTCTGCACTAATGTTGGACCTGCTACCCTTCATCACTGTGCTGCTGCTGCCATTCTGTATTGTTGCCCATGACACTGTCACTGCCACTGCTACATCTGTACTACAGCTCCCTCTCAATCTGATGCATCGTGCTGCCAACTGTTGCACTGCATCTTCAGTTGCTGAGAGAAGCAACTGAAACTCTTGCCCAATCTTAGATAGACAAATCAGTTGGGTTGCATCCTCATCACTGAAGCTCCATCGGCTGCTGATCTGTGTTCTCGTCTGGAGGATGATGCACAGCTACAGCTTTGCACTGCGTAAACAGACTCCCTCTACACTGCTGAAGTCACATCAACCCCTTGTGCTGAAATCTCTCACGCTACTGTTGCACTGCACTGTCCTCCTGAAGCCTCTAGGCTGATGCAGCTCTGCTCTGCGTAAGTAGCTCTACTCTGCGCTGTTGAAATCACATCAGGCCCTACGCTGCTGCTGCTGCATCTGCACTGCGCTACTCCCATAAGCCTTCAGATTTGCCTCTGCTTCATCCGTGATTCTCTGCACCAACTACTCCACTTGTCCTGCCACTGCCTTAAGGCTCCCGTAGCTCGGATGTGATCCAAGAGATGAGTTGCTCAAGGATCTCACCCCTCATTGTAGCTGCTCTACAGATTCATGTCGCCCCACTTTCGTGGTTCATGAGCGCTCATGGCTACGTCATCTTCTGGCCCATCGTCCGCCACAGTAGCCTTGGAAGTAGAAGCTTCCTTGTCCTTCTTCTTCTATGGACAATTGCTGGCGAACTGTCCTAGTTCGCCACACTGGAAACATTTGATCTTGGAAAGATCACGCTTCTTTCCTTGCTGCCTCTTTGATGCCAAGGCTGCATCATCTTCATCTTCCTTCTTCACCTTACTAGATCCCGTGATGTATTGCTTCTTAGTGAATCTGCAGAGTTCTTCTTGACGTAAGATTGCCCACATGTTGTCCCAGTCGGGAAGGTTCGCTCTGTCCAAGACACTTTGGACAAATGTTTCCCACTCTTTTGTGACCACATTGAGTGCAGTCCTTACCATCACATCATCCTCCACCTTTCCTCCCATGGCAGAGAACTGATCTCTGATCGTCTGTAATCTGAAGAGGAAGGGCTTTATTTCTTCTCCCTTGGTAATCATGAATGACCGCAGTTGATTCTCCAGAAGCATCTTCCTCTGGACGGACTTCCCCTCATATAGAGTTGTTAAGGCCTTCCACATCCCATTAGTTGTTCTCTTCTCAGCTATATGTGGAACTATATGGTCCTTAACCCCATCCATTATGAAACATTTGGCATGTGCCGCAGCTTTTTCATGCTTCTTCAAGAGATTTGCATGGGTCGGCGTGGCCAAGACCTTTTATGCATGGTCTCTTAGGACTGTATGCCTCCATGACTACCACGATTCTGGCCTTCCAGACTGCAAATTTGGGCAGGCCATCCAACCTATCCTGATCACGTAGTCCGTGAGGTGCCATCTGCTCAGCAAATCTGTCGAAACTCCTCCTCTTTATGCTAGAGATCTGGATCTAGGGTCCTTGGCGAAACAAGCACCCTCTGCTCCCTCTGACAATTGATTTCCTCTCTTGGAAATCCACCAAATCAACAATGAAACAGCTCTCTTCGATCCACTAATCGATCTGCAGATTTCTTTGGCTAGAAACCCTCTGAGAAGTTGATCTCCTCCCGCTCTTTATCACTAGTGCTTAGGCTAAATTCTGAATCTTCAAAAATTTAACCCCACCAGCACCTTCTGAAGTTCTGCAGCTCTGCTTCCGGCACTTCTGAATCAGACAGCTTTAGATCTAAGTCACCCTAGCTGGCCTTTGTGTGAGCAGACAATCCCAGTGTTGCCTCTGTGCAGTGAGTACGTGGGCCTGCGTGGAGACAGTGTAGGACTACATCACCTTGACCTCTATGTGGCTCTGCTCCCTCTGAAACTACGTTGTCCCTTCAAATATGGCTTTTTGTTGCTGCTGCAGCTCTCTCTTGCTGCTTTCTATGGCAAGATTCTTCAGTCTTCTGCTGGTGAACCTGCTAGATCTGCAATCGCTCTGATACCATGTGAAATTTTTTGAATGTTACTTATGCAGAAATCTATTGTTAGATCTGGTTATACTTCTCCTACTTAAACAAGTTATTAATGGTGAAATCTTCAGATTAACATCGAAGTAAACACATAACAGACTTTCACTGATTCAGATCTAAAACAGAAAAGTACATGCACAATAGACAAAGTGACACACAAGATTTTCTGGACAATGGTCCCCGGAAAAACCTAATGCGGGAAAACCAGTATTCTGGCTGCTAGAGGGTTTATATTATTAATTAGTTTTCTGAATACAGCAAATTTGGGCACCACGTTTGTTAACTCGATAGAGAAAATGATAGATTTGCAGATAACCTACTATTCTGAAGCCAAAACCTTGACTGATCCACACCCTCAAATGGGATTTACAAGACTCAGCCAAATTCTGGCCCTAGAAACCCCAGCCTTGCCCCTGAAGCCCCTGCATCAGCCTAAACAGCGTCTGCATTCCTTTGCGCTGGCCTAAAGAGGGTTGCGTAACCCCAAAATGGGTGACGCAAACCCTACGTTGCCCTAAGGGTCTCTGCATAACCCAGATGGGTCCCCTACTGCCCAGCGCTGCCCTAGAAGGGACTGCGTAGCACCTACGTAGCTGAAGTTGGCTCTGCGCTGCGCAGCTGCTGCCCTCTCTGCTGCTACTGCCTCTGCTTCTCTGCGCTGCCTCTAGAACTTGCTCTCTACCTCTTGCCGATTCTAGGCATTGGGATCAGACCATCCCCTTTGCCTAAACTACCCCTCTCTGCAGCTGAAACACTTCTGAAAGTTCTTAGCAAACCCTGCCCTAGAACTTCAGCTTAGTCTCAGTGCTCTGCCTCCGTGTGTGTTCTCAAATGACCCCAAGCCTTTCTTTTATACTTTTCTCGTTGGGAAACCAACAGCCATGATCAGATCTTAAATCAATGGCTAAGATTAAAAGAAAGCTTGATCCGTGTAACTTAGACAATTTCATCACATGTTTTAATTAATTACCTTTAATAATTTAATTTTCCTAAGTTAGACTTAGGGTCAATAATTAAAATTATTAATTAATTAATTATCTCCCAAACAGGATGAAATTTCCCAAATCCCTTTTTGGGGTCTTCGAGATCTCATGTACTCTAGTCCCTCCACAAATTTTGGGAGCTAGAGCACATCTAATGCTACCCCAACACTCAAGAATTTTCGACACAAGGTTCGGCAAGCCTAGCCCTGTGTGTGCTTATAGCTCCAAGAAGCTATCCCCAAGCCCCCTAGAGCTCCCAGAGCTCATAGTCCAACTCAAGCAGCATCCGTAAAATAGGGTCTTTCCACGATTCTAAGCTTCTCCCGGAAGGTTAGGAACTTGACCTTCCTCAAGGGCTTTGTGAGAATATCCGCGACCTGCACATCAGTTCCTATATGATCGAACCTTACAGCGCCTTGTTGTACCATATCCCGAATAAAGTGGTACCTGATATCAATATGCTTGGATCGACCGTGGAACACGAGGTTCCCAGAAAGACGAATCCCACTCTGGTTATCACAAAGGATAACGATGGTATCTAGCACATGCCCAAACATCTCACTGAAGAGCTTTTGCAACCAAACAACTTCACAACAGGCCATACTCGCTGCAATGTATTTGGCCTCAACGGTGCTCAAAGCCACCGACTTCTGCTTCCTGCTTATTCAAGATATTGAAGCATAAACCAAGGTGAAACAACATCCAGATGTGCTCTTGCGATCCATCACACTGTCAGCCCAATCGGCATCAGTATGTCCATGGAGTCTCAAATTCTAGGCAGTGTATCTCGGGCTTCATCCCATGGTTGATTGTGCCTCGAAGATAGCTCAATAGATTCTTGGCACCAATCCAATGAATGTGATGAGGATCAACCATATGTTGACTCAAAGTGTTCGCAGAAAAACATACATCCAGACAAGAGTTCACTAGGAACATCAAGGCCCTCACAAGTTGTCGATACTCAGTAGGATTTTCCAGCATGGGCCCAGCAGCGTTTCCACACAACTTCTTAAAGTTGAGTTCCATCGGTGTTGACACAGACTTACAGTCCACCATACCAAATCTCTCCAGCGGCTTCACGACATATTTTCCTTGAGAAAGGAAAATCTCGCCTAGCCTCTGACAGACCTCCAAGCCTAGGAAGTAATGCATCAGTCCTAGGTCTTTCATCTTAAACTCGAAAGCTAGCTCCCTCTTACGTTGATGAATGAGAGGGTCAGCAACTGTTATGAAGCGATCGTCCACATAGAGAACTAGAATGAGAGGCCTTTCTCTATCAACCCTAAAATAAAGGTTTGGATCAGCATTACTTCGAGTGAAGCCCAGCTTCATCAAGTAGCTATCTATCCTCTCATACCAAGCCCTAGGGGCTTACTTCAACCCATAAAGGGCTTTCTTCAACCTGCATACATAGGTGTCTCTATCTCGGACTTTGAATCCCAGAGGTTGCTCCACATACACCTCTTCCTTTATAGAACCATGCAAAAAAACGGTCTTCACACCCATCTGATGGAAACTCCATCCTTGCGTTGCAGTAAGGGCAATGATAGATCGGATGGTGGTATAGTAGACCACGGGTGCAAATATGTCATCATAATCTATGCCTTCCTTTTGAGAGAAGCTTCGGGCAACAAATCTTGCCTTATACTTTTCAGCACTACCATCAGATCCATGCTTGATCTTATAGAGCCATTTCGACATGACAACAGATTTGTCCTCCGCTCTCGGGACCACTTCTCAGACATCATTTTTCATAATGGACTCATATTCTTCGTGCATAGCATCCTTCCAAACTTGATGCTTTACGGCTTCTTCAAATGATCCAGACTCAAATTGTACTCATGGCTGCTAGATACCCTCAGTATCTATTCGGCTTCTTGCTTTCACGGAATGTCCCCCTTGAGGCAATATGTCTCTCAGCATTTGTGAGACGATCCCTGAGCCATGAGGGTCTTCTCTTATTTGAAGGAGGTGGATCAATAGGATCCATGGGTCCTTCAACATCGGGCATCGGTTCATCCTTCGGCTCTTCCTGCTTCCCTACTTCTTCATCTTCTTTACTTCCTTGGAGCTAGGAAGATTTCTCACTTTCTTGAGGGCAGCATCTTCATCGAAGGTGACATCGTGGCATATCTCCACTTCTCTTTAACCAGGCACATAGATTCTATATGCCTTCAAAGTTGCACTATAGCCCACAAACATTCTCTTCTTTCCAGAAGCATCCACTTGCTTCTCCTTTCTTTCGGCATATGAAAGTAAACAGGACAGCCAAAAACTCTAAAATGAGAAACATCAGGTTTCTTACCAGAGAAGACTTCTTCAGGAGTTTTGGAGTCCCAAGAGAAATGCGGACATCGGTTTTGAATATACACTACAGTGTTCACAGCTTCTCCCCATAGAAACTTCGGAAGACTTTGGTCAATAGCATGGCGCGGGCAGCTTCCACAATGGTCCTATTCTTTCTTTTAGCAACACCATTTTGCTCAAGGGTATACGCAGTTGTGGTCTCCCTCTTAAAGCCAGCTTCTCTACAAAAGTCATTGAATTCGTTTGACTCATACTTGGTCCCATTGTCGTTCCTCAAAACTTTGATCCTCTTCTTAGTTTGATTTTCCACCAACACATTGAAGGTACGAAACCATTTGAATGCTTCGTCCTTCTTCTTCAAGAAATATATCCAGGTCTTGCGGGAGAAGTCATCCGTAAAAGTCATGTAATAAGAACATCCTCCCAAAGATGTCACGGGCATCATACCAGATAAATCAAAATGTATCAACTGCAAGATATCTGTTGTCCTTGGACACTTGAGGGGAATGGTCCCCTTGTATGCTTCCCTTCGACACAACCCTAACATATACCTTCATGATCATCTCTAAATTCAGGCACCCCTGTCACCGCCTTCCTTGCTTCAGGAAGGGCTTTGTAATGAAGGTGTGCAAACCTCCGGTGCCATAACTCTGTTTGACGAGTTGTATCACATGACATAGCCCCTAATGGACTTCCTCCAACCTGGTAGAGTATATCAACTCTAAAACCAATAGTAAGAGCTTCCTTGAAATTCTTCCAGATGTGTACCTTTCCATCAACGAATGCCACCTTGAACCCTTTGTCTTCCATAGCCGAAATAGACACAAGGTTCTTCTTCAAATCAGGTATGTACAACACATCTTGTAAACGGATGACTTGACCTTGAGATAGATAAAGGGTCACAGTCCTTGTCCCTTTCACGGGATAGGTGGCATTATCTCTAAGGATAATTTCTAGATTAGTATCCTTCTCAATCAAATCAAAGAGGGCTTCTTTATAACTAGTGAGGTGCCTTGAAGCACCACTATCAATCAGCCAGACATCCAAGGTGTTGGGAGGAGATGCAGCAGAGAGGGAAGATACAAGAATAAATTCATTTCTCTTATTATCAACAACATTAGACTCATCATACCTAGAATTTCTTGACCTCTTGAAAGGTTGCCCATTTCCACTACGATCAGAGGGAGCCTTCCTTTTTCCTTTGAACCTGTTGTTCCTTTGATTGCCATTCCCCCCGGAATTGTTGTTTTCATCCCTGGGAGAGTCCCTTTTATTAGGGCACTCTCTTGCATAGTGACCAAACTTGTTACAAGTGTAACATCTTCCCTTACTTCCTTTGGGCCCCGCTTTTCCATGGTTTTGATTTCTCAAACCACCACTGTTCATTTTCTTTGCATGAGCGGTGAAGGCAGTAGGGTCACCTCCATTTCCATTAGAGGAATGATCTCTCTCCATCATTCTTGTCTCCTCTTGAGTGCATCTTGTTAATATTTCATCAAAATCAAGAATCACATTATTATTAAGAATAGTGATATTGAATTCATACCAATCACAAGGGAGACCTCCAAGTGCAATGAGAACCATCTCTCGATCAGCTATTTCTTCTCCAATAGCTAGAAGATTGTTCTTGATTTCAGTGAGTCTCTTAAAATAGGATTGAATAGATTCATTCTTGCCCTTCTTGATATTCTTCAATTGATTCTTGAAGAAAAGAACTTGATTAGCATTGCTAGCCCTGAACATGCTAACCAGCGTATCATACATCGCTTTGGATGTGCTCAGCTCAAAAATGTAATCAACCAAGTGCTTAAGAATAGAGTCTCGGATAATCATCTTTGCTTTGAATTCCCCTTTTCTATACTTCGTCTTCATGGCAGTAGGTGCATTTGATAGAGGCCCTTGAATCTGCACATAGTCTATCACATCTTTATCTTCTAATGCCAAATCCAAGGACATCTTCCATGCATGATAATCAGACTTATCATGCAATTTATCATCAAACTTGAAACCCTTATAGGTTGAGGTGGCCATTGGTCCTTGATAGGATTCATTTTTCAATGATTGCTTCTTACACTAGCTTGAACTTTGTCTTCACCTCAGCTCTGATACCATGTTAAATTTAGATAGACATGGAATGTTCTATGCTTAATGCAAATTTACTTCAATCTTTCTTAGGCCCAATTCAAATTAGGAATCACATAAACATGAAAGTAAAATGCCGATAGAACACAATAATAGATCAACAGAAGACAAGCCAATAATATAGATCAGATCTTACAATTCTTCTTGTCCAGCAAAGATATAGGATAGTGTGTGTTACGGCAGTCAACAGGATGCTTCTCCTAGCAAAGTCTTTCTTAGATTAGCCAACCCTCCAAGTGTCACACCAACAGCCCTCAAAAACAGCTCATCAAAAGTCAACGCTGGTCAACCAAAAGTCAACCCAGGACAGTCAACAGAAAGTCAACGCTGCAGACTAGGGCTTCGGTCAAACTGCTCATTTTTCCTTGATTTTTGTGCCCAGCTGTACAGCCTACAAAATCCGGATTTCCAGTAGAGATTTGAGGTCAAACGGTCAAGGGTTGACCACAGTCTATGCTGGTCAACGCTCAGCAAAACAGCCCTAAACAGATCCGCAGATTTTCAGCAGCTTCAGCTCCGCACGTGTGAAGGAAAGAGGCCTCCAAAGGCTATCAAACCAATCAGATCACAATGAGAGAATGTGTGATGAGTTGATGAGCAAATGACCTCCAAGTCTCTCCAATTTATATCCATCAGTGAAGGTGTGTGACACATCTATTAGGCTTGTGAGCCTACATTACGAATCTGGCCTACCTTGCACGTGTGGAAAATAAAATCAAAATATATGTTCTTCTCATCCAAACAAGATGATCTTTAGATCAATCTTGCACCTCTCCAAAAGAGGAATCCAACAAAAATATAATCATCATCATATGAGCAGTACAAAATGGAGTTCGAACCTAGTTACCTAAAATTAACAACCTTGCTCGCTGGGTTGCTATCAACTTCTGCCAGGTTCATGGCTTGATTTTGATTTTAAGTTGTTGAGAGTCGTGGCTCATGCTGGGTATTGAACCTTGCCTCTTGTGCAATGTAGTATAGACTTCTGTTGATTCTATAAGATATAAATTGGGGACATGCATCTATTAGAGTCCCAGGACTTAGTCAACTGGGTCTAGCCCAAGTGGTTGTGGGATGGACTGTTATTCTCACCACCCAGGTTCTATTCCTGTAGATGACATATTGAACTTGTAATGTGTGTATTGTTGTAAGTTGTAACGGCTTTGAGCCATGTCATTGACCTGGCTTTGTGCCCTGCAGAATCTATGGTATACCTTCGGTACCATCCTCCAAATGAGGGGAAGTGCCTGACAGTTTTCCTCAGGATATTATACCTAGAAAAAAAAAAAATAGTCTCGCCACTTAACCCAAGGGATGCTGTCTCGTTCATAGTTACTTATAATGACAGAAAATGAAGTTATTATACATACCTCAGCAACTTAAAACTTTAATGGATATACACTCAAACAGGTTAATATTCTATGCATCTCAGATTCGCAGCAATTTAGAAGTCGGTTCCTAGGTTGATAGTCCTGTAACCTTTTAACACAACTATACATCTTAAAATAGACTAATCATGAACCTAGAATTACTCATGGTTTATGAGTTCTTGGCATCTCAAGTAACCAGGTTATCATCTCCCAAAAGCACGAATAAAAGAACTTGAACCCAAGATACACAAAAGCATTTGCAGAGGATAACGACCAACCTGTAAAGATCTTATAGGCATTTGGCACCATTCGCTTTTGAGAAGCATAGAATATTTGATTCTGTCCTAACATTGAAAGCCCAGGGTCAATTATGATCGGTTTAATCCTATGATACCTGCAAAATTAACACCCTCAGTAAACTCCAAAAAGAAGAATCCAATCTGAATCCCAAAATATCTTTACATGCAGTAAACTTACTCTTTCCATCCAATGTCACTTGAATGTTCGATAAAGTTCAGATCCCTTGGCAGATAGGACAATACGTGAAGCAAATCTGTAAATAGCATAGATAAAAATAATATGAAAAACTCATGATTTAAAAAGGAACAAAGAAACATATGTCAAATCTGACAAACATGAGGGCACTAAATCCAGAGATTGAAGTATCTGGCCCATAAAATCCGAAAGCTTAATTGGATCCTGTATATGACATTTTTATATGTCAGCTGAAGAAATCTACATCAACATAATCGACACCATATTGAACAGAAGAAAATTGAAAATGAAGATTCTTGAAATTAACGGAAAGCTTGTAGCATACAATATTCATAAAATTTGACAAATGGTTGCAACAGTTCGAAAAGACATCATTAGAGATTGCTACTGTATTTGTGAGAACATATAACCTTTCTAAATAAGGATGGCCCTCCATAACACCCATGAAAATTTTATCTTAAAATTTGACAAATGGTTGCAACAGTTCGAAAAGACATCATTAGAGACTGCTACTGTATCTGTGAGAACATATAACCTTTCTAAATAAGGATGGCCCTCCATAACACCCATGAAAATTTTATCTTCATGAGATCTTCCGCAAGCCCCATACCATGCACCTTCAACTTGAAGTTGTTACCAATTTGATTTTAATCAAACTGAGATCTTCCATTTACTTGGCACAAGCTTAAATTTTTGGATTCTGGAATTTTCTTTTTCAAAATGTAATGATCACATGCCTAAAGGGAGGAAGTACAGACTTAATAATTCTTTTCATTTCTCTTCAACTCTTCCACATATAATGTTATGGTCCAACTACCTTAACCATGTCAATAATTTCGTGTGCTTATACTAGTTGTAATTAACTAGGAATGCTTTGAGGGTTGGAGTTAGGGAATCTATACTAAATGTACTGGAAGAAACTTGACATTCTATTGTCTACTGTAATGAAACCGAATCTCATCTAAAAGGTATAAAGGGTATCATGGTTTTGCAGCATCACGGCTACTTATGTGAGTTGGCATCTACTAGAAATTCATACTATGCAAATCACAACTTTTTCTCCATGTTGAAATGCCATGCTTATTGTTGCAATCCAACCCACTGACTGCTTTTGTGCTGCGCACCAATTCCTGTACACTATTTGGGTACGTGCTTAACAACATGTCCATGGTTAATATAGTCATCAGGCATTGCTTCTAGTTTACAAATAGGATTTCTTGCCTCTGTTCATCTACTGTGTGCTCTGCTTAATTGTATTCAGAGGTGTCCTGATATAATATTTAGGGGATCCCAAATATAGGCTCCCAAAAGCAGTTTCAGAGTATTAAGACTAAGCTTGTGGCATGACAAGTTATTGGACCAACTATTTTAAGATTAATTCACCTGGCAATTTCAGTGGACGGCTAATGGGATATTGACACAATGAAAAGGAACTCCCTACCATGGCAAGCCATTGTTTAATTTGTTTACAAGTGTTACACTTACAATTTTGAGATCATAATATTGAACTTCAGCAAAATCACTATAACTTTCTTTTCCCCACTATCTGCTATTATCAGCAAATCCAGCCCTTCATTTTTCCCTTCAACCTTCTGGCCATTGACTAATCAGGACCCTTTAAACATATCCTATTTCTTCTTGTATTGCTGTAATCTAATGGTAGCCCCTTCATCCCCTTCATGATAACCCTAAACTGTTTCCATCTCCTCTCAGCACCTGCATGACATCTCCTTGTTCTCTATGCTCTTGGCTTTGCCATATGTATTGTCTAATAAAGACACACCATGTCCTAAAATCTGCAGACATTTTGGCAACTGCCATACTCAATAAACATATACAACACCCATATTGACTGTCAACCTCAGTCTTGCAGCAACCTTACTTGTTCTTTTCATTGCTACCATGGTCACATCTATTGTGTTCTTTTGCCTCTCATTGTAACAAAAAACTCTTACTAGTACAAAAAGAAAAGTTGAGTCAGGAGCTGTTTCCACAACAATATGGATTAGAGAAAAAGTCAGTGTAAGTTCAGGAGTACAGCCAGTGGTTGATGATCAAAAAGCATTCTATCCAAGTTAAAAGAACATTGGTCGTTTAAGTCTTAATATAAAATTGATATGTTAAGCCCCTAACATATTGCACATGTATAAATCTTGTTTCAAGCTAAAAAATCGTATTTATAGTCAATGCTCTTCTACAGAATAATTACTCCCTGCTTGTTTGAAATCAAATCAGTTGTCCTCATAAGATCATATATGATCTAAGATAATCACGGTTAGAAATATGGTTACATAGTCCAGTACTGTAGGATCAGTTGTACATTGCAAAAGTCTCACGCATTTGTTTGACAGCCAGAAGATTTGGTCAATCTCCCTCGCATACTACAAGACTGGTAAGCTGGAAGGAAAAGCGTTAAGAAAGCCAGCCTCCATAGAATCAAGGCTCTTAGTTCTGCTCTGGCAATTACCCCGCTGGAAGTACAGCAGCTTATTGAGACAACACATGAAACAAATGCTTCATATGGCTCTCACTTCAACACATATGTGCACTTTCAAGCACCAAGCAGCATCTCCAGTCCTCATTTATCATATTTTCCTTGGCATAAGGATTCACTTCACTCAATGGCCACAGCAGTGGTAGCTACAAAAGAGATAGAATTATGCCCTTAGATTCCAACACTAATTTTGTTGTTCCTCGAGTTCAAGTTGAAACTTCAACTCAACCCAAGTGCATGTATGCAACATCTTCTGTGCAAGTGCTTCTCCAGTCCTCATTTATCATATTTTCCTTAGCATAAGGGTTCACTTCACTCAATGGCCACAGCAGCGGTAGCTACAAAAGAGATAGAATTGTGCCCTTAGAGTCCAACACTAATTTTGTAGTTCCTCAAGTTCAAGTTCAAACTTCAACTCAACCCAAGTGCATGTATGCAACATCTTCTGTGCAAGTGCTTCAGTCAAGTACTATGAGTTTGCTTCTTCATAAGGAAGGAAAATAAACAGTTTTCTACTTCACACCACTTTAACACAACCAAGTTTTCTGCCCCTGGTTCAAAGTATGGACACAATGGTCTAGACTCTATACCATGAACCCATTTAAACGTCTGCACAGTGCAAACTAATACATCAACAGAAATTGGGGACATTTTTCTCTCAATGAGTAGGAAATTATGACAATTAGTGAAAAGGAGAACAATTCACAAATGTCATGTGGACATGTAAATAAGATTTTAGCTTTTCCTCTTTAACTTTCTAGTTTCTTCTCATCTAAGTTTCCTTCTTTGGATGTGTTAGCTTTCCATATTTTGGAACCCTAAATGACTAATTCCCACCCAAGATGCAGTCTGTGATTCATCCTAATACCTTCAACTAGTTAGAGGGCCTTGAGAATGAGGAGATCTTGGATTTTCATGTTGAAAGTTCCCAATGAAAGTGGAATCATGGAACATTAAGGGCCTAACAGACCCCTCTTGCAGATCCATGGATCTGAGATGTCATGATGTAGTTTATGATTGAAATGTTTTGTGTTTCGAAGTTAAATTAGTTCGTTTAATGTTGAGATTGGTCCTTTGGGTAATATGGTTGAATGTTGTTTTCTAAAGGGTTTTCTAAAGGGTTAAGGCAAGGCTGCCACTCTAGTTTCCCCTAGGTTAATGGCCATAGGTCCAACCCCCTCATACTGCCTGGTGTCTGGACTTTCTTTGACTTCAACAGCCAGGCGCTTGCACTTGCCTATTATATTATTATATATATATTTAGGCTTCTTTTTCCCATTTTCTCTTATTCCTTCAGTGCTCTCTTATGAGTCCTGACCTATCCCTTTTCAAATTTTCCCCTGCTTCTTTTCCTCTTTATTTTCCCCTCTCTCTGGTCCTTTTTCCTTTCTTCCCTTGCCTCTACCTTGTTTTCTGTTATGTAGTTTATTCCTTGATTTTCATAACTTCACTTAACACTATTCTTACTTAGCGTTTACTCTTCTTTTTATATTAGGTTCCCTTATTTCGTATACCTTACTTTCACTTTTTGTTGTTAACTTTAGTTTCATTTTTGTAATTATTAATGACATATTACTGGCCTTTTTAGGGTTCTAGTCTATGATTTCATCTAGTATAATACTATTGGTATTATCTCCAAATAATATTAATTTCTTTTTACTTTATTAATATTCCCAAATAATAATTAATAGGGTTTAACAGTATTAATGTTAGTCTAATAATATGATAATATTAATATGTTATTATATTGTTATATTAATATTACATTAATATGATAATAAGCCTTTGACTTTCATGTGGCACCGTGGCTCGAGTGCCATGAGTGGGCCTAATGGTTAAGAGCATGTGTTTCCTTGTAAGAGGTCACATGTTCAAAACCTGAGGGGGGTAGAGTATGTATGCCTTCGTAGACTTAGCAGTCAAATCACTGCGCGGAGGTGGGTCCCTTGTCCCACAAACAAGGGGGTCTCATACACCAATTTGGTGTCTGGCTTGGTTGTGACCTTAAAATTGAATTATTATTATTATTATTATTATTATTATAGCTTGGAAAAAGAATTTTTCAGGTTGTAAATTTGAGTCATAGTCATCTCTAGATGCCAAATCAGCCCTGATCCAGAAGACAAATCTATTCAAACCCCTCTGGACAGTATAAATAGAGGGTGAAGTGAGCTCATTTGGACACAACAATTTGCATGATATGTTTTGAAATATCGCAGAGAAGGATAGAAAAGGAGGGCCGAAGTCTAAAATTATCAAGTGTAAAGAAGGGCTTTCTTGAGCTTGGATTTGTGGAATTTCTGCCATGACATCTCTTGTTGAAAGATTGTTCCTGATGTTATACAATGTATATGTTGTTGGTTTCTTGTTGTTGATGGATTTGTTATGTGAAAGGAGGGCTTGACTTGGAATCTTGAGTCTTTTTATGGTCATGAGTCTTGGATATCTCACTTTGATCTAATTATATAAGAAGAGAATTTTTCTGGGTTTTCCCCCTTGTGGGGTTTTCGCCCTGACTTATCGTGTTATTTATTTCTTGTGTTCTTCATATTTTGTACGTTTGGTAATTGTTTGATGAAAAAAACATAATAAAAATTAATAAGAAGCCAACAATATTCACAGGCAATTATCCAAGAAGAGAAATCTACCATAATGTACAGATAACCTGATTTCTCAACATGGTATCAGAGCTAAGGTTGGCAGTTTGAAGATCACATTTTTGTTGGCATCCTTGAAAAGGAGTCATCTTCATTGTAGTTGGCACCTCTCCATTCAAAGAAGATCATCATCATCTAAAACATTCAAAGGGTACGAAACCTAAACCCTTTGTTGAAGATTTGAGCTCAAGAAAAGGTTAGCATATGCACTCATATATGCACTTATGGAAGGACTTTGTGCTAACCCTAAAGATCTGATCCTATAATCTGAGTTTTATATTCGCAAAGTTATGATACAAGAAATTTGTAGTAACGAAGTATCAAATCTAAGGTTGTGTATCTTTGATTAATGTGAAGAAACTTTGATGGAAATAGCACTTTATATGACTGTGGATCGTATTCAACTCTAAGGCTCGTAAAATGGCTCGCGACTCTTCGACTCACACCTCTCACAATATCTCGTATTCATAGTGGTTCGTATACAGTGGCATACCCTCTTCTCTATCATGGCTTGCATCCTCTTTGTATTATGGTTCACAATTTGTTCTATGACTCGTTACATTATTTTGTGATTTGGAGCATCACCTTTGTTCTTGTGGCTTTGGTTCTCCAAGGCATCGCTCTCCAACAGTGGCATCGTTATTTCTATGGTATAACTCTCAATGGCATTACACTATATTAATATTAGTGGTATCTTCTACAAGGGCATGTGACAGTGTTTTATGTACTTGTAGCGGAACTAGAACATGACAAGGATCCTAGCATATTAAGTAACTAGCATGTACAATTAGAAGAACCCAAATTTTTGGTGGCATTACTATGGTTCGCACTATTTTTTAGCACACTATTATACATTATGATTCATATTCTATATTCTTTGGCTCGCATCCGATGGTGGCTTAATACCCGTGGCTCGATTGTACAGCTTTGTGGCACCGTGGCTCGGTTTTATAGCTCTAAGGGCTCGCTTATGTTTCTATACAGTGACTTGTATGCACCACATTCTTTTTATGACTTGAATCATACTCCTGTGGCATCACATTTGATTTCTGAATGGCTCATTATACCTATGGCTCGAAAGGCTCGCACCTCTCTATGACACGTTATATGCTCTAAGATCGTTACAATGACTCAAGTTTTGTGCCTCGTATTAAAGTTCTTTGTGGCTCATGTGACAACCCATGTGGCACTTCATTGTGATAGCTCGCTTTGTATATCTGTGATGGTTCGCATTTTATGGTTTGCATCTTCTCTGTGGGGGCTCACACTTTTTGTAGTTGCTAGCATCTATACTTCATACTCTGAGGCTCACTTTATGATGTATGGACAATGACCTTAACAGTCTATATCCAGTGAGACAGTGATATATATTACAGTGCCTTGGGTTGGAAACATACTTGTGATCTGCATGACAGTGACCTTAAATAACAGTCGCTATGATAGTGATATAGTTGCATAACAGTGACTCCTGATATAATAATAGACTTAGAATATCAATGATCATAATATAAGTGGTGGCAATGAGCTTTGATATAGCAGTGAACGTAACGTAACAATGACTTTGATGAGTGACAGTAGTTTGTAATTCCAAGAATCTGAAAAAGTACTTTAGTCTGAAATCTGAAGTCACAGTGGTTAAGGTGGTCCAAAAGAGTTGAGGTAATTGAGCAAGATCCAATATAATCAAGATTTCATCTACTAGTACTAGTCTGAGAAGACAACTTGTCTACAAAACTTGAAGAATCCAAGACAAAGGATTTTTTGTGGTTGAGGTGTTGATGCATCTTTTGTTGAAAGTTGGTACATGACAACCGAAGAAATATTAAAGGGCTATATTTTTGCGAGAAGGGACAAGGAAATGTCAAAAGAGTTACGCATTATTGTGCATTGATAAGTCTTCTAGATCATGGTTATTGATCTTATGCTCTTTTAAAATTTTAGAAGATATGTTAAATTCCGTCATAGTACTTGAAGTATTCTTCCGCATCTTAGGACTAGGTTTTATGGTCAAATTATGAGATCTCTGGTATAGAAGACTTGTCAACAAAGTTTCTAGGGCTTGCATAAAATTTGCTATTCCTATCGTGACAAATCTTGACGAACTTAAAATCTAGGGTTCTGCAACTAACTCTTTTGTGTGGTTTTAGAATTAGTTTTTAAGTGACAGGTCTTGGCATCTAGGATTTGTAAACCCTAGAAAAGTATGGAATAAAAGGAGAAACCCTAGAATAAAAACCCTAACTGATTATTTCCACTCAGAAAGGAAAAAGGGGCCTAATTCTTAAGAATGACAGGTACTATATCACAATGATGTGAAGACAAGGTTTGATGAAAAAGGGTCCAAGTGTAAGGGGGAGTCAACTTTCCTCCAGAGATAACCATTTATCATCTTCTTGATTATTACTAATGTTACTATCTTTATATTTTGTCTTTCTGTTCTTTCATAAGTCTTCTAACCAAGGTTACAGGTCAAGGAAAGTCCTATCTAAAGCTTGACTAAGCAGATAAAAGTGTATGAAAGAAGGAGCAATTTGATGTATGCATCGGAGAAGGCTATTAGATGGAAAAAAGTTTACCAACCTCAAATAGAAAGAGGGAGCTATAAAGAACCTGGTGGATATGATATTGAAGCTTGATGATTGGGTCGTTCACATCGATTGATGATTGAAAGCTAGAGTGCATAAACCATACCTTTGTTACAAAATGAAGAAACCATAACTTTGTTACAATATGAAGATAGACCATGCAAAGGAATATTGACCTCAAAGGAAGCAAGTAGCAGAAGAATTTTTCACCTTGTCTAGAGGTTGTTGTGATCTGGCAACTCTGATAATGATGGAATATGGTTTGGCTCCCTGGAAGGACATATTGCAAATTGACTAGAGTCTGTTGTGATCTGGGAATTCTGATAATGATGGAATATGGTTTAGCTCCCTGGAAGGACATATTGCAGAAATATGCAGAGGCTGGAAAGATAGTAGTTGAGATAATTTGTTGGATGTTATTGATGTACCTACAGCTGCTTGGTTTGACTATGTGGATAGCACTATTGATGGCTTGGAAGAGTATGAGGGCAGAATTGATATTTGGAAAGATGATATGACTTATTGAAGAATATGAGGCAACACTCAGTTATGAAGAATAGAAGGCATGTGCTAGCAGTTGTGAGGAAGTTTGGCTCCTTGAAGATGATATAAACCATTTGATGACAAAGTTGCATGAAGATTGTCAATATCCAGAAAGGTCAAAGTTTGATATGATGTGCTGTTGTTAGGAGCCGAGAAAACCTGTCATGAAAATGGAGTGCGAAAAAATTTGGCTCCATAAATGTTTGAAACCCAGGAAGGTCGAAACTCGGGCATGATGTAATGTGAAAAAGGAGCCTTGCAGCTACAACTATATCTCCACGAAATAAAAAGTAGTTGATGTATTGATGATGTATGAGACCAACTAAGGATCGTGGTTACGTCTCCCTAGTTGAGAGGGAGTAAGGATCTCCTCCCTGGTTGAGAGGGAGTGATGATGGACACCATATTCTCTAGGTGTCATGCACTAGGCTAGAGCTAACAATCGTAAGTCTAGTGAAGGCACTGGTAAGGAGAATAGAGGGTTGAAGAAAACATTTGGGGCCAATACTTCTTGAGGATTAGGAATCCAAGATAGAAGTAGTCCCGTGGACCGACACACTTTGAGGATTAGACAGGGTATCCAAGATAAGAGTGGTCGAAGAGGACCGACATTCTTTGAGGATTGGGAATCCAAGATAAGAATAGTCCTACAAAGACACACCTAGTGAACATTTGGAAGGGGTATGTGCCTTGAGAGGCAGTTGTGGTGGTGTCCAAATGTATGCCTCCTAGCATTGTGCTCTAATCTAGTGAAGAGTTAGAGCTTGTAAGTCAAGGCCTTGCTATATTGTAATTTGACAATGTTGGTTATGATGTTGATGTTTGATGATGGCTTATCAATCTGACTCTTCTTATGAGAATATCTCAATTTGAGAGTATCCTTGTACCTCATTGTGTAATTATGAATACCTCCCTAGTTAAGAAGGAGTGCTGGAAAATGTAACTAGGTTCAGTCTTCATAATTATCATTTTACTTATGTCATTGTATATTTTATGTAAAAACAAAAAACAAAAAAATCAAAGATGGGTTTCATGCTCAAGTCAAATTAATATTTTATTTAAGCATGTTCTTTGTGCTCTTTATTATTTGTATTGTTCAAAGTCAAAGGCTTATTTCTAGCCTAGAAAAAGAATTTTTCTAGTAGTAAATTTGAGTCAAAGTCATCTCTAGATGCCAAGTCAGCTCTTCGCCAGGGGAGACACATTTATTCGAACCCCTCTAGACAATATAAATAGAGGGTGAATTGAGCTCACTTGGAAACAACAATTCACATGATCTATTATGAAATATCGCAGAGAAGGATAGAAAAGAAAGGAGGGTCTAAGTCTAAAATTATCAAGTGTAGAGAAGGGTTTTATTGAGATTGGATTTGTGGGAGTTCTACCATGACATCTCTTGTTGAAAGATTGTTCCTAATGTTATGCATGTTGTTGATGAATTTGCTATGTGAGAGGAGGGCTTGACTTGGCATCTTGAGGGTTGGAGTCTTTTTATGGTCATGGACCTTGGATATCTCACTTTGATTTGATTCTATAAGAAGAGAATTTTTCTGGGTTTCCCCCTTGTGGGGTTTTCGCCCTGGCTTGGAGCCCATATCCTGCATTCTTTATTTCTTGTGATCTTCATGTTTTGTATGTTTAGTAATTGTTTGATGAAAAGAACATAATAAACATTAATAAAAAGTCAACAACATTCACAAACAATTATCAAAGAAGAGAAATATACCCTAATGTACAAATAACCTGATTTCTCAACATTCTCAACTTATAAGCTATGATATTCCAAACACTTTCCCCACATTGTTTGACTCTAACCATCCATCCGTCCCTAAGAATGACCCTTATCCAAAGAAAGAGGTAACATGAAGTTCACAACAACCCCACCCCAAAAGATCTAACAGCCTTCCAACCCCATAATACATCATATATGTTTCATTATTTCTGCTTTGTAGCATATAACCGAGATTGAACAATAGGTACTATCTTTAACCACCAAGTACCCATGTATTAAAGGAAGAATAAGATTTCCAAACACTATGACAACTACGCAACCAAATTACATCATCTTGAGTGGCTCATATTTTGTTAACTAGATTGACAACATTGTTGATTTATCCAAATCCTGGAAGAGAGCTCCTCAATGTTGTAGTCCTTAAAAGATTTACCATAGGACCATTTTCAATCCTACCAACGTGATACCTTTGCAACAAATCTAGCACCCCCAAAAGATGTAAGTCCCACACATCAAGGAGATAGTCTTGTGCAACTCCAAATTTCCACCCATTGCCACCACAGTAGCTCCTCACTTTTGGTTGGCCCTTTTCCTACTCAAAGGGGGGCTTCCTTTGAGGTAGGATTGATAAGGCTATATAGTGGAGGCACAAGGTGATTTAGTGAAATTTAAGTCTAAGCAAAACAAATGGATGTAGTATATGTGGAATAATGAGTGGTATGAGATGGAAAGATGAAGGTAGAAACCTAAGACCAAGTGCCTAATCACATCTTAAGAAAATGGAGTGAATCTAGCATAGATCAAAGAGGATAAGTGCATGAAAATGTAAGGCACAATGGGCTGCTATGCATACCACAAATCAGCCTTAGCTTGCAAATTTTTACAACAAAAAATTACCTTGGAAGGTTAAAAAGTACCATACTTAAATTGTTATGTTAACCTAGCACAATTGGATTTTAGTAATGAATTGTTAATGCAACAACAATAGCAATAACAAGAAGGATACAATTTTCACATCACTCTATCCAAATGCAGCATGATTCATTACAAGGCAATTATCAACATGCTATGAGGGTTCCCTGATAGAAAAATCAGCATATGAAAATAAAGTGCACAATGACATATAAAATGATATTATACCTATAATCTTCCATAAAGCTCCAAGCATACGATGTGATGAAAAATGTAAGTAAGTTTGGTCTTCATAATTGTACTTCTATCAAAATGTATTTCATGTAAAAGAAAAAATAAGAAAAAGAAATGTTATTATTATTTTCTAGTCAAAGCATGTTCTTCATGCTCCTAGGGTTTATTGAGTCAATAAGAAAATGTGTCATCATTCAAAGTCCCATTTTGGACTATATGTAAGAAAAAAAAAACATATTGAATCAAAAGAGTCAATTTTGTCACCACAAGACCAAGTTGGCCCTCCAAATGGACAAGTCCACTTCATATGGTCAAACAACTATATATTGGCAATTGTGCTCCACATTTTGGCAAAACAATTCGATTTTTGTGCAAGCAAGAAGAAGAATTTTAGCGAAAGTCAAAGGAGAGAGAGGAAAGTGAAAGAGAAATTTGAAGTTTTCTGCCCTAGATCTGCTCACACATGTGAATTTTTCTGGGGAATTGCAGGTCTGAAATTTCAGGAGGGCCAAAATTACAGGAGGTGACCAGATCTCAGATGTTTGACCAGCATTGACTTTGTTGACTTTGACTTGATGAAGAAGTTTTGAAGGAGGGCTGATTTGGGTCTGTGTGGCAGTCTTTGTTTTGGTCTTGGGTCTTGGATATCTCAATTTGATCTGATTCCATAAGAAGAGAATTTTCTTGGGTTTTCCCCCTTGTGGGGTTTTTGCCCCGGCTTGGAGCTTGTATCTTTGTGTTCTTTGTCTCTTGTTATCTTCATGTTTTGAATTTTGGTAATTGCTTGATTAAGAAGAGAACGAAAATTTAAAAAGAAGCCAACAACATTCACAAGTGATTATCATGACAGAGAAATTAACCCTAATCTACCAGCATCTTAATTTATCAACATGGTATCAGAGCTGAGGTGAAGGGAAGCCAGTCTGAAGATCACATATTGTTGGCATATCTAATATACCCTTACAGCAGTTATATCTCTCTCTATAAAGGAAAGAAGGTTTAAAGAAGACGGCATTGTACATATTCCTGTAGCAGCTTTCAATATATGTCAAGAACACCTATAAGATAGCAAAAATATTGAAGAGCATTCAAGTCACATGTCTGAGAGAAAATTTCTGAGGCTACTCTGAAAGGTATCAAAGTTATTAGGTCAATATACTCTGAGTCTATTGATGGTTGGAAGTGATTGCTATGACAAATCCTAAACAAATATAAGTTGAATCCAAGAAAAGTGATTCTTATCTCTGTTCTGGAGCTATATATTTATGACTTAATTCATCTCTGCAATTTACGAAGTCACAAGGAAGGTTGAAGACCGAAATCTAGAAGAAAAATTATATATGATCTCGCTCAAACAACAAAATAAGTGATCCAAGTTTGTGTAGCATGTCTCTCAATATTGATGCAAATAATAAGGCATGCTTCTTTTGGCACCTACATATACATATAAACAGATGGGCTAAACTGTCTCTGTGGACAAGTTCATGACACAAAATCTTTAGAAGCCTACTCTATGCAAAATACTGGAACTTGTATCTATGAGAATCGAATTTTCTGTGATGGCACCCAAACCTTATATGACATCTCTACATTTTGAATCAAGTTCTCTGGCATAAATCTGGAACATAAAAGGAAGCATATCTTCAGTAGCATCTTCTATCCTTATGAAGCAAGCGCAAATTTCTCTCACTATAATGTGAAGCTTCTATGATAATACAAGTTTCAGGGATGAAGCTTTAGCAACACAACTCTAATCTTTCTGGACATATATATATCAAGAAAAGGAGCAGATCAGAAGGTGACGATAGTTACTTGAAACTTGAACAGCTAAGTTTACTGTAGCATTATACATTTGAAATAAGAGATCCGAGCTATCCAAGTTTATACCAAGAACAGGGAAGATGTGACACTACATTGCAATAACATCCTAAACTTTCCATGGCATTGTGACTATATGCAAACTCCGAAGGACAGTATTTATATAAAGGACTGCATTGTAAGTATGCCTATAAAGGGAACCAATAACTCTGAGGAATCTTTGAAACAATAACTATATGAATGATGAAGCGAGTCTTATCTCTCTAAAGGAGCAAGTCTCTCTATGATATACCTTTGCGCAAAATTCTATGATCAACTCCATGCTACAGGACCGATAGACAGAGGAACTACATCTATGACAGGGACCGAAATCATCATTGGAAGCCAAGACCCTGTGAAAAAGAGATGAATTATATGCCAAGCTTGATAAGGCCCATACTTGTGAACTCTAATCATCAGAAGCAGTGTTATATCTCATTGTAGAAGATCTATGTCAAGATATCTGAAGGTTGATGAAGCAGAAGCAGCTACCAAGACTCCTTTCCTATACGTAATAGAAGATTGAATGACACCATGAAGCCAACCTATCAGAATCCTAAAAGATCAAAGATGTCTCCGTGGTTCGCATCCTTGCTTGAAGGACGAAGGACTAAGCTACATTACCTTCCTTCCAATTCAGACCAAAAGGACCTACTACATCAATTAAGCCGACCTGTTTGAAAGGGACCAAGATAAAGCGAGCAGCTCAACAAAGTTTCTGTGATTGAAGAAATTGAAGCACCTTTGTTGAAGAAAGTTGACACTTAAAGATAAAACAAAGGACCGGATCTTTGCAAAGAAGAGGAAATGTAAGGTTGTATGGGTACGTATTATTTTTGTGTGCATTTCATTCACTGGGTCATGGTGATGATCATCTGAAAGATAGAAAAAGGATCTGCATAAATATATATTAATGACCATGACTAATAAGAAATTGTTGATAGTAGTTCCTTGCATATGAAGATTAGGCCTTGTGAGCGAGAAATGAAATAGATAAAAGGCATGTCAATAGTATCATTAGGGTTTTGTAGCGTACTTGTAGAAGTCTTGCAATTCTTGAATAACAAGTCTTGGTGGCTATGGAGGATCTAGGGTTCGTAATCCTTAGCTAATATTTGGGTTAGAAAACCCAAGAAATAGAAACCCTAACCAATTGTTTCCGCTGTAAGAAGAAAACCTGGATCTTGAAAATGATAGAAATGATATCATGGTGATGTGAAGACAAGAATTAATTAAGAGGGAGCCAACTCTTCCCAAAGAATAAATATTCTATATATATTTTCTTTAATTATCATTGTTGCTATTTTGTCTATGCACTTTGCCCTTTTGTTCTTTCATAGTATTCTAACAAAGATTGCAGGTCAAGACAAGATCTATCTAAGCTTGACGAATAGATGGAATATTTGGAAGAACGTAGCAAAGCACGAAGACAAGAAGAGAGTATGCATCAAAAGAAGTCAATTAGATGGCAACATGAAAGCAAGATTTAGAAGTGAAGAAGTTTAGCTATCTCAGCTAGAAAGAGGAAGTTAGATCCTAAATAGATATAATACTACTTGAAGTTTGGCAAAAAATCTAGAGAAGTTTATGATCAAAAGAGAAGATGACAGACCCTTTGGCAAGAAGTAGAAGAATTATGATACCGTTGTACCATCAGCTAATTGGTTCGTTCCAGGAACACATTGATTGATGAATGAAAGTTGAAAGAGCACAAAGCAGAACTCTATTGCAATATGAAGATAGACCATGCAAAGAAATATTGACCTCAGAGGTAGCAAGCAACAAGAATTTGACATGAAGAATCCCAGACCTTGACTAGAGTCTATTGTGATTGGGCAACTCTCGTAATGATGGGATGTGATTTAGCTTCCTGAAAAGACATTGCACAAGTGTGTGAAGAGGATAGAAAGATAGCAGTTGAGATAACTTGTTTGATAATATTGTACCAGTATTCGTTTGATTTTATTTGGGAGCACATGGATTGAGTGGACAACATTGATGATGACTTGGAAGAACATGAGGGTTGAATTCTGTTATGTAAGGAAGAAGGCATGTGTTAGTAGTTGTGAGGAAGTTTGGCACCTTAAATATGATAGACGAACCATTTGAGGACAAAGTTGCATGAAGATTGTTAAGATCCAGGAAGGTCGAAGTTCGATATGATGTAATGTTGTTAGGAGTCGAGAAGCCCTACAAGCTACTACTAAGATCTCCACGGAAGAATAAGTAGTTGATGAATGAGAGAAGCTTGTGGTTATGTCTTCCTGGTTGAGAGGAAGTAAGGATCTCCTCCTTGGTCGAGAGGGAGTGATGGTGGACATTGTCTTCTCCATGTGTCATGTACTAGGCCAGGCCTAACAGTTGTAAGTCTAGTGAAGGCATTCGTAGGGAAAATGGAGGACTAACAGTTGTAAGTCTAGTGAAGGCACTCATAGGGAAAATGGAGGACTAACAGTTATAAGTCTAGTGAAGGCATTCGTAGGGAAAATGGAGGGTTGGATAAGCATTTGGGATCGATACGCCTTGAGGATTGGGAATCCAAGATAGGAGTAGTCTCGAGGACCATTACGTTTTGAGGATAGGGCAGGGTATCCAAGATGAAGAGTAGTCTTGAGGAGGACTGATATTCTTTAAGGTTTAGGAATCCAAGATAAGAATAGTCTTGTAAGGACATACTTGGTGAACATCCAGATGGGGTATGTGCCTTGAGAGGTAGTGGTGGTGGTGTCCAAATGTATGCCTCCAGCCATTATGCTCTAATCAAGTGGAGAATTAGAGCTTGTCAGTCAAGGCCTTGCCATTTGTAATTGACAATGTTGGTTATGATGATGATGCTTGATGATGCTAACAAATCTAAACTCTTATGAGAATATTTCAATTTGAGAGTATCCTTGTATCATGTTGTGCAATTATTGATACCTCCCTAGTTAAGAGGGAGTGTTGAAAAATGTAACTAGGTTTGGTCTTCATAATTGTACTTGTATCAAAATGTATTTCATGTAAAAGCAAAAAGAAGAAAAAGAAATTTTATTATTATTTTCTAGTCAAAGCATGTTCTTCATCCTTCTAGGGTTTATTGAGTCAATAAGAAAAATTGTCATGAGTCAAAGTCCCATTTTAGACTACTTGTAAGAAAAAGAAAAATTTTATTTTGAATCAAAAGAGTCAATTTTGCCACCAGAAGACCAAGTTGGCACTCTAGATGGACAAATCAGCCGGCCCATCAATTGTGTCTCTTCATATGGTCAAACAACTATATATTGGCAATAGTGCTCCACATTTTGGCAACCACTTTTATTTTTGTGCAAGCAAGAAGAAGACTTTCAACAAAAGTCAAAGGAGAGAGAAAGAGAGGAAAGTCAATGGAATGAGAAATTTGAAGTTTTATGCCCTAGATTTGCTCACACGTGAGAATTTTTCTGAGGAATTGTAGACCCAATATTTCACGAGAGCTGAAATTACGAGGGCCGAAATTACAGGGCCAAAATTTTAGGAGGTGACATATTTCATATTTTTGACCAACGTTAACTCTGTTGACTTTGACTTGATGAAGAAGCTTTGAAGGAGGACTGACTTGGGTCTGTGTGGTAGTCTTTGTTTTGGTCTTGGGTCTTGCATATCTCACTTTGATCTAATTCTATAAGAGAATTTTCTTGGGTTTTCCCCCTTGTGGGGTTTTTTCCCTGGCTTGGAGCCTGTATCTTTGTGTTATTTGTCTCTTGTGATCTTCACGTTTTGAATTTTGATAATTGCTTGATGAAGAAGAGAACTAAAATTTAATAAGAATCCAACAACATTCACAAGTACTTATCATGACAAAGAAATTAACCCTAATATACCAGCATCTTAATTTCTCAACATGATGTACAGATGAGATCCAACGATAAAGTTCCTCAACCCCCAAAGTCCACGTGACCATTACAATGGAGAGAAAGCTCCTCTTTATAGAGAGTATTTTCTCTCATACAATAACGAATTATTTTTGCTCACTCATTCCATGACAAATCCTAGAAATAATAAAAAATTGTAGTTAGGTCTTGTTATCACTCAAACTCACAGGGATCCTAGGGGGGGATCCTATAGGGCAACTACTAGTTCAAGGGAAACAATGGAGCGACGACCCACTATCACCTCAGCTAAAGCTCCCTACTCTTTACGAACTTTCACCGATGGGAGGAGACCCGTTATATGAGGAATCACAAGATGAATGGATCAATGGGAAGATGCGGAGTGATTCCTAATGCCTATTTACAAGAGAGACTCAATTATATGGCTTGTTTGCTTTGGAAGCAAGGTGATGGGCTCTCTAGGAAGGGCTAAGAGGTCTTTTGAGGTTAAGGATTGAAAATATGTCTTATCAAGGAATCCCCTAGTCTCAGAAGGCTTTCGAATGATATTTGCAGTATTGGAGTCAACAAGTTGCGAGACCACAAAAGGCCAAGTGGACCCAAAAATTAGGTCAAGGATAAGGAATTGATCAACTAAGGATATGTGAAAATTCCTAGATCTGAACAATCTAAGGAATCCTACTGCAACCAACTGGATTAGTTCTTCTATTAAGTAATTTACTTTACATAATTATTTCTAAATCATACATGAAATAATGAAGCAATCACTGAAGCAACCTACACTATAATACTCATGATTCTGAAACAAATAAAATGAACAAGGAAATCAATCACACATATGACACCTTTATTTTGGACTCAGTCCCCGGAAAAACCCAATGCGGGAAAACCAATGGAACAGATCTAAGGGTTTTATTATTAAGCAGTAGCAATGTCTAAATACATCTTTGAATACCCCTAGGGTAATTCAGTTACAAAGAGAAATACTGGCAGAAGATTTTGTGAGGATTTACCTCACTCAATCACTGAGTTCCCGGCTGATTTGGATGAAGAAAACCCTACCTCTGTGCAGTCCTAGCGCTGGACATTCCAGCCTCTGTGTCACCCCCTTCCAGGCTCAGCATTCAGCCCCAACCAAGTTGTTTTGCCTCTGTGGACCTTGAGGAACAACCTCTCGGTGTCACTTTCCGAATCCTGGCCTCTGAAACTGATCTACAAGAAAAATTCGAGAAACCCTCCTCTGCCTTTGTGTTGCCTCTGCGTGAGCCCTACGTGGTCACTGTGTTAGCCCTTATTCCTTCAATGCTAGCCTGGTTAGATCACCTCTTCCTCTCTCTAACTGATGCTCCACCGGCTAAGAAAATTTCTCTCTCCGGATGCTATCTCTGCCCCTCACTGCTCAAATCTCTAGCTCGAATTTCTCAGCAAACCCTGCCCCAAAAATTTCAAACTCTAGATCAATTCGATGTTTCTTTTCAAATGGCCCTCAAGTCTCCTTTATAGTCTTCTCGTTGAGGCATCAACAGCCGAGATTAGATCTCTAATCAACAGCTAAGATTATAACATCACTTGATCTTCGTTTTCTATAATTAATTATTTTAATAAAACATTAACCGAGTGGAATCTTCACGAACGGTTTTTGGGTTCTTTGGAATACCAATGTCTAAGACTTTCCACAAAATCTGAGACTTAGAGCACTTTCCAATGCTACAAAAATCAACAGGATATACTTGACCTAATTAGGGAAGGGAAGAGGATCAAAGAAAGAATCTTCTTTTAATAAGTTAATGCTATGATCCTAGTGAGGTCACTAGCCAATGGGAAAAAAGGGCAAGAATCGATCTTCGATCTAGGGCTTGAAATATCTCAAGATCCCATTGTCAAAATTTCATGAAATTTGGAGGGCTTCTAGAGGACCCACCAGCGCAGTTGTGAGCAAAAGATCGAATTCTTTTGATGGCTAGATCGTGAGAAAAGTGATGCCCTAGGTGACCTATGGAGGCTAAGCCTAGAATAAGAGGGGAAGGTGAGAGAGATAAGCTTTGAAAGTGATCACCTATGGAGGATTAGTGCCTTGTCCTTTGGGAGAGATGGAGTTAAGCAGAAATTGAGGTTTGGAAAGAGTTCACCCAATCAAGGAGGCCTTCAAAAAACTTTGCATGGCATTAGTGCATGAAAGCAGCTGCTTCAAGGTCTTTATACTTCAATTTTCAATAATTAATGACTTATCAAGATGTATTTATCACAAATTATCTCTAGGAACACTCACCCATTCATACATGGCCCATGACATAATGCAACGCTATAAAAGATCACAATTTCCACTAATTCGTAGAGAAAAGCAGTAAATTTCATACTTGTATAGCAAAAATCCCAGCAACATTCATGTGACAAAGTAAATAACAAGAATAAGAACGAAAAGACCACTTACATGGACAAAAGTGTATATCCAATCATCAAATTATGCCAATAATGAAGCTCCAAGACAAGAGAGAGATATCCAAACATTAAAATTCATGCATAACATCCAAACTCGTTCTCCAAAAGGGATAGCGAAAATCTTACAAGAGCAAATAACCCAATCCAAGTGATAATGAATGAGAGAGAATACCTCTATTCTGTTTATACAATCCTCTAAGGGATTCAAATGGCCTAATTTGGACTAATAATGCCCCCCAAAATAAAATAATGTGCATAATAACAATACTTTTGGTGATCTCCTTCTCTTTGCTCGTGAACAAGGTTGCAACAGGATACAGATCTTTGAGGATTCGCAAGTCATTATCGATTGGTTCAATTTGAAGGCTTAATGTCACACACACATTCTTAGAGCATTACTAGATGAGGTCTTTACATTTAAATCATATTTTGAATTTATATCTGTTACTCATATTTACAGGCACAGAAATCAGATGGCTGACCAATTATCCAAAGAAGCCACGCAGCTAGAATGGGGCAAATGGCACATCTCGGTGCAGGAGGGTCCTCAGGGGTACCAATATTTTCATCGACCCTTTATTGAAGACATGACAGATCCAGGGGCAGTCTAGATCGGACTGCACAGTTTTGTTATTTTTGCTTTTATTTATCGACAGAGATTTATTTCTATTTTTGTATATTGTACATATTTATATATAGTCCTGATGCTTTTACTAGACATTGATGATGTCGGCAATTAGTCTCTCTGGAGAACATAAACTTACCTGATCCTTGCATAGATGATATGCTGAAAATGCAACATGTAATTTGTCTTATTCATAATGAAGAATTACGAATTTTTCCTTGGAAAAAAAAACAATACTTTTGGTGACAAGCCCATCAAAATAGCTCAATAGCTTAAGAATAAGTCTCTCAAGATGGCTAAAGGATCAACATAGTGAGTCGTTGCGCCTTTGAGGAGGCTTAATGAAGTCCAAGGGGTGCCATGATGAAGAACTCCACTCCCAACATAATGGACAAGGGGTTGATTAGGTTGACCCCTTGTTTTCCAAACAAGAACCTGTGGTGCTCCCAAGTGGGTGCGGGGGACACAAGGACATCCTCATTGGTCGCCAAATGGATCCAATATGCCCATGGGCCATCTGTAAGGGCTAGGATGATGACATAAGCCCTCCCTTTGCAGTGGAGACATCCTCTAGACCCTGGAACATCTGCCAAGTGTATGGTGCAATTGTGGAGCCAGTTGGGCATGGTGAACCAGGGGCATCATCCTCATCCAAAATGGTGGAACATGAGCAATCAATGAGCATTGTTGGGGATCCACAAAGTAATATCTGTTATGGTGGAGGCCCATGGCTCTCAACGCTCACCCTACAAGTGCCAATGTGGCCCCCTGGAGGGCTAGGACACCGTATAGGGAGACCAAGCCCCAAATGGAGACCCACCTGCAAACCTGCATAAGATCCAATGCATCCCCTTTCCCTCCAATACAACAAATCATTAGAATAATCAAGTAAAAGAGCTTACAAGTCATGGAATCAATGGGGCACTTCATGGTGGCATGCCCTTCCATAGTGGGCTTTGGCATGTACAAGTGTCTCCAAGCTCAATTGGGGGTTAACCAACGACTCTATTAGGTGGTTTTAACCTCTGAAGGGGGTGACATGTCCATGGTACATCCCTCAAATGGTAGGTAGCAAATGAAATAATAATGGAGTTGAGTGGGGATCAGGGGAATCATCCAGACCACATGGCATGGTACAAGGGTAGTTGTAATAAGGGTAGCCCACACCTGGGTATATGAGTGTAGGAAGGAGCAAATCGTAGTACATGAGTTACCCCAGTCTTTGTTTTTCCACACTTCTTCGTATTCCTTTTGCCTTTGACTGTTTTTTCTTCAAAATTGCTCAGGGATCCAAGGGATGAGAGCGTGATATGTAATATGTAGCAATGGTGGGGAAATTCTCTGCCCACCAAGGGTTGGGACAATCATGGGTTCCTTAATGATGGAGGGGGCTCATTTAGGGCCCATAGGAACTAGGGTGATGGCCATGGGTAAGGGGTAGAGCTCATATTTGGATTTTGCCCACGTGCTAAATTTGTATGTCCCAACCATCTTTTGCATTTTGTGGTACATTTCTTGTTGAGAGATGCCAAATTGTGCTTTTTTTTTTCTTTTTAGCTGCATCAACCTTCGAAGCATCATTCCAGGCCCGACCCAAGGTGTGGACAAGGAGAAGGGGAGGCTAACTCTATGTGGACCCAGTGGAGACATGTGGACCCGGATGGGAAAATAGATGAATGGGGCTAAAATGAGTGGAAAGGGAGTGATGTAGGTGGTATCGGGAAGCAGGACCATGCGACCAAAATCGGGATTTCCCATGTAGTGCCAATCCGAAAACCAATGGCCAGTGAAGAAGATCCTACGAGACTAGGATGCAAGGGTAACCACGGAATCGGGCAGTGGAGACAAGAAGACAGACCTAACCCACTCTTTCCACCGAAACCCCCCACGAATCCATGCCCAAAAGTGCCCATGACAAGTAAGGAAAATTACTCAACTAAACTAATGAACAGCCATAACTTCGGGGTCAGGCCCGCCTTCAAACATACAATCATGACAAGTGGTTGAGGGACAGCATGGTTGGCTCAAGTGGCGAAGAAAATGGCACATTGAGCTACCTGATGACTACAAGGGGTTGTTGGCTGTCGGTTGAGGACCATCTAGGAGAAAAAAAATCTCCTATATACACTACCCACAGGTGGAGGGTAACAGATTCCTCCTCAATCCATGGTTGAAAATGGCACAATATATGGACACAAGCCTCTCAAGTGGAACTTGGCCTCATCACAAAATGCGAAACAAATCACATCAAAAGTCTCCAATGTAGGACGTACTACTAAGAATAGTCATGATAATTAGAACAACAAGCAAGTTGTCCACATAAAATTTGCCCTCCAAGAATGGATGCATACAAATATAGTAAAACAATGTTCAACCTAGAAGAGTGTCTTCAAGGGTCCATCTAGAAAATCTCACGAAGTTTGCCCTCCAAGGTGCATAAGAGATAAAACAATAAAATATTCCTCCTAGGAGAATGCTCCATAACCAACTTCCAAAAATCGCTAGTGGTCCTCAAAATGCATGTAACCAATCCACATGTGTGAATCCCAAGGGAACTAAGTCCATAAATGAATGTGCATGGTGGCAAGTAGATGAGGTGCTCCACAAGAAATATAGTAGTCAAACCTCAAAATAGCAAGTGACCATCTCCAACAAGATAGATCCAAAGAAACAGGGAAAATTAGGGTTTTGACCATGCCAAAACTCCATGAAATAATAAAATATATATCTCCATTAAAAACAAGAACTATCTAAATAGGTGCATCCTCCAAAGATATGCTTCAATAACAGTAAAAAGACTAAGTAAATACATGCAATGTGCCACACATGGCCCTTCAAGTATGCCACATGTCTCCTAATAAAAGCCCTTTATAACCACCTCAAATCAAATAATATATGTGCCAAGTCAAAGACATAAGGATGTTGTCCAATGAAAGTCAGAATATGACAAATATAATTGAAATATCTATGCAATAAAGATAAGAAAGAACCTAGGAGATCTGTGCCCTAAAAAATTGTGCCATGTAAGTACCTCAACCACCCAATAAATAATAAAATTTCTCCATGTGAAGTAAGCCCTAGGAAAAAGTGCCAAGTTGGATAAACCTCATCAATGCTCATGCCAAAACCATGTGTTGTTTCCCAATACCATTAATTGATTTCCCCAAACCATATGCACAAGAGAGAGTGCACCCTAGGATAATGTGTCAACCTCTCCAAAGATAAAAAAACCACGAACGTCTAAGAGAGGAGAACTCCATAAGTTAACCTCAAACAACCCCTCCAAGTGTGAACAATTGTTGATTGGAATATTGTGCTCGAGCTATTAACCTCTAAGGTAATAAAATGAATTAACTTAACAATCAAATAGTTAAATCAACCTCAACATGAGTGCACAACCTAAAATTAAGCCATGGTCCAACCTCCCAATAGTCACCCACTAAATGTTGAGAATTTTATAAGGCATAGTTTAATTCCATTCTACTTGATAATTACTTGTGAACTTATTTCTCTTACTTAGATCTTGTCTTCATTAGCTTATTAGGTCTTTCATCAAGTCAATTATCAAAATAAAAAAGACACAATATTTTGGCTTTTCAAGCCAGGGCCAAAACCTCTTCCTCTTAGAGAGGAAAACCCGCAAGTAATTCTTCTTATAATCTTTCAGTTGACAAGTATCGTGACCATGACACAAACCCTTGACCTATGTATGCCTCCAAGACCTTGTCACTCCTCTCTTGTAGCTTCTTTCTTTTCTACATTGTTCTGCATTGTTCTCCACCATTCTGCACCAGGATTAGAAAGCTTGGTTCCTAGCCTTGAAATAATGTGATTCCTTTCGTTCTTCCTTTAATTTGACCTCGATCTTTAATAGAATCTTTCTCGACCCTTTTCTTGCACTCTAGATGCCCAAGGATGGTGATCTCTTCTCTTGCTGTAATTACCCTTCTTTATGTTGCATATACTTCTGAAATTACACTAGTAGATAAGCTCAGGAATGAGGCTTGTACAGCCTTACCTTTGTATTGATTATGATCTCTTTCATGTACTAGATGGCAAACTAGTATGACTGATATCTTGACCTCTTTTTCACATAAACTAGTAGCCCTTCTTTTTGCGGTGTCTCCCTTCCTTTCTTTGCACTGCAGTTCGGACTTTCTTTCAGACTTAGACCCAAAACAGATATAAAAGACCCTCTCTTCCTTCATTGATTTTGTCTCCTTTAACTCAGATCTTATCGCGCATTTTATAGCAGACTTATCCGAATTTTTTATTGTGTAATGAGATCACAGTCCTCTTATTAATAGAGGTTGTATCTCCTACTCTAGGCCGACATGATCATCTATGGGGGTAGGCCAACTTTACCAAGGAATATCTTTACCATGTTTTCAGCCGACTTCAAGGAGCTAAGTGATAAGGCCTTGGAGCACTTATTTGCATCATCAATTTGTTCTTTCACTAGTGTAACATGACTCCATATTCATGACTCTAATTATATTTATTTCTCGACAAATCCCTAAAGACATCAAGAAGAAGTCTTTGACCTATAACAAAACTCCTTGCTTATGAACCCATGATGCAAGTAGTATTACAAAAATACATTTTGTTATCTGTCTTTTTCATTACATAAATTCATAATTACTAATCATTATGAAGACCGAACCTAGTTACACTTTTCAACACTCCCTCTTAACTAGGGAGATATTCATAATGGTCTCTTTCAATCTGAATAATCTCATAAGAAGAATTTGATTAGTAATCCATCTGTTATAGCATCATATTAACCTAACATTGTTACATAGCAAGGCCTTGACTAACAACTCCATATCTCCACGAGATCTTGAGCTACAATGTTGGTGAGACCAATGACTATAGACACCATCGTCATTGTCTCCAAGGTACATACTCCACCCGAGTGTTCACCGAGTATGACCTAATAGGACTATTCTTAATTCTCAAAGAATATCCATCCTTTCACGACTACTCTTTCCATGGATGTCTTAATACATCTCAAAATGTATCGGATGCCAGATAATTACCCAATCCCACATTCTGTCTTCCAGAATTATGTATCTATCTCTCCCTCTTAACTAGGGAGAACATATTCCACAAAGGAATAAGAATGTACCTAGGCTTTCTTTTCTTCCAAGTAAGAAACTTATTACCAAGCTCCCTCTTAATCAGGGAACTATAGCAACAATGATGAAAGCCTCCAGCTACTCATGAAGTACTCCATTTGTTGATGTCATGAATTGAGCAGCCTTCAATTTTTGGGATCTCTTCCATCATTTTCATCCAAGAGCTACGTCTTCTATCAGAAAGTGATCCATCAATCTTCTCATCTGGTCTAGCTTGATGTTATGCTGCTTTCTTTTGAACCATATATCTTCCAAGGATCTTTCATCCTGCCATATGGTTATCAACTTGGGGAACTCATCTACTTCCATTTGGCAGCCCTGCATAAGCTCATCAGATGTTATTCAATTATAAATATGAAAACTTAAATCAAAAATTACCTCAATGATGATCTTTCACCAGGACATCCTTCTTGTAGGCATTGGCATCCTTTGTGTATGTTGACACATCTCAAAAGATATGTATTGCCAAGGGTCTTCATCTTTTCTGGACTTCTTATCAGAGTCTACATATCTTCCCCAGAGATTTTCTAGTCAAGTCTTCTTGGCTTCCTTGGATGTTGACCGCTTCTTTCCATGGTTGTGCTTTTCATGATCTCTTCCCTTTTTCTTTTCTCCACACAATTTTATTTCATTCCCAAGAACTTCCATAGTGCAATTCCTTGATAATGTACAATCACCTCATATTCCATATGAGGACATATTGTGTTGATTTCATCTGATGTGGAACATGTATGTTGAGAACCTGTGCATCGGAAGAGTTTCTACTTTCTTTGATCATACTTCTAAGGATAGAAGTAGAGTACCTGCAACCATATGACTACATAGTATCTAGTGTCATCATAAATGTATATATACCTGATTTCCTTCTTTGACAGTAGCAGTTTTTCTGTGGAGTTTTTATTCCCTTGATCTGCTTCATCAATAAGTCATCGTATTCTAATCCTTGACTTACTAGAATTCTTGATGAAACCTTTTAGCTTACTTTCTAACCATTAAATCCCAAAAGAATTTCATGAGAAAAATGTTTGCTCTTGTTTCCATATTGATTAATGAACGATGAATCATGACTCAGATGACTGCCTTTTTATAAATACAATGACATTCCAGGAGTCATTTTTATTTCACAACATAAATGTTTTTCAGACATCCTCCTATGACCAGTACTCCTTACTTGCAATGCTTCTATCATGATGTTAATTTAAACTGATGCATTTATCCAACATGCAATGCTTCCTAACATACCATTATACAATCGACAGAAACCTCTTAGAGATGAATATGATCTCATTCGTAAAGGAGATCTTTTACTTCTTCTTCCTTAGACTTCTTTGAATCTGGTTCCTCCTTTTCTCTGGCAACATGAGCTTCTTCCCTTTTTCTCTTGTTTTATTATATGAGGGAAAATTTCTTTTATAGTGCCCAACGTCATTACATCCATAGCATCTTATCTTATTCACATTTATTTCCCTTATCTGAGGACCCGACTTTCCAAATCTTTCTTTTCTTGATTCCCTAATATTGGCTTGGTTTGATTTAGTTTCTTTTGTCTTACATAAAGACCATATATCCTGAAATGTTATTGCTTCTTTCTTCCCAAAGGTGTTTGAAGTGACGCTTCCCCATTCCTTAAGTAGAGCATTTAGTACCATAGTGAGTATTTCTCCATCAGACACGACTTCTCCTAATTTTTGCAGTTGATCTCGAATTGCGGAAATCTTCATAAAATATGAGGTTATTCCTTCCTCTCTTTAGACATATTCAACTTGAATAATTCTTGTCTTAAAGTCAGTATTTCTCCTGCAGGACTTACCAAGAATAGATCTACTAATTTATCATATATCTCTTTTGATAATTCTAGATTTGACACATAGGGAATGATAGAGTCCTTTATGGATTCTATAAAGATTCTTCTGGCTCTTATTTCTCCCTTTGTGTATTTGGTATAGGCTTCAAGATTTTCTTTTGATCGTTCAACATGAGAACCTTTGACATAGTCCATTACTTCACTTTCAATTAAGTTTAGATTTGTCCTTATCTTGCATGCACGAAAGTTTTCAGTTCCAAACAGTTTGTTACTTTCCTCGCAAGAAATCATTTTGACAGATATAAGATACTTGCTTGGAAATATGCTTTCTTCTTTCTTGTACGGGATCCCTTCTTTGATTGACTTTTTCAAGAGAGCTAAGTCCTTGATAATGGTTTGAAGATAACTCCAACAATGTTGCTTTGATTCCAACACTAAATAGTTGAAGACGATGGCTTCCCAATTTACAAACTGCTTCTTTGAAATTGAAGATTGATTCTTCAATGTAGATTTCTGACTGTTGTATTCTAGAAACTAATCCTTGATCTTCTTGGTACTTGAGTGTCTTCTTGTCAAATAGCCCTTTCTAGCACCTTAGCTCTGAAACCATGTTGAGAAATCGATAGGGCGTAGTTTAATTCAATTCTCTACTTCATAATTACTTGTGAACTTATTTTTCTTACTTAGATCTTGTCTTCATTAGCTTATAGGTCTTTCATCAAGTCAATTATCAAAATACAAAAGACACAAGATTTTGGCTCTTCAAGCCAGGGCCAAAACCTCTCCCTCTTGGAGAGGAAAACCCGCAAGTAATTCTTCTTATAGTCTTTCAGTTGACCTTCTTCTTATAATCTTTCAGTTGACCAGTACTGTGACCATGACACAAACCCTTGACCCATGTATGCCTCCAAGACCTTGTCACTCCTCCCTTGTAGTTTCTTTCTTTTCTGCACTGTTCTGCCTCAGACTTAGAAAGCTCGGTTCCTAGTCCTTAAATAATGTGATTCCTTTTGTTCTTCCTTTAATCTTCTCTTGCTGTAATTACCCTTCTAGTCCTTAAATAATGTGATTCCTTTTGTTCTTCCTTTAATCTTCTCTTGTTGTAATTACCCTTCTTTACGTTGCATATACTTCTGAAATTACACTAGTAGATAAGCTCAGGAATGAGGCTTGTACAGCCTTACCTTTGTACTGATTATGATCTCTTTCACACACTAGATGGCAGACTAGTATGACTGAGATCTTGACCTCTTTTTCGCATAGACTAGTAGCCCTTCTTTCTGTGGTGTCTCCCTTCCTTTCTTCGCACTGCAGTTCGGACTTTCTTTCAGACCTAGACCCAAAACAGATATAAAAGACCCTCTCTTCCTTTGTTGATTTTGTGTCCTTTAACTCAGATCTTATCGCACATTTTATTGCAAACTTATCTGAATTCTTGATTGTGTAATGAGGTCACAATCCTCTTATTAATAGAGGTTGTATCTCCTGCTCTAGGCTGACATTATCATCTGTGGGTAGGCCGACTTTACCAAGGAATATCTTTACCATTCTCCATAAAAGAGTTCTCGTTTGTCATTCACCACCAAGGAGTCAAAATATGGACAAACGAGAACTCTTTTATCACAACAATTTCGCAATTTCTTTAAACATCCACCGAACCCCAAAGTTGCACAGACAAATCATGCTTTCTCGGCTTAATGTAAGATCCAGTGAATGGGGGAGAAGCAGATTAATAAATGGAGCACCAACACCACAATTAAGGCTTTATGTTGACCTGAATTCAGTTTTATGACGGATGATTGAAGGGCAATGCAATCCTCTGAATTTGGCATTTGGCATGTTTCTGTCTAAAAGCCATTCAGATATAGCAAGTCAACTCATGTCACAGGAACGCAATAAGCCTATTTCATAGGACATTTCTGATCTCATTGAACAGGTGATGCACATATTGCGCTCCCCAAATGATCACTCAAATGAATGCTGGTGGACGAGTCAAATGGCCATGAACCATCTTACTGCTCGCATTGGATCAATTGAAAAAATGAAAAAGTTTGGAATCAACGATGTTCAATCTTACTCCAGGAACATTAATTACAATTCACAATAGCATGAGGACTCCACCTTTGACCGGCAAATTTCTCCGCTAGATCTTATTGTGCAACAATCGCCAAACAACTTGTGTGTGTGGCCACACTTACCATGGCAATGCATTGCTCTCCCTTTTTTCAACACAGACAACCACCTCCCTTTGGCCAAATCTTTTTCTTCACGGTAGCATAAAATTATGCCATTTCTTCTCATAACGCTCTCCGATTCGTATATATCAAACTTTGGTAATTCTGCAACTATAACATTTAGTAAATGCGCAAACACTGGGCCTGTGATAGGCTTCCCTTTGTTTTGGATCCTTTGTTTTGAATGTCATATAGCAAACAGCAACAATGACTCCACTACCAACAAAGTCACTTTAATTTCTTTGTAAATCAATAAATGTACTTCAAATATTAATTTCTTCCAACGGGCTTAATTAGAAATGCTGCAACAAACATTTGCAGATATGTAAACTCAAAAAACCTAAAAAAAATTGGCTGAGGGCCGGATAGCTTTGTTTGAGACAGCGGGGTTTCGTTATTAGATAATGAGCCAGTTAAAGCTTCTGTAAGCACTTCCACAGACACCTCTACGCTCCAGCCGCTTGATTTTTATGTAAATTCCTTCTTCTGCCCAATGCTCTGGATGGCCACAAGACTAGTGGCAGAATTCAATCAACAGAGGGGATGAACAACCCACTCTGATACCACTATAAGACACATAAACTGGAAACCAAACTCAACAATATATTAATGAAGGATCTCAAAGAATGATGTACACAATGTACATATAAATACATAGGACTTTAATAACCAATTACCCTAACACAAACTAACAAACTAACCCAAGGATTAGTTGTCTAACAAATCAAAATCACAACCCTGAAGCACCAAGCCCCCCTCATTCAGGTGAGGAGGGGGAAGCACAAGGCAGTGTTCACCTCTGACTGGTTTTGAATGTTTTTCCGATTTGTATCTTGTGTTAACTTGTCAAGCAAACCACCAGTAGAAATACCTGGAACTCCCGCTTGGAGAAGGTGCTATTGTATATAGTAGGCACTCTAAAAATATGTATAGTTTCATTGCAATCCTTGAATTCTGTTGAATGTAATCGCTGCTAGCTTGGCAATGAAAAAAATAAAACATAAAGGTTAAATCCTAAAACGCAGAACTTAAACTAAACAAAAATCATCAAAAAGATGCAATCGAATAAGGCAAAATTTAAACTAAAAACCGTTTATCTAAATAAAACAATTATTAATATAAACTGAGGAAGATCACTAAATCCTTTGAACGCATGGAAAAAACAAAATATATATGTTAAATCCTAAACAGCAAAGACATTTAAAAAACGAAGAATTTAAACTATAAGCTACAAAATAAAGATAATCCGTTACAGATAATCTAAATAAGCCACAGAATGCGGGGAAGAAAACAAAATACAGAGGTTAAAGCATAAGCTGCAAAACCTTTAAAATAATGCAAAACTCAAACTAGATAAGATAATCAATAATATTAAAGCTAAATAAGATCACTAAATACCCTGAATGCAAGAAAAACACAGAATACAAAGGTTAAAGCAAAAACATTTAAATAAAGCAGAATTTAAATATATAAGATTTATCTAAATAAGATAATTGGTAAGCAAAATCTAAATGAAATGAAATCACTCAATCTTCTGAATGCGGGGAAAAATAAAATGCAGAGGTTAAGGAATAAACAGCAAAAACACTTGAAAGGTGTGATACGGAAAAATAAGATTAATCTATAAATTAAATAATCCACAATATTTAAATGACACAAAAATCACAAAATCCTCAGAAATCAAGAAGGAGAAGAAGAAATGCAGACTCTAAAGCCAAAAAATTCTCACCGTCCTGAGTAATTAAAGGATAGTCAGAGGCGCTAAGGTTAATAAACCAGTCCCAATTTCTACTATATCTCAGCAAAAGGGCAGCCGCGTGAAGCGTAGATGCTATAGCCGTCGGTCCCCTGTAAGTCACAAAATCCGCCTTTCCAATCACATTGACGTTTCCAGCCGCTGCAAAAACCGGCACCGACTGCACGTGTAATCCGAGACTTATCCTCTCGGCATCGCGAGCGGCCTTGTCCAAGTGCAAGAGATACTGATTCCTCGGATGATAAATCGCCCGCAGGAGTCTCTTGATCCTCTCTCCGTCTCCGTCGGATCCCGATATCAGATACGCCAGTCTGGGCGCAACAGGCATCCCGTCCGCACTGGATTCGAATTCGAATATGAGCTTGCGCGGCGGCATCTCCGGGCGGTGGGAGTCTTCGGATCGAACCAGGGCGGCTACAATCAACAGGATCGATATCAGCGAGCTCGCCACCAGAGGGAGAAGCCATTTGCGCTCTGTCAGTGCGAAGCCCTGCAGCTTCCGCATTGCGCTGGATTGCAATTGAACTTGGAGTCCACAGGTGAGAGCAGAGAAAAAGGCCCCCGAGCCGCTGACGAATGATTTTCCGCACTGGACAGCGGATTTGACGGAGATTTACAATACCGTTTAATGCCACCTATCGCGTAATGATTTAGTTGGGCCTCACTCCTTATGTTCTGGATTTCAGACACCGGCGCATAGGTTAATGGGAATTGAACCTCGATCAGGCAGTTGTCACTGGAGGACATACTAACCGATTGGAACCAATTTCTTTAATTACCTTTTTGTTGTAGTATTTAGAGAATATTATAAGTTAATATTGTCTAGTAAGTATTTTTGTTAATAAGACAAATTATATATATATATATAATAAATTAAATGAATTTTTTTTAAATAAGTTAAAAATATATTTTAAATTAAATAAATAATATAATGTTTTTTCGATATAGATGGTAATGAGGTGTATGTAATGAGATGTATCTTTAAGTTAATAGATTATCATTATTCAAATCATAACCACTTTGAATTATTCATTGAAAAATACTAACATATGTTAGTTTTTAAGATTTGCTTTAGTGATTACTCCATTTTAATTTTTTTATTTTTATTTAAGGATTTTAAAGAAAATAATATAATTAAATATTTTAATCAATATAGTTTAGTTTTTGGGATTTTTGGGATTTTTTTTATTATTAATATAAATATTATTTTTTAAAAAGAAGATTAAGACAAAATTTTATTTATAAAATTAATTAATTAATTAATTATATATATATATATATATATATATATATATATATATATATATATATATATATATATATAAAAGTAAGTTTACACGTAAATATGTATAAAACGTTTTTAAAGAAAAAGAAAAAAAAAATATTTACATATTTAAATTTAAATAAGATGATTTTTTTGTTAAATAATTATATAGAAAAGGATTTCTTATCTTAGAAAATGAAGATAATATACATCAATTTTATATTTAATTTAATTTTAATAGTGATGAAAGGTGATCTCTGTTTTAATATGGAAGAAATGTTATAATATAAATCTAAACATAAACATTTGACTTTATAAATTTTAAAAAATAATAATAATAATAATAATAATAATTTACTTTAGTTTTTGGACTATGATAAAATTTATTTAAAATTTTGAAAAAATCTTTTGTGAAAGGCAAGTATGTCAACTCTTTTTTTAAGAAAGGAAAAAAGCGTTGTTCATTTGTATTATAAAATAAACAGTACATCATGCATGCTACTCAACGGCATCGATCCAGATATACAAAAGAAGGAATCTCAATAGGGCGAGATTTTAGCCATGTTCATAAACAATGACTAGAGTGGAACATTGAATCCATATGAGATCGATCCTAATGAAAGTTAAGAAAGCCATCCACCAAGACGAAAAGACAAGACAACCCCCAAAACAAGACCAGCATGTTTCACATAAACATTACATCAAGAAGAGAGCAGCATATTAGATCTCGATGGGCAAAAAGAGATGAAAGGCCAAAACCAATTATTTAATATAATAGGCTCGCTTGATGGAGGAAACCTTGCTTGATAGGGAGGGAGCAAGTACGCCTCCTTATCATAAGGAAAAGTAGATCTCTAATGAAAGAGACAGTCTCGCTTGATTCACAAAACTAACTGTGGAGAGATCATACCACAACAACAACCCAAAATTGTACATCATCGTGAGAACCATAAGACATCAAGGGGCGGAACAGTTAATTCGTCGATCATATGGGAGCCATTGTAATGAAGGATTTCAAAATGGAGCAGCCAGGCCCCTCTTTGATAGTTGGTCTGCTCGAGTGTTGTTTTCTCTATATATATGATGCATGGGTGGATCACTGAGCTTGGACAACAAAAATTTAATTCGAAGTATCCACCCTTGCATACCTCTAAGATGGAAACGAAACCTCCCTGAAATCTCATCTAGAACTATCATAGCATCCCCATAGATATTCATCGATTGCAACTGTAGATTGTAGGCCAGCCAGAGAGCACTCCAAAGTGCCAAAATTTATGCCTTATTGTTAGTTCCTCTGCCACCATTCCAGAAGATCTGGAATCTTTCCAGATTATCAAGCTTAATCCAAGCTCCGCACCCACATATAACCCCTTGTTGAGCCCCATCAAAGAAAACCACCAGGAGGGATATTGGAAAGGGTCAAATACGGTGTGACAGATCCTTCATTACAATACTTGGTAGGGGTTGTGCAGAAATCCAAACCATAATAGCCTCGTGGATGTGAGCAATACTCACAAGGCATCCTTCAAAAATAAAACGATTTCGTGTTGACCACACCTCCCAAAAGGAATAGAAAAAAAGAGCTTTGAATTTTTCTAGAATCGACCCCATAAAGCTAAAGTGTTAATGAAATTATCAGATCACCACCTCGGATCCATTAAAAAGTGTGATGTCAACTTAAATCTATCTTAAACTTTAACATTAATCTAGACCAATGTAAACTTAAAATTTATATATATATATATAATATTTTTTCTCGTTTAAAAAATAAATAAATAAATCATTTATATTTTTCTCATTAATTTATAAAATATTCAACAATGTTTTCATTATATTTTTAACACAAATTCAAAATATTTTTCTATTTTTAATTCTTAGATTGAGAATTAAATAAACCACTTATTATTCAATATTAGCCTTACCACAAAAAGGTCGTCACAAAAAAGTAGTGCCAATTCAAATGTTTCAAACGAGGAATCGTTAGTTTTGTGGGCCCTCTTCCGTTTAATTAAAGCCCGTATTGATTGTGATACGAAATCAAATTTGGCGAGTTACTTGAAAAGTTTGCTCACGTGGGCCCTAGAATTTGGGAATTCATGACTTTTTTTGTGGTAGTGCACATTATGTATTTGTGCATAACTCCATTTTAATATTTGTTAGGTAGAAGGTTGTTATCTTCAGTTTTGGGGTCAAAAAGATGTGAGAGGGACGTGAAAGAAAGGGAGAAAAGTGCTGTGGGGGATCGTAGGTCTAAAGTTTAGTGAGAGTTAAGTTTGGTATGTTTTGGTTTGTGATTTTTATGTATTTGCTTTAAATTTTAATTTTGAAAATGATGATAGTGTTGTCCTTATTATAATTTAGATGTCTTTTTTGGATGTATTTTTCTTTTTAAGAGAAAGTTTAATTACTTTACAATCTATGTTAGTAAAAAGATGATTAATTTTTATAGATGTTTTTATTAACACTATTGAGATTTATATGTAAATATATACTAATTTTTTTAGCTAATATGAGATAGGAAATAAAAAGATTTGATAGTTGGAAAGGTCGCATCAAGATATTATAATATAGACATATTTTATTATAATTAGGTATATTTTACTATAATTAGTCATGTTATTGTTCATATGCACATGTGACACACAAAGTAGGGAAAGGAAGGTTAAGCAAGCAAACATAATCACCTCGCAACTAATCAATCATTATGTTAGTAGAGGGGGACTACCTTTGTGGATTCTCCCATTGACATAAGGATCATAGTATAGTGGGGGTTTATGTTATCATAAATTGGTCTTCACAATCATTGTGGGATGGGAGAGGATTTTTATCATTGTAAAAGGTGTGCAATACAACATGAGAGAGACATACTAAATGAGTATTAGTCTCATTATGTTTATTCATATTATTATTCACACACATTCATGTGAGCCACACAAAGGAGGGAGCATAAAGTGGAGTAAGAAATTATAATCACTCCACAATTAATCAACCAATTATGCTGGTGGAGGGGGTACTAACTTTGTGGACACCCCTATTGACATAAAGGCATGGTATATTAGAGCTTATACATTAGTGTGGATCAATCCTCACAACCAATGTTAGATATGAGGGAAAGAGATTTTACTATCATATAAGATATTCCACGATGTCATGAGATAGTTGTATTTGAATGTTGTTATTCCTATTATTATTATTATTATTACTATTATTATTATTATTATTCTATTTAGACCCACAGGCACAATGTATGTAAACAAAGAGTAACAATTGAGCAAGTATAAACGCCCACAATCATCCACTATTATGTTAGCATTAGGGGCATTGTCTTTATAAATGCCCCATTGACACAAAAATCATGGTGTATTAGAGTTTACATGCTATTGTAAACCAATCCAGACAATTGAAAATAAAGAAAACCTTGGAATCCTCAAAATTAAAAAGCTAAAAAGAGAGACTCAAACATGAAAATTTTGGTTCACTCAGAGCCTCTCCTCATCTCCATAAGACATGGCCCATAACAAATTACAATACAATCCACACCAAATTATGGGACAATTTTCAAACAACCCAGGGGGGTTTTAAGTGACTTATATGTGATTTTGTCACCCAACAATAGTGTTGTAAGCTAAATTCTATCATAAAATATTTATATAAATGTATTTATCAATGGTTATGAATATTGAAATAATATTTTATTTTTATTAGTTATTAATGTTGTATTTACTATGGTAAATTTTTATGTAAATATGATGTTTATTTGCTATGTTAATGTTTTTAATTTCATAAATCTATTTTGTGTGTTAAATTTGTATTGTTTATAATAGTAAGTGTTATTCCCTTAGTGCCACTACATAGAGGAAGTAATATAAAGTAAGAGGAAAATCATTTCAATGTGATGTATTATGGTACATGTGTTGAATTCAAATCCTTGGAGCTCAAATTCAATCTTCCCCTTTACAACTAAATCATAGTATTGGCCTCTTCTTAACTAACTAAGAATTTCATCCCTCAATTGTAAATCCCCATGATTGTTGTAAATGTGATGGCTATTTGTTATGTTAATATGTTCAATTCTGTAAATAAGTTTTTTCAATTGAATTTTGATTGTCTATGGTAGTAAATGCTTCGTGTTGTTGCTATCACCATACAAGAAGCAATGTAAATGAGGAAGAAAGTTATTTCAATGTGGTGTATTATGATGTATGTGTCGAATTCAAAGCCTTGAAGCTCAAATCCAACTCCCTCCTCTTCAACAAACTCAAAGTATATACCCTTTCTTAACTAACTAATCATTTCATCCCTCAAGTGCAATTCCCCATAATTTGCAAAAATAAAACCAACATGCAAATGCCAAGTATGTTGGTTCTCCCATGGGTGACACAATTGAAGCTCAAGAATTTCAAAAGAATTGGTTTCGCTAACCCCTCAACTTCAAATAGTGTTACATCTTGGCCTTCATCGTAGTCATCTTAATAAGTGCCTTGGTGTACTTGGAGAACATAGTCTTCATCCTACTCTCCTCCCTTTACATATTGAAAATCTCTAAGATGGACTTCTCCCCTACAATGTAGACATTATAGATTCAAGCCTTTAATAAAATTTAAGTATTCACACTATATGTGGGGACGAGAGTTGTCGTTGGACTCTTCCTCTTATTGGCCTACATCTTTGACAAGTTCATGGAGGGAAACAAGAAGGACATGAAGTTTGTGGCCTTGCATATGTTCTTGCTCCCATGTCATATATTCTTAGAGGTATTGTCCTTCACACTAGGCTTCTTGCTCTTAGTTAGGGAAATAGTGTTGTTTTTCTACAATGTTAGGTAGATCTTCATCAACTTGGATTGGTTTGAGCAGGTTTTTGAAAGTAGGTACAAGGTTTGTGATCCTTATATATTTTCCTATCAACTTTAGTATTTATCATCATAAAAAAGCTACTAATACCATTCCCAAAGACAAATAGAATAACATGAATTATTTTTGACAAACTTAAGATATATATAATGGCGTATAAATTTGAACCATTGAACAAAGGAATAAGACACATGCATTATTGTAAGAAATTCTCAATTCAACTTTAAAATTCTCATGGAGGGATTCTCCTTTATTAATTTTAATATGATTGTAATGTGTTTTTATGATTAACCAACCTAGATCCATCTTAGATTTGTATCTATCAAGCACCAAGAGGGATCAAATCTCTTAAGATGCAAACCTCTTTTAAAGTGAAAAGAGATTTGATCCCTATCGGTGTTTGGTAGATCCGGAGTTAAGATGGATCTAGGCAAGTTTAAATTGTATTTTGGAATGTTATGTATAGAGTACAAAAATTAAATTTGTAAGTCCAAAAAATCTTTGTTGGATTTCAAGGAAAATTAACAAAAAATGTAAATTTAAAAAAGGACCAAAATGTAAAATAGTGAGACTACTTCAAAAGTTTTACCCATTAAAAAATATTTTTTTTTCCAATTGCTTCCTATGATATATATATATATATATATATATATATATATATATATATATATATATATATATATATATATATATATATATATATATATATATATATGAGTTGTCTAACGAGACGGAGGAATTGCCAGGACGACTAAAATTAGCCGGAATCTGGGCCAAAAAAATTTAAGAAATCTTACAGTAACAGTGTTTGAATCATGATTTTGATGGTGGAAATGGATCAGCACCATCAAAAACCTCTAGGACACCCAAAATATTAAAGTTTGATAGTTATAACGTGGATTTACAAAATTCCCTGCCAGATTTTCTTAAGGAATTTCCATAATTTTCAGGGCAAAAAAAGTAGTCTAGTTGGACTACGGCTATATATATATATAGTAGACATTAAACTATATTTAGATGTGTGTGTGTCTGTGTGTGTGTATGTGTGTGTGTGTGTGTGTACACACACATCTCAATATAAATGTTACGTAAAATATCTAAATACAGAAGTTACGTAAAATATTTTAATGTCCACTATATATATATAACATGTGAATTGAGACGTTTTATCTATGAACTACATTGTCCACATTAAAATGGTTTTTTTTGTTATTAATATGTTTTTAAGTATACGTCATTATTACTCAATCTTGCATATTAAAATATTTTATTAATAATCCACATTGAAACTTTTTATTATTATGAATATTTTTAAACGTCACATATTAATTTTATATTAAGAATTGAATGAATTACACATGCCCCTCTTATTTTGTTTTTTTGTGATTCTAGAATTTTCTATTTAGTCATAATAAATATACATTGTGAGAAGCTTGAACGCAAAAACCTTCCAACCTCATTTCGACTAGACTTGTTGGCCAGAACGTAATGACCAAAAAACCATGACAACAACAACATAAAACTTAAGAATGCCTCCATATCATGTTGAAAGCCAACTTTCGAAAGACTTCCACTTATCTTGTCTCGTTCCTTGTAAATATGACATACATAAATATGTACAAAAGACCATTTTAGAGCATGTATCTCTTCAAGGATAGGAAGTAACACTATATTTTGACATCTCTGTGCAATGTTGACCCAATTTATGACTTTCATAGAATCACCAAAGATTTGAACCGAATCAATTCCCAGTTGGATGAGCCAGCATAAAAGAAGTTTTATAGTAAAGAGTTAAGAGAATTTGTTTGTGCCACTACCAATACCCACTGACGTAGCCAAATAAAAATTCATATTTTTATGAATAATCATGTCTGACACACATCTCATTTGGTTGTCAAATGCCCCATCAAAATAAGCCCACGTGATTTCATAGTTTATTTTTTTAATGCATATGTGTCTAGGCAATTTGTTGAAATCAAATGAAGGAAGGAAAGAAAAGATCGCAACACATTCAACAACAACTATTGATGGTGTAGGAGTATTGTCCTGAAAAATCCCTTTATTCTTGACCAGCCAAATGCCCCGCGAGATTATTAATGGAATGCTTCTAAGGTTTGTCTCTTTGTTAGCCAACCACCATTGATGCCAAGCCTCCCCGCAATTTTCTTTGTTCCAAGCATAACTGATATTGATAAGGGACAAGGTAAATTCCCATACTTTTTTTTGTGAAATGAAAATCTAGAAAGAGATGATCTGAGGAATCATCTACATGCTTGCAAAGAACACACCAACCAGGCCCAGCTAAAAAAATCTTCTGTAGTGAGTCCCATGTAGGCACATTTTTCTCTAGGATACACAAAAATAAAAGTCTGGCTTTTGCAGGGCAGTCCAACTTCCATAGCGGCGTGCACCACCATTCCTGAGCACCCCAATCCCTTCTCTTCATTAAGTTTTCATAGCCCCCTTTTAGCGAATATTGGCCTGATTTTGAATGAACCCATCAGATGGTGTCGAGGTATTCTTTTACCCGAACTCTAGTCCATGATAATCCCTGAGTATAAACATTCCATTCCTGCCTCCATTGATGATCAAATTGGAGATCGTCCACAGATTTCCGGCATGTTGCCAAATTGTTGTATCATCATGTTTTGCAATCTGATACAAGAAAAAGACCCCTTTTTATGTAATGTTTAAACAAGTCCTCTAGAAAGGGTAAACAACTCATTGCATCCAACCCATGGATCCATCCCAACACTGCATTTTTCCCCATTGCCAACCTGCCATACCAGGCCTTCTTCCACTAACCCAAGTGATAGCATCACTGCCTTCCATATCACTGATGATTTTGGGAATCCTTTTTCATGTTGTCTAGTCCATTCTTCCATAGGAGTTGGATCTATGTAGTTCCTTTTAACCACAGTCGTCCAAAGGTTTTCTTCCGTCATCAGTCTCCAACCTAATTTTGCGGCCAGGGAAGTGGAAAAATATCCTAGGTTCTTAATACCCCAACCACCCCATTCCTTTGGTCTTGTGATTTTATCCCAAGCCACCCAAGGGAAAACCATCTTTTCCTTCTTTCCAACCCATAAAAACCTGCTACATATGCTCTGATTTTGTTTAGAACGCCTTTAGGGACCCACGAAAGGGAAATCCAGTATACACTGGAATTGCCAACAACATTGATTTTATGAGCACCAACCTCGCAACCCTGGAAAGCCATTTGTAGCTACAGAGATTAATGCGCTTCTCAATTTTTGATAATAATGATGACCAGTCCTGTTTTCTATAATAATTTAGTTTCAAATAGAAGCACATGTATTTTAGCCTTTTCCCCATCGTGACTTGGGCAAAAGGGAGGACATTTGAAACCCAAAAAATATCTAGACCAGTTATACCCTCATATGTCAAATATGATTTCTGGATGTTTATAACCATACCAATGGCCTTCATGAACAAGTCCAGAATACTTTTAATCTGAAGCACCTCCAGTTGATTCCCATTACTAAATAGTAATATATCGTCCACAAATAACAAATGGGAGATGAACAAATTTGTTGCCACTTCAATACCTTTTAGCTCCCCTCTTCTCTTAGCTAAATGTATAAGCTGACTTAGGCCTTCAGCAACTAAAAGAAACAAGAGAGGAGATATAGGGAACCCTTGCCTGAGTCCCCTCTGGTTATGAAAAAAAGGGGACCCTGCCCCGTTAATAAGAACTACGAAGGACATATTTGAAATACAGCCCGTGATCCAATTTACAAAGTCAATTCCGAATCTCAAGTGAGTCAGCAAAAGTCTTAGATATAACCGACTGATTCGGTCATAAGCTTTGGAAAGATTAATTTTAACTATCATGCATTTCTTTCTTGACATCTTAATGTTATGAATAGTTTCTTGTGCCATGCCATTGGCTTCATGAATCTGCTTTCCATCTAGAAAGCCAACTTTTTCTTTAGATATATTACAAGACAATAAAGGTTTTAATCTTATTACAGTTATTTTTGTGATGATTTTGTATATACAATTGCACAATGAAATAGGCCTGAAATCATCAAATGATGAAGGGGAATCAGATTTGGGAATGAGGGCCAGTAACGTTGAGTTGAAGGGATCATGAATAATTCCTTTTTTTCTGTATTCTTCCACCACATCAATATTGGCCTCCCCCATCAACTCGAAACAAAGTTGAAAAAGTTCCACAGTCCAACCATCTGGCCCAGGACTTTTGTCTTTCTGCATTGCTTTCAGGATGTGTTTGACTTCTTTACATGTTACAGGAGCCATGAGATGTTCATTGTCCGCCTCTTCAGCATACCTAGGAAACAATTGATCCACTCTGATCGCTTCCCCAATCGCAACACCCTCATGAACACCGAAAAGGGATTTGAAATGATTTTTACCCATATTGGCTATTTCATTAAAATATTTGGCAACACCACCCTCTGGTTTTTCCAACTCCCAAATAGTATTTGAGTTTTTTCTTCCCTTAGCATAATTTTGAAAGAATTTTGTGTTTTCATCCCCAGCCGAAAGCAGTATAGCTCGGCTCTTTAAACGCCACTGATCTTCATTTTCCAACAATATTTTCCTCCTCCTCATTTCTAGAGTCTTGATCTGGTCCCACTTCTCCTCATCCACATATCCTTCAGACCCTTGACTTTCCATATTTTCTAATTCCTCCCCAATGGTCCGAAGCTTCCTTGATTCTTTATTATACTTCTCTTTTTCCCAAAGGATTGTCGCCTTTTTTAGGCTTTTCAGATTGTTTACAAAAGACCAAGCATGTGTGGTCTTTTCACCCATATCCATAGGCCTCCATGTATTAATCACCAGCCTATAATAGTCCTCTCCTTTAACCATCATGCATTAAATTTGAAAGGGGAACCTGGTTTCTTGTTGGGGCTAGCTAACTCCAGCAAAATAGGAGAGTGATTTGATTCCCCCCTGGAGCCCACCCATTGTCTAAACCCCATAATCATGCTAGCTAGATCTTCATTAAATAGAAATTGATCCAATCTTTTTGCCACCTAAGCCTCCCCCATGCACTTATTCATCCATGTAGGTGAATTTTTTATAATATTTGAATCAATGAGACGACCTTTCCTTAACTTGTTTAAGAAAAAATCAGCTAATGGATCAGCACGAGCTAGAGGACCCCAAGTTTCTGACATCCCCATAGAGAAATTAAGGTCACCACCAACCACCAAATTTGGATCTTGCATAAATGATTTTGTTAGAGGTTATTCCAGAAAGGCACCCACTCCAAGCAAGGCCCATATATGTTCAAAATGGTGATTCTAGTGCCTAACTCCATGGAAAAGACTTCTACGCCAGTAAGAATCTCAGGGGTCCATGAATTATTAAGCTTTATGGCATTGTTTTTTAAACTGATTTCCAACCCACTCGATCTCCCTCTGATATCAACAGTAAAAAAAGTCCAACCCGAGAGAATTTTCAAAAGGGTATCTGAAATTAGGTCACCCTAGCCTAGGGTCTCTTGAAGAAATAACACATCATGTCTATATTTGAGGAGAAGATCTTTTAAGGCTAGTGTTTTAGGGGCACTAGCTAAATCTTTGTAGTTAAAAGAAAACGCGATCATTTAGTCAAAATGTCAGGGGACCGCGTTGCTCTAAGCACCCCTTTCAGGGAAAGTTGCTTTCCTTCTGCAATATCAAGCATGGCCCTAATTTTAGCTTTGGAAATATCTATTGTATGACCCCTAATTCGCTTCAATTTATCCAGGGTATGATTTCTCCCCAAACCACCATAGGTCTCAACCTCCATCAACTTTTTTCCTTGGGTCTCAGGTTGTATGGGATAGTGTCAATAATGAGTTTCAGAATTATAGTTATAATACTATCCATGGCTAGTGAGAGGTTACTAATGCATAAAGACTCATTCAAATTTTTCCTAAAAGGACCAGGCGTCTTCATAGCATATATTAAATGATCAAGATAATTTATAATAGAAGCTGAGGGGCAAGGAGCAATACCCACAAAATTTGATGCAGGATTAACAGGAGCTTGCACGTCCTGCACTTGATTTATGTCATCCTCCGGGATGGGATCCTGCTGTTGTATAGGAGCCTCCATACCTTCGATCGGCAATGGCCTCTCCTCTTGTTGTATAGTCACATCCTCCCCCTGATCTTGATTGCCTACAACCACCTCCTGTGCAACCTATTCCACTCGGGCCCGATAGCCATGCTTAGTCCTCCCCCTTTTGTCTATGCCTTCGACTGAAGCCAAGAGGAAAATCCCTGACCAAGTGACCATGCTTATGACACCTATGGCACCATAAAGAAAGGCGTTCATAATCAATCAATTGTAAATATGTGTGACCTTCCAGATGTAACAATATTTCTGCAATCAAACCCTCCTAGGAGCAAGGAGAACCAATATGCGGGCAATGTTTTGCACTCTAGTCTCCAGGAATGACATATCCGCATCAAAAAATGTGCCAAGGCTATTCCCAATAGATCGAAAAAACATCCATAGTCCATAAATTTGGTGGCAATGCAGGAAGACGAACCCACACAGGTATTTCATCTAGTCTTTCTTGGTTAGAATCAAACATTGGCGTCCATCATTTAAAAAGAATCGGCGCTATGCTGAAACCCCAATTTCTCTCCATTACCCATTATAGGGTTTCACAATTCTGGAACCTGAGCATAATCTAACCCTTCGATAATGTTATAACTTCCACTTCCTTGCCTAGAGCCACACCCCAATTCTTCTCTATCCATTCTGAGATATACTCTGCCGAGAAAAAATTTCCTTCCGCTCTGCCCACTAGAATAGATTCTGACGCAGCCATCACACTATCAATATGATTATTGACCCTAAAAACCAAATTTGGGCATTCAAGGATTTCCTTCATTGCCTTCTATTTCTTGCACTTAGTCCCCCCATGACCTCCCCATTGCACCGATATATTTGTGGTGTGAACCGCTTCGTTCGATGCTTCCTCTGTTTCTTTTGGACCCGAAACCCCTCTCCCCAACTCCAAACCTGCTGCCACAAAGAGGCAGAGGACAAGTTTGTGCCCCTTCATATTGCTCCAAGAGATTAACCCACTTATTTTTCACTTTCTTTTCACTATTTCCCCCTAGAAAACCCCTTAATACCTCCAGTTGTCTCACAATAACCCCTAATGCCTCTCCATGGATAATGCTACTGAAACCCTCTTGAGAACCCCAACCGGCCCCCTTAACCCCTTCACTAGCCTGCTCTAGAACCATCGAGAGAGGTACAGACCCAAGCCCGACACTCTGTAACGATTTTTCAAAACCCCCCGACCAAGCTCTTAGACCAGACTTCCCTAGAACCTCAGCATTGACCCCGAAAGTGAAGAAAGATTTTAATCCCTCCTTCGAGCCTAAACCAACGCCCTACACAATATCCTCCAAGCCCCCAAAAGGAAAAATAGGAATAACCGAGTTCGACGAAGAAAATAAACTTACTTAAGGACATTCAGAGAAACTGGTTGTTCCAGCTTCCGACAAAAACCCTTCAAGTTGACCCTCTAGTGGTTTTATGTTAGGAACAAGAACATTTATAGGCATGACTGAGTCAACATCCTCTGACGGACTAAAACCCTTCACTGAACTCCACCTCAACTTATCAACACTCCCCCTTCCATCATGAGACCTAGGTGGAAGAGCCACCTTCGCAAGATTTTGCTTTGTTCGCTCCATCCCCCAAACTAACAGAATATCCTCCACTTCCGGTTCCAGGTCGACAAACTCGCTTTGGTTAACCATCTTGTTGACATTGAGACCCAGCTACCAAACTCCAACCCAGTAATACTGACAAGGCATAGTAAAAAATGTTCCAACAACAGACCCGTGACCGTAACCTCCCCACTAATTACCTAGCCCAGTAAAACAATTATCACAGTAACCAAAATAACCCGAGAGAATATGTAACTGTAACCACCCGCCAAAAAATGTGATGTTACTGCACATTCTTCTTGTTAACTCCTCTAATGTGCCTCCTTTGTGTTAACTCCTCAACCCGACAAGAAGACCAGCCTTTTGGCAAAGAGTAAAACTATCACCGGAAGAATGAAATCCATTGAAAGAGGAGGAGAAAGCCCGACATACTCACCATTACCAGGGCATCATCGAGTGCTTCCAAGTGTTGACATTGGGATGCCAACTGGTAGCTGCCCTCCATCATATGTTAACGCATGCCCCTCCGCCAACCTTCCATGTGCTCGTCTTTCATTGTTCGGCACTACTAACCAAGGTTTTGCCCCATGGTCGCCCTAGTTTTCCCGCTCCCCCAATACCTAAAAACTTATCAATTCATTTCCCTTTTAATTAATACTAACTAAACCTACATATTGATTTTTTTTTTTCATTATAGTTGACATTGTTTATCTATTTAGACAATATTTTATTATTTTAAAAGGGACACTTTCAACTCCACATTGAGAAAGCTCTCATCTTGGACTGTAGAATGAACCTCTCACCGCAATAATTAAAAATACAATATAAAAAATCACACTTTAACATTGAGATTTTTCTCCTATATAACAAAATAAAATTTCATTATATGAGTGTGTGTGTGTGTGTGAATCAATAAATGATTCTAAACAAACTTTAACTAAATTTTAGATTAGTTAAGCCAAATAACAAGGTCAATGTTTTTTAATCAAATTGATACACACACACACACACACACATAGTGGGAAAACCTACCATAACTTAGTTGTGAAACCAACAGTGGGGACAAGGTTGTGATTAGTGAATGCACGTTGACTCTTCACCTTTATTCAAGGTAAACCACCCCACCCAGAATTACCCATTGGTAGTCTTTAAGGGGGCAAAGTTTCACTCTTGTTAGATGCCTCTAGGTCAAGGAAGATGAGCTCCTAGCTAAGAAAAAGGCATAATCCAAACCCATAATTTGTTTTAATATATATATATATATATATATATATATATATATATATATATATATATATATATATATATATATATATATATATATATATATATATATATATATATATATATATATATATATATATATATATATATATATATATATATATATATATATATATATATATATATATCTATTTTGAAAAAAAAAATCATTATGTTTTTAATTTCACTTGAGAAATTTTTACAAGATGTCTCAATTTATGATATCAAGGAGGGATGGTAGGAATTTAGGAAGTGTTTTAGTTAGATGGTTGGTATTTTATATTTTGAAAATGATATGGAAAAATAATGTAACTAGAAATTGTACCAAGAGGTGTAAAGGAACACGGATAGGAGGAGTAGTGAAAAGTGGAAGGAAATAATAAAGCGAAACATATCGACAATTAAATACAATCAAAATTTGAATTTATATAGTAGCAGGAGATTAAATTTAAGAAAAGAGTTACATTAACATAAATGTCCTAAAACAATGGCATAGTAATGATGGTATCCTTCCCCTTCCTACTCCCTCCACATCCTACGCTTTACGATATGACATTTGAGAAATGGAGGAAGTGCTTTGGTGGGATAAGAATCAATCAATGACAAATATGAGGAGAGAAAATGATGGAAACGAAACCCTTTGCACTCAATAAGCATAGAAAATGCATTCATGAACTCCCTCATACATTAGATCAAGTAAAAAAATCATGGAGCTCCTTACCAATAATGAGAAAGAAAAGAAAATTGGAAAAAAAGAAACTCGAGAAAGAGATGCTCATTTGAATATAACACTAGGCTCACAAGCATCTCTAGCTAGATTGTGCTACATTATATGATCAGAATTGAAACATTTAAACCTGCAGATATTGAATGTATTTATAGTCCAATTAATAAAAAACTTCATATGTGAGTGTTCGATCATAGTCACGACACCCATTTTCCCTATATCATCTAAACACAAAATTTTAAAATAGATCTATTCACACAAACCTATAGTCCATATTTTGTAGAGCATAGCTTCATAATTTCATGTCTACCATTTACACTCTGCATGTATTAGCCACATAACAAAAATTCCAATGAATGAATGAACTTTTATAAATTCTTTGTATTGGGAGAGAAGTGAGACACCAACTTTGGTATGTGTCTTCCATTTACTCTGGCCATCAGAATGTTGTCACTTAACTACATAACAAGATTGGAATCAAACTTTAATCGAGAAAAATACGATCTTACAGAGGAGGCAAGACAATTTGGAAATTTTTTCTCCTTCTTGGATGGAGAGGGCACATGCTTATATCTCCAAAGTTTTATGACAAAAAATCAGAATTAAGGCACACACTAATACAAATTTTACAACTTAATAATTTTGATACCAAATTATAAGTTATCCCTGTACATCTCTATATATAGTTGAACAATTATCTTGTTTAATTGTGTATCATCCCTATATAACATATGTTACTCTTTTTTTTATTTTACTAGACAATTTCATGTATTATATAGAGAATTAATATATCATATGTTTCAGCTCGTATTTATAAGCTTTCCTTCTCCTCCAGTGGTTCTCGGCATTTATTTAGAATGAACCTCTTCGGTTAATTGGCGGCACAGAATCTCTTCGGTCCTCGTTGCATATATTCCCCCCCCTGCATTTGATCTCTTCGTTCATATGGTGGCCTATTATATCGTCGCTCTCCCTGCATTGTGTCTCTTCCTTCCATAGGTCTATAAGTGTCTCGTTCTTCCATAAACCTGTAATTGTCTCGTCTTTCCACTAGCCTGTAATTGTCTTTTCCTTCCATAGGCCTATAATTATCTTGTCCTTCCATTAGCCTGTAATTACCCCTTCCTTCCATTTCCCTGGGTCTATAATCTCAACGTTCTCCTTGCATAATGTCTCTTCCTTTCGTGGCTCTGGAATCTCTCTCCCTGTTAAATCTTGGCCTATCATTGTTTCTCTACGTCAATCTCTCACTAGGAGGCTTGGGTGTATTAGGATCGGGTGTTATTACCTCGTTGTTGTATCTATCACCTGTAGTATATACACATAGATTCAACTGATCTTGAAATATTCTAAAAAAAACTCTTGAATCTATTCTACAAATTGCAGAAACCAATTACGATCACACAATCACATGAACAAGAAAGAGAAATAAATTCAATCGTACAACACAAATATGTATTTGGGGAAAGCCTCGGCTAAAAACCTCGTTATCTGTATATTGCATAAAGTCAAGAACTTGAAACAATAAAATGCTTCTCTCAGGTTTGAGAGCTCTATGCACTATCTCTGACCACCTCACTACCAACCTGTGCACAAGCTTTTCTTGGCACATCTTTCTCTTACAAGCTCCATGCACAAACTTGTGCTTCCTATTGCTTGGTCTCACCAACTCATGCTCACCAAAACAATTATTAAACTTGTGCCTTCATTCCTCCTTTTAAAGGTAATTTTCTCTAATTAAGGAATGATTTATTTTAGGTCTTCTTTTGACAGCATGCACCACATGTACAATTTGGATGATTATACAACTGATATTACACTTCCCTTTAACTCTAATCTCAAATGGGTCTTCCTTAGAACTGACATGCAAAAAATATTTAGAGCAAATTATCAGTTATCTGATTGATCACTACATGTGAATCAAATAAGATTTAATTCACTGGACCTCTCACTAGCTCATCTATCAGTTAGAACTAGTTAAATTGATTTTAACTCAAACAATTAAGTTAAAAAATTACAACTAAAAATAAACTGCAACTGGACCCCCTAAAACTTAGAGTGAACTCTACATGCCTCTAGTTTGACCCCCAACTCGAATTGGTTGAGCTAACTAAGTCTTCCCAACTCAGTTAACTCGTACAAGCTGTCATGTGATGTGGAATTACAATTTCATCCTAATTTAATTAAGGGAAAATTAAATTAGAATCCCTTTTGATGACATTTAAAATATTTATTGTTGCCAATTTCAACATCACCTAAGTAAGAATTCCTCTTGTTAGTAACAAATCAGCACATGTATTACTACTTACACAACTGTGATCATTGACATCTAATCATCAATAACTAAGTTGTTTAATAGCTAATAACTTGGTTGTTTAATCAATGAATCGATGTCCTAGGAGGCAAGTATTTATATCTAAGCATGTTAACAAAAACACAAACAACAAACTAAACACACAAATATATTATATTCTCACTCATAAACAAGTTGTTTATTCAGGTCATAACCAATGTGTTTAATCACTAATAACTAAATTCAGAAATGAATTCGTAAGAGACCATTTTTTAGATGTCATTTTCAATATTTCTTGTTGCCAATTTCAACATCACCCGAGTAAGAGTTCCTTCTGTTAGTAAAAAATCAGCACCTATATTACTACTTACCCAATTATGATCATTGATGTATAATCATCTATAACTGAGTTATTTAATCACTAATAACTTACGTGTTTAATCAATGAATCGATGTCCTAGGAGGCCATTACTGATTTTTTTAGCATGTTAAAATTAAATTAATAAACAAAAGCACAAACAACAAACTAAGCACACAAATAAATTATATTCTCGCTCATAAACAAGTTGTTTGGTCATAACTAATGTGTTTAATCACTAATAACCAAATTCAGAAATGAATTCCTAAAGTACCACCTTTTAACAACATCTTTTAAAAATTTGAATTTTCCTAAATGAACTTTTTTTAAAAACATATTTAATAAAATTTGATTATGAGAGAATATGCCCTATATACCGAATAGGTTTCAAAGCATGTAAGAAGACAAACAATTAAAAATACAAATAAACTAAATTTCATAAAAAATATAGATATAAAATATATTCTCACCTGCAAATATACCAAGTTTGGGGTTGCCATACCCATCAGGAAGCACCCAATTAACAAGAGGTTGTTCTGAAATCAATATAAAATAAAATATGTCAATACAGGACCTAGAAGGAAGGTAGGTCAGTACGACAAAAATATAAACAGTTTGACAAACTTCATGAGCTATTCAAGTGGGATGCACATACACGTACCTTTTAATATTTTTGAGGTAGCTTCATCTATATTACATTGAAATCTAGTGTATACAGTGGTACTGAGAGCATATATTTTATATTTATCCTCCTCTTCACTGTAATACATGAAAGGTGGGCACTTGTAATAAGTTTGAATAGCATAAAGAGTCACAAGCCAAACTTTTTAAAATATATGAAAGATATAAAATGTGATTTCCGAGTAAGCTTGCAACTAAAAAGGAATCACAAAGACAACAATGACAGGAGGAAATCCATAAAAATAGGCATGCACATCTGAGAATGTTATGACTATATACGATGTTAAAACTGTGAAAGAAGATAATATCACAATAAACTCAAGAATTGCCTCAGAAAACCACATTTTAGATTGGGAAAATTTTCCATTTATGTGATATTCATCTTAACATCCATTTGTAAGCTTCCTCTAGAAACAGAAGAGAAAATTTGGGGGTCGAGTGGCTGGAACCCTAGCCGCCTCGGCCCTCCAGATCGTGCCTCCGTTTGTCCGCGTTGTTGGGGCTTTTTTTCTGCGGGTGTCGCTGACGATGCCTTGTTCTCTCTGCGGTGTGCTCGGGTGCTTCAACGACCTTCTATGTAGGATTGTGTGGTTCATTGTGTTCTTTTGTTTCCGCCAACGATATTTAGCGGTGGTGTCGTCGGCCTGCTCCTCCTGCCGCCGCCATCAGTTTCCGATGTCTTTCTATGTAGTTGTGGCCATAGTTTTTCGAGGGTTTTTGTTCATCGCCTTTATGTTGTTTTGGCTTTCATGGCGACTTGGGTTATTTGGCTCGAACTTTCGGGAACCTTCCTTTACAAAAGTTAGGGTTTCCTGCGCAAGGGTTCTAGCGGCCACTTCGCTGCTGCGGCCCATCCCTTGTTGGCGGCATTGTATCGATGGCGACGGGTTGCTACTTGCAGCGGCCCTCATTGGTCCATCTCCTTCCAGGATATCCAGCTGCTACTTTGGATGTGTGATCGACGGTGGATGTTGTTCATGGGTCTGGGCTGGTGCTACGGATGCCTCTGTTAACTGCCATTGTTTTGGGGCTTGTACATTGGGTTTTGAGGCTGGCGATATCTTCATCTAGGTTTCTGGCTTTATGCCTTTTCACTCCAGTTTTCACCTCTTTCTTGGGGTGGTGGTTCCTGGGGTGGTTGTTGACGTGCCTTGCATGGTTTTTCCTATTATGGGGCTTTATGTTGATCCTTTATGGGTTTGATGGGCCTTCCAGCCTGGTTTATATTGGCTTATTTCAGTCATTCTTATGCAGATGTATGTACCCACAGTGTTTGGGTTTACGGTTTGGAGTGATTCTCTGTATTTTGATCCATGAACTTTTACTCTGGACCATATTCTATATGCATGTTTATGTAACATCTTTTTATCTAATAGAAATTTTATTTTATTTTTATTTTTATTTATTTTTCTTCTAAAAATAAAGATGTTCATCTTAACACGTCTCACCAAAACCCCAATAAGGATATGTCACTTTAATTTTTTATAAGCTTCAACTGTTTTCCAGTGACTTTATCTCAAAACCCAATTAAAATTTGTTTGGATGACAAATTTGAGTTGATACATCTGTATAGTGAGTGCCCCGGGGATTTTCGTGGGTCTAAATATGTTTATCCATTAAAAAAAAAGAATTCCAAGTCCACTTTCAGAATCGTCAAGTTTTTGGCCAGTATAGTGCTTCATAAACCACCTCACATTTCAAGTCCACCTTCGGACTCGTCAAATTTTTGGCGACTATAGTGCTTCATAAACCACCAAGTTCTCACCGTTGTCTTTAATGAGAGATACTCCACCCTTCTCGTTAATATGAGATTAATACCTTGACCCTCCTACTTTTAATCAAGGAGACCAAAATACTTCTGAAAAAGGAGGGAATGAGAGAAAAGAATTAATAATACCTGGTAATATGAAATATGAATTAAATTGAAGAAAAATACCTTATGAGAACAACATCAATGGTTTTAACATAGATGTCAATCATTTCTTCCCGTGTAGGCCTATGGTCCTCGGGAAAACCTAGAGTGATTAACCAATGCTTGTAGTCCCGTAACTCCGTCCATGATATTTTTTTTCCAGAAAAGAAAAAACCATGCTTATATTAAAATACAAATAGTACATCATTTCGTCCATGATATACAACAAACTAAAAGATGATGCCAAGGTGGACATGGCCGCCCCTCAAAACCAAATAACTGGTCGTACCCGAAAAAATGATACGATGATGATGATGATGGTGGTGATGATGGTTTTATTAATGTTTCCAAACTAGAAGGACACATATATGTAAAGACAAAAGAAGATGAAGTTGATGTGGTAAATTTTCTCGCCAAGCTCGAAGTGAATCGAAGATAGAAAACCATAATTTTTTTTCTCTTCAAACGATCAATATTTTCTACCAACTTTGTGTCTGGCATATCTTCCTTTTTATGCCCAAAGTGATCTAGCGAGTCGTTAACATTTTTAAGTTGAGACACATTGCTACAATTTGGCTATAATATTGTTGCGACTGAGTTTTGATTGTAGGGGCATTTTCAGAATTTGCCTTTTCCACATGAAACACAACATCCAATACATCCTTTATAAATTTCAAAAACCAGCTTTGTGGTTCTTGTTGGAGATGCCTAGCCAGATCCATTGCCTCGTTTACTCCATTTCCTTTTATCCATTTACTCCCAATACCTTTTAAAGGTGCTTATGAAGAAAATTTGCTCACAAATTTTATGTTGTTGGGCTTTACAGGTGTGCCAAGGGACTGGTACTTCATTGCACTGGTCACTAAAGGAACAATTGATCTAAAATATTCTTTATCATAAATACTACGCCCTCTGTCACTATTTGTCTGAACTACAAATGGAAATGCAACCCTTGCCTAAACTTTGTTATCAAAGGTGATATGAATTTGAATGTTAGTTTTGCTGTGCTAATTTCATCTTCAGATTTAAAATTAATTTGTTGATCTTATGCTTTATGCGCACAAGTTTCCTTGGTGTTTATGAGTGTCAAACATGTAAATGAACTGATATTTTAAGTTAAATTCAAGATCATAAAGCATGCAAAACAAATGCTAAACAGTGGCAATAACAAGTACAATAAACCATCATAATTGATCCATTAACACATTGTTTTGATAAAGGAGTTCACCCCTCCCGGGCTACATCTCCTTGGTCCAACTTCCATGGCTTGGGCCTCTATATTAGCTAAAAAGTGAAAATTTTGTTGTTTACATTCACCTACAGCTCCTAAAACCTTCTTCAATGTGTCAAGAATGTCCAAATATATCAGAAATGACTCTTCTTGCACTCAATTTGGTCGAATTTTTCCAGAGATATGGCCAAAACAAATTTGCCTAGTAAATTGCCTCCAAAATTGAAGAAGACTCCAGTTAGGGCTACCAAGTTTGGGGGCAGCTACTAAAATGGTCGTTCCGCCGAAAATTCCGCCAGTTTAAAATCTGAGTTTAATTAATTTAAACGTGGTTTAATTGCATATTAACTACGCTAAGTGCGGTTTTAATTAATCTGTATTAAAATATGGGATTAGTGCTAAAATCATGGTTTAGGGGTATTAAACCCCGTGTTAAACTTTAATCCCGCAATTTTATGAAACTCCGCCCGATGGTGGTCTGGTGACTTGGTCTCATGAGGAGGGGGCTGGCCCCTTCCAAACCCCCTCCTTTTCAAATAATTGAATACAAATATAAGTCGAAACCATATAAGGTTAAGTCTTAACGTTATGGTGTATTTGCATAGAGCGCTTGTGGTTTGGGGGAGGTCGTGGGGTCTAACCCCGACATCTGCCCAACTTGTATATAAGGCTTTTGCGCCATAAACCATATATCAAACCTTTGATAAATGTTTGAAATGCCACCATATAAATTAAAACCGACCTTTGTATAACCTTCATACTATGGTATAAAATTATATGTGCCCATATTATAATAAACTTTGAACCTCAGAAATAAACCAATATTTCGGACTTTGAACCTTGGCATAAAATTAAAATGCAATTATAATTTCGGACTTTGGATAGGGTCCACCAGAGGGGGCACGTGGTAGCCCCTGGATGCACCACGTGTCAACCTCTGGTTGGCCTGTCCATCCATATAAAAAAATCAACTTCAATCTTAGGAGAAACACTTAAACAAATTTCACCTTCAAACCAATTAGAAGAATCCTATTGTGACACTTATCACAGTGTCATTGGGAAAAACTGAAGAATATTCCAAAAATAAACTTAAATTTTCAGACTGGGCTGCCATGTCACCAACCAGTCACTTCTGCAAAATTTGTAGTTGCTTAGGAAAACAAACAACAGGCTCTATCTTCTTCATATGGACTCTGTTTTCAACGAAATGAATTGCGCCAGATTCCTCGTGACGAGATCTTTGCTTTTGTTCAGTTTCCAATCAATTATGAGCACTTTCATTTTTGAGCTTTTACACTGAGCACATGATCAAAATGATACATGAGTGGACCTTCTGGAAGACACAAAGTACGAGAAAGCTTGATTCTTGAATGACTGTGCAGTGGAAGGATCCTCTTATGTTATAGTTTGTTGGTTGTTTTGAAGGACTACATTTGACGTCCCTTTATTTTTGGAGTTCTTGAAAGAATAGTTAAATCTATATTTGTTGAATATGGATATAGATATGGATGCCAAGTCCGTTGCTAATGCAACACCAATCCATTGAAATGCACTATTTTCTTTTTCCATTGAAATATTAAAAAGGTCATGGGCCAATCCATCAGTATGTGGAATGTCCTTATCTTTATCTGCAATCCTGCTTGTAGCTAGGGATTCAACAACAGCCACTGATTCATGCATTGTAGCAACTTCAACATGATCCTGGTGTTAAAGACGACATTAAAGTTGTAAAATCAACCAAAATATTTGAAAAGCCTCTGCTTCAATACTACAAAATCCCTAGATATTTGGCAGAAATTTACAGGCATGGTCTTATGGAAATTCCCCTATTATGCAAAATCAGATGGGTTGTTTCACCATTATCCCCTGAAGCTAAGCACCATTAACGAAAGCCATGAAACTAGAAGTTGCATAAAGACACAGTTTCAAATAATCAGAGTGTTTTCCCCTGTAGCTCAAAAATGTATTCATAAACACCACTCCCTTTTCCCACAATACCGCTACCATAGGCTCCCATAGAAGCAACGCTTGCCGCAGAGACACCGTTCCATTAAATCATGGCGGGAAGAGCCAAGCCTTCCTTCCCAGATTCCTCCATAGCATCCCTCATCATCCCTCTGCCTTGGACTGTAATTGTCATTGCATTATTGTTGACTCCAATAACATATTCATAGTTTTCAGTTGAGATAATCAATCCATGGTCTCTAACACACACTAGCCTGGAGAGGCTATGAGCCATAATGCTTACCACTTTGATCTTTTGCTTCTTTTTCACAGCCCGAGCTACAACATGTAAGATGTCAGATTCTGTTTTGGGTTACACATCCTCTGCAGCTCTGCAAATGTTGTGATCATCCCAAATGCCTTGATAATTAAAGATCTAACATCCTCTTCCATTGTTTTTTCATTCGACTCGCAGAGGAGGTGAGAAAAATGCCTCGAGGCATAATGGAAAAGCAAGGAGAAATAGAATACTAAGAAGGGTAAGTTTGTGGCCCATCAATACACATATTATTTGAGGCATCCAACTTAGAAAATGAGTTTTAGGGTTTGATCTCGGTGCATCCCTGTCTCTACTACACCACCACACCCGCTTCAAAGTCAATGGCATCCCATTTGGAGTGGAAGGTTTCTGAGGGCGAGCTAGCAAGCCGAAGTCTCCACTTCGAGTCAACATTCTCCAGAGCGCGCATAGGTGAAGAAGGAGATCGTTAGCCTGGCTAATTGCGACGAAGTACTAGACATGGTAGGCTTGCAACTCTAAGTGCTTCAAATGTCACTACCAGTCCTGGGTGCTTGAGACATATGTTATTTTTTAAGTGGAGGGAACAACGAACATATATGTTTTTGAATGGCCAGGGTGAACAATGTTTGCTCACCCATAGCCAACAAAGAAAATGCCTTTCAACATAAATATGTTATATATATATATATATATATATATATATATATATATATATATATATATATATATATATATGTATATGTATATGTATATGTATATGTATATGTATATGTATATGTATATGTATATGTATATGTATATGTATATGTATATGTATATGTCTATGTGTATGTGTATCTGTATATGTATGTATATGTATATGTGTGTGTATATATATATATATATATATATATATATATATATATATATGTAATGTTTGATGAAAGTTATGTATTTTTTTATTCTAAAAATGATATACATGTTAATTTTAAATTTTTGAAGGTACAATACTATGCTAACAAATAGTCTAATCAATAGATAAAATGGTATTTTTTGGGGCATTTTTTCACGTCCATTCTACCTAAAATTGGGTAGCGATTTTTAAGGATCATAAATTTGAATTATTCAATATACAATGTTTGAGTGCCTCGGGTTCAAAGCCCTCAATTCAACGATAAATTCAAAATAACATTTTAAACAAAAAGAAAGCACAATCTTGCTAGAAATTATATTATTAGATTGAGACTCAAAAAACCACTTTGTCTATTAATTAGACTCAACTTATGTTAATAATAAGATTTAAAATAGCTATAAAAATATATTTATTATGAGTTGAATATGTTATTTAATATATTTATTATGAATTGAATATGTTACTTACCTAAATAAAACACGAGTGAGGAAGATAACAACTTAACCCACAACTATTTATTATGAGTTGAATATGTTATTTAATATCTTTATTACGAATTGAATATGTTACTTACCTAAATAAAAAGTGAGTGAGGAAGATAACAACTTAACCCACAACTATTAGAGCTAGATCTAATTGACATAATTTTTATTTACTTATAAAAATTAAATGGTATTATTTTTATTTTATTATATTGTAGTTTAATAATTAATATAACATATTAATGACCTAGTCTAACTAATGGATGAAATGGATAAGTTTACCCAAAATCTTGTACAGATTTTTAGTAACCATAAGTTTAATCTTTATAATCTACAAAGTTAGTGCCTTGGGTTTTTTCAAGGCTTTGAATCCATTTATGCATTCAAAAGTGCATTTTAAACAATAAAAAATCATAATTTTGTTCAAAATGTTATCCCCATATTCTAGACAAAAAAAATCATTTCATCTATTAGTTAAAGTGAGTAAATATTAATATCTTAAATTTAACCTTTTTTGACAGAGAGAAATAAATAACTATAATATACAATTATCTAAATTATAGAAGATCACACAACATTATTGCCACTATAACGAGAATTCAAATTAATATATATAATTAATGTCATTAATTCTAATTACTCAAACTTCCTCAAAGTGAATTACATTAATGCCATTAATAACATCTATTTAAACAATCAATGTAGTCTTTGCAAGTTGCAGGAAGAAATAGTGGATCATCACTTTATAAGTTGTCGCATCTCTAAAGAAATCTAGAAAATTGTGCTCCACGCATTGGGCATTAAAGATAGCACTACCCAGACCTCTTTCGAGGACACCCTTTTTTTTGGGTGGAAAAGCATAAATATGTTTGCACCTTACCTATATTTGTGTTCTGGGGCATCTGGACTCTCAGAGATTGTGTCATCTTCAAGAATTCAAATATTAGTTTACCCCCAAATTCCTCCAAGATAGTATCACATTTTAGGAAACATCCTTGGAATCAAAGCAAGAAATAACTAAGAAGGATCCATTTCCCTTCCATCTCACAGGACCTTCCGGTGGGTTTCTTTGATAGAGCCGCACAAGATTACAATTGTGGAGTAGGAGGATTGATTAAATTGTAAGGGAACAAATCGATTCACTTCAAAATCGGCTTAGTATTCAGAACCAATACAAAAACAGAGCTTATTGCTCTTCTGGCTCTATTGTTCCTAGCTTCTCAAAAAAATATAAATTGCATTTAAATTTTGGGTGATTCCAAATGTATTATAGTTTGGTTAGAGGGCAAAGCCCACCTGGAGGTTTTGAATATAGCTGATTGGAAAAATAAAATCGAGGAAATAAGGAAAAAAATGCTGGATATTAGTTTCTTCCACATATGCAGGGAGCTAAACTCATCTGCAGACCTGTTATCAAAACAAGCCCTCAATTTGGAGTCAGACTACATCTATTACGAAGGGAGATTGGATGCATAATTCAAAGATCTCATTAGTTATCCATAAACTAGAAGATCTCTCAGTTTTATCTACACCCTTTGGAAGACAACTTTGTTCTCAATCTTTAGCTTTAAAAGTTTCTCAGAAAAAGTCGGACTTCTTCATATTAAAGGTTACTATTTCCTACAAATATTTTTCAAAGTTAACAAAAAAACTCTTATATCCTCTGTCCTAGAAAACTTCCATAAATTTTGTATTTATTCTTTTATGTTTTAAAATAAGAAAATAGATCAATTAAAACTTGTTTTTAGTTAAAACCTTTCTAGAGCTACTTATTCACTTATAAAAAAATAAAAAATGATAAAAAAAATTCAAATTATATTCCATCGATATATATATTTTTATTTTTATTTATTTTTTAATTCAAAAGAGTAAGCCCAAAAAATAAACTTTCACAAAAATCTTAAATTCAAAGGTTTGTAAATATAAAGGTGTATAATAATGTGATTTGATTGAATTTTATGCTTCCCTGGAAAATATAACAAATCTCCAATGAATTTGATGAAATAGATATCAAAACATAATTTTTTTTTATTAATTGTAGAAATATCTTCTTCATTGTAATTGGTTGACTTTTAAAATAGAGAAATCAAGAAAGATCCGTTAAGCAACAATTTGGCAAATGAAATTTGGGAGGGGGCACATTCTTTGGTGAACAGCTCCACCCTCCGACAAGGTGGGAATTACGCCGACCGTTAGACAAGTTACGTGAAGCTTAAGGTGCTGACATCTTCCACCTACCCTCCGAGTTTAGGGGATGCAAAAATACATTAATAGTACTTTAAATCGGACACTTGGGCAATAAACTATAACTAAAATGTTATGACCGTATTTTATTGGATAGAATGTTTCAACCCTAAAATAATTGTGCAAGTCTTGGATAAGGTAAGAACCATTAAAAATAAGTTTGAGAGTATTTAAGAAGGCAAACACTACATTGATTGCATAATTTTAAATTAATACTCTATGGGGTATTGATTACATAATTTTAAGATAATACTCTCTCGGAAGTTGTGGTTATGTGGAAGTTTGTGAAAGTTCATCCCATCGAAGTAAAAAAAAATCTTGTTTATCATTTATTTTGAATAATTTGATTAAGGGATGAATATTTATTTATTTATTTTTTTTAGGATAGTTTTAGTGTTCACTTTTAGAACAATCAACTGTGGTTTATTTTCATTTTTAGGATAAAAATTAAGTTATTAAGTTTATGATGTTATAGAGTTTTAATTAATTGATGTAAAAATTTAGTTGCTTTTAAATATTTCGATTTATAATAATAATGCATATTTGGAGTTAAAAGTTTTTATGAATCTAGGACAAGTATAATAAAATAAAAGAATGAAAGACATATTAACATGACTTAAAAATCATTTTGGTTGTGATCCGAGCTTATTACACTTATCTTGGGTTGATTCTTAAAACATTTTATATGTTTTTACTTAAGAATCTTTCAACTAATATGTTGGAGAAGTGATACTAATGTGTAAGGCTCACTCTTTGATGTCCTCTTGATATTTAATAACTTTTGTAATAAAAAAAAAATCTGAATACTTTAATTTCATTCATTACTCGTTTAATTACCATAATGAATCAATTGAGTTCATTTTGCTAAGTTGTATAGGTTGTATTGTTGGATAGCCAAGATTGTGGGGGCCTGCTTAGCTAAGATTGTATCCTCAAGTATCAAGAGTGTTACCTTATAGAAACAATGAAAACCAGTACATTATGGAAAACTTTGTGCTAAGGTAAATACTAGATTGTCCCATAACACGCCAATGTCTTTCAACACACTTAAGGGGATTTGCCAGATGTACTAAAGGATAAAGAGTATTACCTTATAGAAACTATGAAGACCAATACATTATGAAAAAGCTCGTGCCAAGATAAAAACTAGATTGTCCCATAACACACCAATGCCTTTCATACCCTATGTACAAAAGCTATGTGTGGGAACATTGACTCCAACACCTTATACACATACATTAAAATAGAAATGAAATCTCTGGACATCCATTTAGTCAAAGTAGCTTACCATTAATCCATCTAGATTGAAGAACAAATTTTGTAGAAGGGTAAAAAAGAGTTTGGGAATGAAAATTAACCACGGGAGAAGAAGGGTTAACGTGGACCTAATTCTTAGATCAAAGAACAAACTGACCCAAGTGGATATTGGTGGCCACCCGCATATTCCACTTGGACCCCCAACATTGTTCCTTTCAGTTTCCTTAATTGTAGCACAATTTACTATTTTTGACAATTTTTCGGGTCCTAAACTTCCGAAGCCATTTTGAGGCCCTAAATGATTTTTTTTTTCTTAAACACGCCAAGCTCATAGTCCATGGGAAACAGATTGCCCAGAAAATTTGTTTTCCTCAAATAGATCTTTCTAACGATGTATCGTGCATGCCAAAAAAGATCATATGGCCGAATTATGACCCCGAGAAGTTGGCGTTCTAACTAATTCCAACGGGGCCTACAAACTTTTGGCGCTTCATCTCCTAGGGTTAGGTTTTTGGATATTTAGGGATTTCCCATTGTTTCTCAACAAATTAAAAGGCCTCTCGAGCTCATGTAACACAATTCATAAGGCATGTAACCCTCACATCTCTTCCCAGAGATATGCTACCATCACCCGAGCTAGTTTCTTTCCATTATGCATGTAAGCAGTTTGAGTATTTTGTTATTAACGAATTGAAGTTTAGTTTTCGTTGTAGCTCTGTGTTTCTATTTAATTATGTATTTTATTTCATTCCTGCATAAATATAGATCAGTGGTATCAAAGCGGTCTGCTCTTTCTATGTTTTTCAGTGCATGTCCCCAACTAGGTCAGGGTATAAGGAGTTAAGACATGAACTAGTTGAACCTTTGCAAGACCGGCCTTGCTGACTCCGACGACCTCCCATGGTGGAATAAAATAAATATGAGGGAGCATGAGATCCTTTCGAAATATTGCTCGAAAAAGCCCTTGAGCAACAAAGGAACAAGATGATGGATAAATTTTCCCAGATCCTTCGGCAGGTATCAGTGGGTGAAGCATCTTCATTCGACAACCACCTCGAAGATGCCACCCCCTTTAAGGTACAAGTTAACTTTTACATTCCTATTTTTGAAGTCTAGATAGACATAGATGTCATAAATTAATGCTTAAATCTGCTGGAAGGATATTTTTCGATTCATGATTTTACAATAGGAAAAATATTACTTTTGCACTCCTCAAAGCCACCCCCACGTCAAGGATTGGTAAGAAACCACTAGGAAACCTACTGTGAGTAGAGGGACCAGAGGGAACCCTCATTGTTTTCAGATGCACCCTATAATAATTAATTTTGAGACATCGTTAAGGAACAATATTACCATGTCGAGAGCTATGAAGATAAGTACATAAAATGGACCACACTACGGTAGGGAAGGGACCAAGACTTGCCGACATTCACAAATATTTTTCACACCCTTTGCACGAAGTTGGGCATCAAGGATTTTGAGTGGCATATGGTACTTAAGTACCACGACTGTCTACACAAATACAATAAGGACAAGATGGAGTTCTTGAACATCTCCTCGCTTAGTTTCACACACTGATATGTTGTCAATATCGAGAAGAAATTTAAAGAGAAGAAACGATACTTTGGATATGTGAATCTGAAACAAGGAAAAGGAACCCCCAAACCACAGAACAAAGGACAAATCCAAGGCGGGGTGACTTAGGACACTCATTGAAGCCACAAGAAAATAATAGCACCACCAAGACAAAGAAGGACACAGGAAAGTGGTGTGAGTTCCACAAGAGCCCCACTCACAACACAAGTGAGTGTTGCGCCAAGCAGTCACTGGTGGTTGAGTTGAAGGCTTCAAAGTTGGATGCATGTTCTAACTCTAAGTAAAAACCCAACAAGGGGAATGACGAAGGGAAGCAGATTATCAATGCGGAGCCTAGTGCCACCGTTGCCACTACCAAGTTCTAGAAGATTGATCCTGAAGATCCAGAGGAAGGGGAGTGCCTTTTCCACTCACAGATTTGAGTGAAGGGATCTCCACTGCAGTTCATTGTCAACAGTGGGAGCCAAAAGAATCTCATCTCAGTGGAATTAGTTAAGCGGTTGGGCCTACCAACCACACCACATCTGCAACCATACACCATTTTGTGGCTCCATCAAGGAGGAGATATTTACGTCAACCAACAATGTCGCCTTCCCTATAACATCAAGCCCTTCACGGATGAGGTATTGTGTGATGTTTCTCCCCTTGAAGAATGTGATTTGTTATTAGGCCAACCATACTTGTGGAAGTTTCATGTTGTGTATGAGTCCAAGCGTCACACAATTAATATTACTTTGGGGAGTAAGTTATACAAGATACTAGAGGTAGCCCCACCAATATCCATCTCTTTGATATCTACAAAGCAATGCTGTAAGATCATCTCCTAGAAAGGCAAATTTGTTTTCCTTCTTATTCTCTCTAAAAGTAGGGGGAAGATCATGGCCACATCCATGGCCCTCACAAAGGGTTCCTACACGCAACAAAAGCAGGTGGATAAGGTTGTGCAAGAATACAGGAAATTATTCTCCTCAACCACAAGGGTATCTTTGCATTGTCAGGTCAAGCATTCAATCGGTCTGACTCTCAGAGAACTTCTACCCAATGGGCCAATATATCATCGCTCTATTCTAGAAAATGAAGAAATCAAGTGGTAGATCCAGGAGCTGTTGCAAAAATGGAACATCCGACCAAGTTCCTCATCTTGTGGGAGCCCGATTGTACTTATAAAAAAGAAGGATGGGACCTAGAGAATTTTCATCGAGCACTAAACAAATTCACTGTCAAGAAAAATTATTTAATCCCACGGATTAATGACCTTCCTAACCAACTCAAGGGGGCCAAGTACATCATCAAGATCGATTTAAATTCTGGTTATCACTAGGTTCCAATAGAACCCACAGATGTATGGAAGACCACCTTTGAATCCAAGGAGGGCCTTTTTGAGTTATTGGTCATGCCTTTTGGGTTGAAAAATGTCCCTGCAACTTTTATGAGGTTGATGGATGACATATTGTGTCCCTTCACCAACTCGTTCGTGGTTGTATACCTAGATGAAATCCTCATCTTCAACAAGTGTTGGGAAGAGCACTTGCAACACATTCGGTAGGTCCTTCAAACCCTATGGCGGCACAAAATATGTGCCAACTTGGAGAAATTCACCTTTGACATGAACTAGGTCCAATATTTGGGTTATATCATTGATGAGAAAGGTGTGCATGTGGATTTGGCTAAGATTCAAGTGGTTTGGGATTAGCCAACCCTAGCCACTTTAACAGAGCTTCACAAATTTTTGGGCCTTGCCAATTTTTATTGGAGGTTCGTGTTGGAATTATCTCATATGACTTGGCCTTTGAGTCAGGTTACCAAGGGTGGAGCAAAAACAAAATTTTCTTGGTCTGGGTCCCAACAAAAGGCATTCATTAAGTTGAAGCACCACCTTTTCTTTGCACCATTCCTCACATTTCCAGACCTATAACAAACATTTGAAATTGAGACAAACACCTTTGAATATGTTATTGGTGTAGTTCTCCCCAACAAGGGAATTTGGTGGCCTATCAAAGTGAGACACTTTCTGATGCAATTCAGAAATACCCCACCTACAATAAAGATATGTATTCCACTGTGTAGGCTTGTCGACAATGGAAACATTACATCATGGGGAAGGAGAAAGTCATCCACAAATATCACTGACCTCTTTAGTTCATACATGTTAGTGTCCTATTTCTAGGAATGTTGGTAATGTTACTCTTACTATGTCATTTTAGGTCATGTTTATAAGGTCATGTTATTGTATTAGTTTTGTTTTCATGAGTGCCATGGTATAAAAAGATTAAATTTGTCAGAGTGCCATAGAGTTAAAAGAGTATTTTTGCCATCATTTGAAATATAAGGCCACAAGGAGTCATGATTTGAGTATGCAATCATGAAGGGCTAGTTGTCATTTTAGGAGAGTCTGGGGATAAATGTAATCAAATATTAATTATCACAATTTAAGTATGGAAATCAAGTCTACGTCAAAAAATAATCATGACAAGGGATTGGGCACAGGCTTTGTTGAAAAGTCAACAAGAAATGTATGTCTAATTTATTTTTCCCTTAATTAAATTGGACAATAAAATGTAATCTTATCTCATAATCACTTGTAATAGTTAACTGAGTGTGATAAACTCAGTTAGCTCATGGAATTCGAGTTGAGGGTGGTTGGTGAGGCATGCAGAGTGATTCTATTAGTTATTGAGTCAAATTTGTAGTTAGCGCATTAGTTTAATGCATGAGAAATCAGTTAACTCAATTAATTGAGTTAAAACCAGTTTAACTAGGTAACTGATTATTGCACTAGTGAGAGGTCAAGTGAATTAAATCAGATTCAATTCACATGCAGTGATCTTTCAAGTAACTGATGATTTACTATTAATAACTGAATGCATGTCAGTTATGATAAATACCTAGTTGAGACAAAGGTTAAAGGGATGTTAACTATCATTTGTATTATTAGAAAACTACTTTCATGCAGTAATACACCCATAGGATTGCCCATGAGCATTGTGCAGTTTTGGAAGGCTGAAATTCCTAAAGGATAGGGATTGCATTCCACATGAACTGTGCAAGCAAGTCAAGCTGAGCGGAGGCTGAAAATTGGCTAAGTGTTGGTCGATTTTGTCCAGATCAGTGTGAGACAGTTGTGAGAGTGCAACAGACTCTTGTGAGAAGAGTGCATTGTAATTGTTTCATGATTCCTTGGTGAATATACAATATAAGATATAGGGGTTTTGAGCAGCAAGATTTCCTCAGGAAAATATATGTGTTGTAGTTTGATTTGATTCTTTCTTTACTTGTTTTGATTGGCGATCGTGTTTATTTTCCGCAATTAATTTGTAGAAGGATTCAATATCTTACTTTAGCATATTGCATGATCAGATTGAATCCATTGATATACATATTTTTTGTTTAATTTATACATGGTATCAGAGCGCAGGAAATCACTATAGTGGAGAATAAATTGAGTGTGCTGAATAACATTCAAATTTGCAAAAACATTCTTTGGTGCGGCAGGTGGATCAAGATGGCTTTCAATGGCTTGAGATTGGAATACGCACTCGAGGGAAGTTCTAATTATATTGTATGGAAAGACAGAATGGAGGCAGTTATGGAGGACAACGGGTTGAAATAATTCATTGATAATGACATTCCCAAACCTACAACAGTAGATGTCGCTCTTCTTGATGCTTGGAAAAATAAGGTTGCAAAGGCGAGGAGGATCTTATTAGAGGGAGTATGAGACCACATTTTCTCGAGTCTCCATGGAAAAGCGACTCCATATGCAATGTGGAAGGATTTGAAAAATCTGTTTCAGAGTAGCAGTGACCACAAAAAATTGGCACTGAAGGACAAGCTTAGGAAAATCAAAATGGAGAAAGGAGACATTATTCCGAAATATTTAACCAAGTTCTTCCAATGTCTAGATGAGCTTGGGAGTGTCAAAATTACTATAGCGGAGGATGACTCGGTGAGACTAGCTCTTCTAGGCCTTCCCAAGAGTTCGCATAGTTATCAGGACTCTGTCAATGGGAGGAAGAAGCTACTAGATTGGGAGCGACTTTGGTAGGATTTTGTACAAGAAGAATTCAGGCGGAATACTAGGGATGGATCCTCATCCAACATATCTGATGAGGAAAATTTCACCTTGGCTGGTAAGGCAAAGAAGGGGAAGGGAAAGAAATCCTTTTCCAAATATGAGACCTGCAAAGACGGAAAGAAGCGTGACATGTCTAGAGTGAAATGTTTTCACTATCATGAGCATGGACATTATGCCACTAATTATCCACATAAGAAGAACAAGAAGGCTTCAGGATCTATAGCTGGTGAGGCTTTGGCCTTGCAATTTGAGTTGGAATTCTCACTCATCGCATGCATGGTGTCTAGTGCGATGGAATCAGTGTGGTACCTGGATAGTGGTGCATCTTCCACATGACGGGAGATAAAGAATTTTTTAGTAGCTTGGAGGAGAAGGATATCTAGATGCATATAGAAATGGGTGATGACAGGAGGTATAGCGCTACCGGGATTGGTATAGTTACTTTCCAGAGACAGTCAGGTAAACCCTTCTTATTAAAAGATGTCATGCATGTATCAGGCTTGAAAAAGAATTTAGTTTGAGTTGTTATGCTGGAGGATAGAGGATATGATGTGGTTTTCAGTGAAGGGAAAGCATTACTTCGTCACAAAGCCACAGGACAAGCCAAGAATATTGGGATTCATGTCAAGAATCTCTACAAACTTGATGTAGATGGCTACACAACATTGATGGGAAAAGCAGACAAAGTGGTGAGTCGGGATGAGGGTGAGTTATGGCACAGGAGATTGGGCCATCTACACCACGATGCTATGAAGGTCATGCAACAAATTTCTACGGGGCTTCCAAAGGGTACTCTTGCACAAATAGACACATGCAAAGGATGTACCGTGGGGAAGTATGCAAAGACCACTTTTCACGAGAAGGAGAATTGAGCAACAAAGAACCTTGAGAGAGTTCACTCAGATGTGTGTGAACCATTCTCTATAGCTTCAACAATAAAGCATAAGTATTATGTGATTTTTGTTGATGATTTTTCTAGAAAGTGTTGGATCTACTTCATGTAGAAGAAAGATCAAATGTTCTCAAAATTTTATGAGTTCAAAGCACTGATGGAGAAAATACGGGGAATCATGTGAAGGCTCTAAGGAGCGAAAATGGAGGTGAGTACATCTCCAATGAATTCCATAACTTCTATGACAAAGAAGGAAGTCAGAGAGAGTTGATTGCGCCTCATAACCTACAACAGAATGGGGTTTCCGAAAGAAATAACAAAACAATTGTGGGTGCGGCACGAGCGATGTTGCATGATCAGGGCCTACCATTGCATCTGTGGGCAGAGGCATGCAACACAATGATATTTGTGCAGAACCGTAGTCCTCATCGAATACTTGCCATGAGTACACCAGAGGATGGTTTTTCTGGTAAGAAACTTGATGTTTCATATTTTAAATTTTTTGGCTCATCTGTCCATTGCCACGTGACCAAAGATTCCAGAAAGAAGCTAGAACCAACAACTCAGATTGGGATATTTATGGGGTACACTCATACTCCCCACAACTATCGAGTGTATTTTCCAAACAACAGGATGAATGTTGTTAGACAGGATATAAAATTTGATGAGGAGAAAGTCATGCGATTGTCCCTTGAGAGGGAGCTTGATTTGCATGCAGATGAGGAAATCTTGGTTCCAAAGGATGAACCTCAAGATGTGGAGCATCCACATGCGAAGGATCATGGAGTGGCAGAAAACAATCATACAGAGCCATCCACCAGACATGGTATAAGGCGCACCACAGAAGTTGATAGTTTGAGACTTGATGCGGCAAAACATGTACGAGCACCTAATTCACTGCGCAGACAGAGACAGTATCTAGACAGGTTTACTGGATACATGGCTCTTATGAGAAAGTATATTGTGATAGAACCATCCTCTTTTGAGGAATTAGTGCAACAACCAATTTGGGTTGGTTCCATGGTTGAGGAGTATGACTCCATCGTCAAGAATAGTGCATGGGAAGTTGTCCCAAGACCAGTCGAGAAATTAGTGGTTGGATCTATATGGATCTATAAGGTGAAGCAGGAAACATATGGGAGTGTGGAGAAGTAAAAGGCTATATTTGTAGCTCGAGGATTCTCGGAAGTTGAGGGGATTGACTATGAGGAGACTTTCACACCGGTTGCGAGGTACTCATCGATTAGATCTATCCTTGCACTCTCAGCGCAGATGGGGTGGCAGATACATCATATGGATGTGAATATTGCATTTCTTAATGGATTTATTGATGAAGAAGTGTACATAGAGCAGCCAAAAGGTTTTGAGACCTTTGACAGTGAGTTGCATGTGTGCTGACTCAAGAGAGCACTGTATGGACTGAAGCAAGCACCTCGTGCTTGGTACACTAGGATTGACATCTATTTCATCGGGTTGGGCTTCACTAAGAGTGAAGTGGATGCGAACCTGTACCAGATTGTGGTTGATGGTAAGATTTGGATTATCATACTTTATGTTGATGATCTTATTTTGACAGGGGATGAGAAACTCATAACTTCTCGCTAAGAGGATCTTGCAAGAGAGTTTGAGATGAAGGACATGGGACTCCTTCACTATTTCCTTAGTTTGGAGATATGGAAACATGATGGGGAGATATTTGTTTCTCAAGGCAAATATGCCAAAGAGATTCTGAGAAAGTTTCACATGGAGAGCTGTAAACCCATGGAGACTCCTCTTGTAGGAAACTGGAGGAAGGAGGATGCTACTTTAGGTGAGGTAGTGGACACTATTGTTTACAGGTAGCTTGTGGGTTCACTCATGTACTTGGTGAACACACAACCAGACATTTGCTATGCAGTTAACTAGCTTAGTCAAGCTATGGTTAAGATGACCAAGCTCTTTTGGAAGGCGAGGAAGCATGTCTTGAGATATCTCAGGGGCACTACAAAGTATGGATTATGGTACAGACGGACAGAGGGAGTGAAGCTTCAAGGCTTCACCGATGCATATTGGGCAGGCAGTCCATCAGACAGAAAGAGCACATCAGGAGGGATCTTCAACATAGGATCGACAACAGTTTCTTGGTACAGTAGGAAGGAGAGATCTGTGGCAATCAGTTCAGCCAAGGCAAAGTACATGGCAGCCAATCAGGCTTCATGTGAGGCCATCTGGACGAGGAAGATTCTTGTTGGTTTGTTTGGTCATCATATGGATCCGACAGTGATACATTGTGATAATCAGAGTTGCATAAAAATCTCGGTTAATCCAGTATTCAATGATAGGTCCAAGCATATTGACATCCGGTACCACCATCTCAGAGATTGTGTTCAGAGACGCATTATGTTACTTCACTACATTCCCACAGAGGATCAAGATGCAGATATTCTGACGAAGGCGCCCGCCAAGAGAAAATTCGAATACCATAGAGGCAGGACCGGGGTAGGTTATAATCCCTTTCTTGTTGAGAGGGAGTGTTGAAAAGTCAACAAGAAATGTGTGACTAATTTAATTTTCCCTTAATTAAATTGGACAATAAAATGTAATCTTATCCCATAATCAATTGTCATAGTTAACTGAGTGTGATAAAATCAGTTAGCTCATGGAATTCGAGTTGAGGGTGGTTGGTGAGGCATGCAGAGTGATTCTATTAGTTATTGAGTCAAAGTTGCAGTTACAATAGTTTAATGCATGAGAAATCAGTTAACTCAATTAATTGAGTTAAAATTAGTTTAACTAGTTGTGACTAATTGTTGCACTAGTGAGAGGTCAAGTGGATTAAATCATATTTAATTCACATGCAATGATCTGTCAAGTAACTGATGATTTACTATTAATAGTTGCATGCATGTCAGTTCTGATAATGACCTAGTTGAGACAAAGGTTGAAGGGATGTTAACTATCAATTGTATTATTAGCAAACTACTTTCATGCAGTAATACACCCATAGGATTGCCCATGAGCATTGCGTAGTTTTGGAAGGCTGAAATTCATAAAGAATAGGGATTTCATTCCACATGAATTACACAATGCAGGCAGGCTGAGAAGAGGCTGAAAATTGGCTAAGTGTTGGTCGATTTTGTCCGGATCAGTGTGAGACAACTGTGAGAGTGCAACAGACTCTCGTGAGAAGAGTGCATTGTAATTGTTTCATGATTCCTTGGGGAATATACAATAGAAGATAGAGGGGTTTTGAGCAGCAAGCTTTCCCTGGGAAAATATCTGTGTTGTGGTTTGATTTGCTTCTTTGTTTACTTGTTGTGATTGGTGATCGCATTTATTTTTTGCAATTAATTTGTAGAAGGATTCAATATCTTGCTTTAGCATATCGCATGATCAGATTGAATCCATTGATATACATATTGTTTGTATAATTTCTATAGACTTGGAGGCGATGATGAGTCAATTTAATTGTCTTTTCAACAATAAGCCATGATCTCAGCAAAGAGGCAACGATTAGGAGTACAATCCTTCTCTCTTCCCCAAGCGTTGCGAATTCAGAAAGTGTGTCGCGCTTTCATGATTATCCATCCAAATTGTAATCAACACCATTCATTCCTGCTCCAGGCTATTTAGCATGTTAAATTGAGTTATTATCTTCATTCCACAACACTTCGTTCTTCAACATCTACATCGGAGGCTTCAACTCGCTTTTTTTGTTCGCTCCGAAAATGAGGCATGGGCATTGCGAGTTCTGACAACGCTACCATTCTTACATATCAGTGTCAAAATCTCCCTCACAAGTGAAAATTTAGCTTAATTCTCATCTTTCAGTCTTGAAATAATTATGCAATTGTGTTTAGAAGCTAGTAAAAACCGTGTAAGGCTTGAAAATATGTTTGAATTGTTGTCGCCACGTTTATGCAAAGTCACTACATTTTATCCTAATTCGGCGCTGCGTTTTCATCCCAAAACGCTGCAAATCCACACAGTGGATCATATCCATTTCTTCCAAGACACAAATTTGCTTCTTTTCACTGTGTAAACCTTGCATGCATGTGTGTAAAACTCCATTGTTGCCCAAACAAGTTGTTCATAAATTCAAAATATCCATTGTTGAAAAAGTGAAATTATGTCAACTCTAGAAGACAACAAGCATAAGGGAGAATTCTATGAAGGTGCTGTGAAATTTGATAGTTTGTTGCGTTTTGATTGTTTTGGTCATCATTTTCAAAAGAGTTTTTTAACCAAATGGAAACTAATTTCGGAAAATTGAAAGAGGCTTTTTCGAAGAATGGGCCAAAGAATAAAAGCCTCCATTTTCTGTAGAGGTGTTATATATTGGAAATTTAAAATGAATCTTTAGAGCTTATGTTTCAAGTTTTGTCATTTCCTGTTTTAGTTATGATGTTTAGGTGAAAATTGTGAAGAGACGGAGAATCATTTTTGGAAATTGAGAGAGGTTTCTCTCAAGAAAACTATCATATAAAAAAACCTCCTTCATTTTCTGCACATCTATCAGGATTCAGGATACATGAGCTTGTATTTGACCCATATTTTTCTAGAAATTCAATCTCTGTTTCATTGTGAAAGTGGACAATTCGCAGTGAAAGTGGGGAACAAGTCAAGAGGAGGTATGCAAGCACTTTGAATCTTATCTAAAATTTCCAACACCATCATTGTGGTATTTGAAGCATACCCATTTGCTTCATTTTATCAGACATATGCCGCAACCATACAAAGCATGCAAGCTACTTCATTTTTCTGCGAAACTGGCTAATGCGTTGCGAGTTTGGACAATCAACACTCTTCATTTGAAATTTCGAATTTTGGACTTAGAGAAGTGGTTTAAATCATGTAGATATGTGGAAAATTATCTAAGGAGCTGTATTTAATGTTTATTTGTCAATATTCCAAGTTAATGGTGTATTAGGAAAGTTATAATAAATAGGTCAAAGGTATTTTTGTTTTCAAGCTCCTGTGGTTATCAGTGATTGAAGAACTTATCAGATTATCCATAGTGTTAAAGAACATTTGTAAATGTTTTGAATCCCAACGGGGATCCATCTTCAGGACAAGTTTTTGAATGAAGGATTGAAAGAAGGGATTTAGGTCAAGAATTAATAGCGAAGAAAAATAAAAAGAGCCGACAAGAGTTAATAATAATAATTAATATCGATAATTAATATATTCTTCTGATTTATTATTATTTAATATTTTATAAATTACCTAATATTTTTTATATTTTTATTTTAATAATTTATTTAATTTCATAAACATTAAGTAATAATTTTTACATTTTAATATTATAAATTAATTTTACTTTAATTAAATATTATTAATAATAATAATTTTTAATTGATAATATCTAATTATTAATAATTAATATATAATCTAAGTAACTTAAAATCCTAAAAACATTTTTTTTTTTTTTAACTGAAACGGTTATGTTTTATTGATAGAAAACAGGTTGGGCATAGCCTAGCAACCATTACAATTTTCAGAAATTACATTTGCTCTCTTTCTGCTTAGGGGATGTTTGCCATGGTCGATATTTCTGCATTTATGCTAATCATCCCATCCTGTAAAGAGCAACCGATGTTCGCCAAGCTGTCAGCTTCCTTGTTTAATCCTCTGAGAATATGGAAGGGCTGAACTGAAGTAAAATCTTTCAGAATTCTGAACACTCTTGAAAGTTGCTTGTTTAGCATCGGGTCCTTGAGCCTTGTCTTGTTAACCAACGTTTTTATCAGCAGTTCTGAATCTCCAAAAATTAGAATTTCATCTGGATTTCCTTTTCTTGCCATTTGACAGGCTTTCAAGAGGCTGAGAATTTCAGCTTGATTGTTGGTTTTGATTCCAAGGCCCCAACTGAAGACATCTTTACTCCCATTCTGGAAGAAGATCGCCCCACCTGCTCTAGCCCTCCCTAGATTTCCTTTTGAGGCTCCATCGAAAAAAATGGAGCACTTGCCCCGAGATTTCCACCACTGCTGGAAGCTATCCTCTGAATCTCGAATTTGCCATTTTCATTTATGCATAGGGCGGTTGAGTGCTGGAAGACTGGGATTTCCTGTATATGCATCCAACCACACCCTTTCTTCGGTGCGCAAGGAGTTGTCGTCTTTGGCTAAGGAATGGTTCAGAGTTTCTAAGAGGAGATTCTTTGCCTGGTCTGCCACTTTTGCTGCAGGCAATTCTGTATTGTTGAAAATTATTTCATTCCGAGCTAACCATAGCTTCCAGCATACGTACTTTGGTGCAGCTATCCACACCTTTTGCCAAATTGACTTGCTGGCTATGCTGAAGGGATATCTGTCATTCTAAGAGGAGAACATGGTGTCGATAGTGCATTGAGATGGAGGACCATACATTAGAGCGGCGAGGAAAGGAACCTGCCTCCTTTTGCAAAATCGCGAGTTAAAACGGATGATTTTACGGTTTAGAGGCTTTTTGCAAAGGGCGCATCTGTCTCGATCCATTAATATTCCTCTTACAATTATCTCCGGGTTAAGATTTTGTTGTGGAACGAGAGTCAGAAAGAAGAAATTGATTTTGGGAATGCCAAAGCTGTCCCAGATCTTTTTCCACACGGATTCCGGGTGTGGCGAATCTTTTTGACTCTGCATCTGATAATATCCTTGACTGACTGTGTATACTCCTGTCTTACCCCAGCCCCAAACATCTTCGTCTTCTGTGTGCACCGGGGCAAAGTCATAGATTGCGGCTTGAAGTGCGTCTAACTGTGCGTTTAAATGTTCAGGAATTCTAGGAAAAGACCAACATTGCCAATTCCCATTTTCGTCCCAGCTGGAGATGTCTTCAATTTTCCTTATGCCTTTTGACTATAACCAGACTCTTACCTCAGTAATTTCTTGGTTTTCTGCAAGAGGGCGATGCCCCATAACGCTGTCTTTCCATAACTTTGTTTTTTTACCATTACCAGGGATCCGATATAAGTGGGATTTGAAAAATTCGATAGCTCTATTACACAATTTCCAAACCTGAGTTCCTTTTGGGGATTTCCCCATATTGAAGGTTTTAATAGACTGATTTTTGAGATATTTCAGATTAAAGATTTGACTTACTAGATGAGTAGGTTCTGCGTGAATTTTCCATAATAACTTACAACCCAGAGCTAAATTTGCATGGACAGGGTCTCGAATTTGAAGGCCTCCCTCTGCCAGCGGACGTTTCACCATAGCCCAGTTTATTAAGTGAAATCTGTTGGAGTTTCCTCTCCCGCCATTCCACAAGAAATTACGCATGAGTCTGGAGAATTGATCAGAAATAAGCTTTGGAGCCAGCATGAGGGACACTTGATATGTGGGCAATGCCGAGAGGACTGATTTGATGAGCGTTAATTTATCCCCTGAGGTTAGCCAGAAGCCTCCCCACGCAGTGATCTTCCTTTTAAATTTCGATATAACTTCCTCCCACAGGTGATTTCTGTTGGAGCCAAGCGTGATAGGAAGTCCCAAATATTTTATTTTTTCCCAATCTGTGTGTCCTGTATACCCCAGTTCGTTTGCAATTCTCTCAATTTTGTGCTGCTCAGTGTTCCACCCATACACAACACTTTTCCTTTCGCTCACCAATGCTCCTGAGATACTACAGTATTTCTGAAGTATGGATCTAAACGATTTGCTATTCTTGGAGAGGCCCCTCCAAGCAATAAAGAATCATCGGCGAACAGTGCGTGATTCACAGGTTCAATGCCTTTCACAATTCTGATCCCTGGAAGGCAGCCCTTATGTTTTTCCAAAGTCAATTTTCTACTCAAGGAGTCTGCCATCAGTATGTAGAGAAAGGGTGAAAGGGGGCAGCCCTGTCTCAAACCCCTGGTGGCTAAGAAGAAATTAGCAGGTCTGCCGTTTATCATGGGCGCGATCCATATTCTTTCCAGACATGCTTTGATAAGATTAATGAAGACCTGACTGAAACCAAAAGATAAAAGGACCCTATACAAGAAAGAACGATTAACTATGTCAAATGCGTTGCACATATCAAGTTTTATGAGCATACCTTGTTCTTTGCATGAGTGACTGGAATGAAGAGCTTCCTGAACTTGTATGACGTTATCCAGTATGTGTCTTCCTTGTACAAATCCCCCTTGGGTAGGGGAGATTAATTTTTGCAAGAGGGGTTTAATTCTATTCTCCAACAGCTTGGCCACAATCTTGTAGGACGAGTTACACAGAGAAATTGGCCTGTATCTGTCAAAAGAGCTTGGGCTTGCCTCCTTTGGAATTAGAGCGAGGAAGGTGGAGTTTATACCGCCTCCCATATTTGCCTTCCTCATGAACCCATGAACCATTCTAATGAGATCAGATTTAATAAGCTCCCAGCATTTTCTGTAGAAATGTATTGAAAAACCGTCAGGCCCGGGTGCTTTGTCCGGCTCCATGGACCAAACAATGTCTGCAATCTCTTCTTCAGTGACAAGGCTCAATAGATTGATGTTGTCTTCTGCGCTGACCAAATTTAGAATGTTTGTGAGGAATTCAGCAATATCTTCCTCACTCCCATCCTTTTCTGCACTAAGAAGATTATGAAAGTGGTTCACCGCTGCTTCCTTGATTTGCTCATATCCTCTGCATACCTGACCACTAGTTGTGATGATTTCAGCAATGTGGTTTCGCGAAAGACGCGCCCTGTATTGTCTGTGAAAATAATTGGTGTTTCTATCACCAGCTTTGAGCCACAAGCTGCGGGACTTGATACGCCGATATTCTTCCTCATTTCTAAATGCTTTATATGTTTTCATTTGGGCAATTTTTTCGTTATCTAGATCCCTGGGTGAGATGTCTTTCTCTTCCATTCCCACTTGGAGATCTTCCAGCTGGTTGACTGCCTCTTTTCGCTGACTAGTGGGAGTGTTGGTGACTTGCTTTATCCAGTATTTTAATGCCTTCTTAGTATTTTTCATTTTTTGTTCCCATACGTAGCTTGGTGAGCCAGGAACATCTATTCTCCAAGCTGTTTCAACAATTTCATAGAACCCTTCCCTTTCTGCCCAAAGAGGACTGAAACGAAAAGGAAGGGGGCCGAGGTCTTCTTCTTCCTTAAGACATAATAAAATTGGCTTGTGGTCTGAGGTTAGTTTAGGAATAATCTTAGAAAAAACAATTCTTTTATCCATCATAATAGAACTGTTGGTGAGGAATCTGTCCAGCCTTGCAGAAATGTGGTGTTCTCCTGCTCTATTGTTAGTCCAGGTGTATTCTCCTTTCACTGGTTTGAAATCTACTAAGTCCCATTGTTGGATGAGGCTTTCCACTGTGATGAGGAAGGGGTCTCTCAAAGAGGTCCCTCCTCTCTTTTCTTTGGGGTCTAAGGTTATATTCAGATCTCCTCCTATGACTATATTCATAGGATTGAGGAGTTCCAAATAGTCCGAAAGTGTATTCCAGCATTCTTTCTTCTCCTTGTAGTGCACCGGGACATACAAGTTAAACAAGGCTATCTTGAAATTGCTTGCTATATGGCGCAATTCTGTGTATATCCAATGTTGGGTCACTAAGGAGCTTTCTAAGGAGAAGGAGCTCTTGGACCAGAATGTGCCTATGCCTCCAGCCGTACCTCTTGCATGGACTACCTTTCCTGAGTCAAATTTCCATCTTGTATTGCTAGTGTTTAGAAGGATTTCCCCTTCTATTTTTGTCTCCTGGAGCATGAGTATGTCTGTGGATTCCATCTTCATTAAATCCCTGATAGCCTCTGCCTTTGTGGGATTCCCCAAACCCCTACAGTTCCAAGAGACTAGCTGCATCATTTATAACTTGTCGGGGTAGGTCCACCTCCCTTAGGAGCTCTTGGCCTGGTGTTCCTTCCGAGAGTCATTTCAATGGTAGTTTGACTTCCCAGTGTTTTTTGTCTTTCTGATTCTTCTTCCCTGGTTTCTCTGTTTGATTTCCTTCCAGCTCGCTTTGATGTCCTTTCTAAGATGTCTTCATCCGATGAGCCCTCATTCTCTACATTCTTCTTCTTTTGTTTGATTATATCAGCATATGAAGGGGATGAAATATTGCTGGGATTCATGTTAGAATTGATACCTGGATATGAGGATTCGATGTTGTTCTGCTGTGGGGGGTCTTCCCGATCTGCCTCTGGAGGATCAGAGGGTGGAGTGAGAGATTCAAAAGGGTTTTTGTCCTCTTCTATGCTGATGGTTTCCTTAGTTCCAGCGTTTTGAGTGCGTTCATTTTCTTGCCCTGGTTTGCTCCCTGTCTCTTTGCCTTTGTTTTTGTTGTTCTGCCTATTGTTTGCCGGTTTCTTTACCTGTTTCCATTGCTCTCCTTTTTCTTCCTCTGCAGTTTCCTCATTTTTTTTCTTGCAATATCTTGCGAAGTGCCCGTATTCATGGCAGTGTCGACATTTAAAAGGCAACTGCTCATAGTCGAGCTCTTGGAAATGAGTCCAGTCCGCCACTGAGAGTTTGATTGCTTCGGGTAAACCGACCTCCAGATCAACCTCAACGCAGATACAGGCACATGAGTATTGATCCTTCCTCGGCGCCTGGTCTATATATCTGCCAAGAGCGTTGCCTATGGATTACAGCGAACTCTGGCTCCAGCAGTGGAGGGGGAGGTGAGGGAGGCGCACCTAGACAGGGACCGCCGTGGGAACGTCTTGAGCAGGATCGAAATCGGGTGACCATTTGTTCAGGTAGAGCCCTTGGGGGCCCATGAAGTATGGCCCGTTTCTGAAGATCAGACTTCTATCTTCAGTGTTTTCAAACACAAACACAAAGAAACCTTTGCCAACGAAATGACTTTTTATTCCTCCTTTGACCAACGGTGTTCAGTTTCGCTTTGTCCATTCCTCTACAGATTTCGGGGATGGCCATAACCCTGTGAACTGGCCAATAAGACCTCTTTTGGCGAGATTCAACGCTGTTCTACATGTTTCTTCCACCGGCAGAGCCACCGTGGGGATGCTTCCTAGTTTTTTGACAAACTTGGACTGAGAGCTAGTCGTCCTTTTCCCAGAAGCAGCGACCAAGGATTTGAACGCTTCCAGTTCTGGAGGAATCGGGGGGGAAGCCACAGAGCCCCCGCCAAGATCCATGAGGAAGGAACTCACGGAGAGGAAGGAACAGGGAGACGCTGCTAGGTCAACAACAGCAGATCCATGCGGAAACGCGAAGTCAAAGAGAGCTGGATCAGAAAGACCGGGCAGGAGGGCCAGGCCCAAGCGCCGCGCCGACGCCCCGAAACACCGCGACAAACCCTAACCAGAGCTTGGAGCCGAGAACCCAAAAAAAATGAAAAAAATCGTTCCTAAGAAAAATATTAGAAATATTTCAACACAATTTACTTGAGGCCTTAAAATCCTAAAAACATTTTTAATATGAGTTGGTTAGGATAATTAATATAATTAATAATCGATATTATATATATTATTGTTATAATTAATAAGACAAGAAAAGAAAATACCCTAACTAAATAATAAAATAAAATGAAATTAATACAAATAAACTAATTATTTTTTTCGAACAAATTCAGTTATATTGTATTCTCTGAAAAGGGTGAGGAGAAGAAGTTCCTCAGTACAAAATTTCCCCAATTTTGTTGCAGAGTGAAATCTTCTTGGGGATCATTACATTATATTTGCTGCTATTTTTTTCCCTTCTCTTGGAGACAATAACTATTACATTTGTATTGTACTGCTTAACAAACTGATCTAATAACAAAATACAGTTTACTTTCATTGTAAAACTAGATATGTTGATGCATTTTTAAACAAAAACATGGAGGTTCAGAGGTTCTAGAGATTCATTTATTCACAGTGTTTTCACTGCCTCTATATCTACTTCCTTGGTCTTGAGAAGTGGAGCCTTGCTCTGATTTCTTGCTGAGTGCTTCTTTTATGAATTTGAGGGATTCTTCCAAGTGGTTGTAACAATTTTTGATTGTCGTCATATCCTCGCTGTAATTTTTCCATTGAGATCGAATGTAAGCCATCTCTATTTTGGATCGTTCCTTATCTTGTTGGATTTGGTTCCTTAAGCTTTCGATCACAACTCGATGTGATTTGCAGAAAGAGCATGGATGCTGCCTATCTTCCAGGGGATCCATTTGCTATAAAAAATTTTGTTCACTTGAGTTGATTTCCTCGTTGCTTGCTATTTCTATTATTCTGAGTGCTGCTTCCCACTTTTCCAAGTTTTGTGAGTAGGGATCTCTGCTTTTTTGATGCTGTGCTTCTGCTTTTTTGATGAAGAAAATCCGAGTGAGTGGGAATGGGAAAGAGCAGATGGGATGAGGCAGGAATCAATGAGACGAGGGATTATAGGTGTGGAGGGAGGAATGAGAGATGGGATGGAGTAGTGTAGAGCGCAGGAGGGCAATGTAAAAATGCGAAGAAATCCACCACTTCAGGCAAGGAAGACACGGGCCAAAATGAGAGAAGGAAGCAACAGTGGAAAAATGTTGCGTATCATGATTCCAAGGCTTATCAGAGTCTGTGGAAGCCCAAAATAGACTGACATTTTTATCGCCTAGTAGAGCTGGATCAAATTGCAAAGGAGTCACGGGAGGCTGCATGCATTGGGAAAAGAGAGTACTTAGCACAAAGATTTGAGGAATCTCGTAGAGATTGTGCTTGATTTGCTTTTTGGACGTTTGCTGAGATGAGAAATCGATTATGATCTTGAAAGATCTCTTGATATTATGGCCTATGATGAGATGGTTGTACTTTGTCATTAGAGAGAATATAATGGGATTCATGGGATGGGAATGTTGGATATATTATCCCTAATTTTGGCTTGTCTAATATTTCTATGAACTCCTTCGTTTGCTTGTAAATCTGCATGCTTGTTGTTCTTTCTCAGGATGTGGAAATAGTCTATCTTGCCTATGTGCTTTGCTAGCTTTTGAGCTTTTCTTAAGATTTGATTGAGACCTGCATTTTTAGGAAGAGACTTGCTGATCATTGCGTGGATTATGAGGGAGGAATCTTCGGAGAAAATGACTTCATTTTTTTTTTCTTTAGTATTTTGAGGCCTAATAATAGTCCATAAGCCTCTGCTTTATTGTTTGTCATTTGTCCCAACCCCCAATTGTATGATATCTGAATTGTTTTGTCTTGAAGAATTATGAGTCCTCTAGATCCAGCTTTGCCTGGGTTTTTCTTTGAAGCCCCGTCAAAGAAGAGGCAAGCACTATTGAGGGAGGATACCCAAGATTGAAACTCAGATTCTGTCTTTCGAATTTTCCAATTTTGTTGCACCTTTATATATTTTTGTTGGGGACCATGGTTGATCTTGTTGACAACGAAGTTGAACCAGCTTCTTTCATCCTCTTGAAGATGTGCCATATTTACTCCTTGTAGCCCTTTTGCCGAGAGGAATTCTATCATCATCCCCCATGCCTTTGATATTGTTGTATTGACTGTAGGGACTTTGTTTTTGAATATTTCCCCATTTCTGGCTAGCCATTTTTGCTAGCAGAGGAAAGATGGCAGGCTGTTCCAGAATCGCTGCATTGTTAATTTATTCTTGAAGGAATGAGGGTAAATGGTTTTCCATTTGCTGACAAACTGATTTATAGGTAGATTGAAATTCATATTTACTTCAATGGGCGCCACCATTGCCTCCCAACAACTTCTTGAAAAGAAGAAATCCAAGAAAAGATGTTGAATTGTTTCCTCTGCCTTCTTGCAGAGGGGACATTGTGAGGGACCACAAATTCCTCTCTTCTTTAGATTCTTTGCTATTAATGATTTTTTGTGCCATAGAGTCCACAATTTTTTATTTTTATTTATTTTTGGGTAGGGATTAAACCTTCCAAGCTAATCTCCAGTATTGCCACTCATGTTGCCTCTGTTCCTCTTGAATTTTTTGATATCTGGTCCTCACTAAATATTCTCCTCCCGTTGGAATCCAATAGTGGGCATCTTTAGAGTTTTTGTCTATCGGAGCTGCATCGGCAAGGAGAGAAGTCATAAGATTCCATTGAGTTGTAAGATCACTAGGCAGGTTGGGCTTGGCCCATTGCTTCTATTCTCCATTCATCTCCCAGTCTGAAATGTCTTCCAACTTTTGGTATCCTTCCCTTGTCATCCATATTTTTATTTCTCTAATGTCTGAGTTGTTTTCCAGGGGTGGATGTCCCATAATGTTGTCCTTCCATATATTTATTTGTTTCCTGTTTTCTGGCCTCATCGAGATGTGTTCCTTGATTAATTGGGTTGCTCCAGAGATTGCTTTCCAAATCTGAGTGCATGGTCTAGTCGAAGGACTTTTTTTCCAAAATTGAAGTTCTTGTTGCGTTGAGGTATTTTGCCTCAAGTGTTTCCTTCCACCATAATTTTTCCCCTGTTAAGAATCTCCAGACAATCTTGCTTCTCAAAGCCATATTCATTATCCCTAGCAGTTTTATGGAGAGTCCTCCATTTTTTTATGGAGCTGTCACTTGTTTCCAATTTATTAGATTGAATTTTTTCCTTTCTCTTTTCCCACCTTGCCAGAAAAAGCTTCTGATTATTATTTCTATTTGTTTGTGAATACTTGCAGGAGCCGCGATGAGAGCAAATTGATATAATGGCAGAGCTGCCAAGATGGATTTGATGAGAATGATTCTCCCAACTTGATTAAGCCAAAGCATGCCCCATGCATGGATTTTCGCTTTCATTTTCTCTTTGTATTTGTACTAGATTTCAGTCTTCATATTTTTCTTGATTATGGGCAGCTCAAAGATATTGGAAATGATCCCAATTATTTTGAAAAGGAATGTTCATAATTTGAGAGATCCGTTGTAGAGTTCTTATGGAAGTGTTCCAACTGTATATGCAGCTTTTGCCGTTATTAAGAAAACCACCATAGACCTCCATGAAATTATTAAGAATGTTTTTGAATCTTCTTGCAACAATGCACGAGGCTCCACCCAGAAGAAGAGTATCATCAGTGAACAATGAGTGCTTTATTCTTTTAGTTCCACTGTTGATAGCAAGGAAAATTAAGGTGGAGTTTCTTCTGCTGTGCTCTAGTTTCTGACTTAGAGCGTCTGCCATAAGAATATAAAGAAATGGGGACAATGGGCAGCCCTGCCTAAGTCCTCTTGACCTTTGAAAACATTTGCAAGGTCTTCCATTTACAAGGGGGGCTATCTAAGGACCGGTTGTGCAGGCTTGAATTACTTCGACAAATTCTTCAGAGAAACCAAATCTTTTAAGGGCAGTTGTAAGGAAAGAGAGGTTTACTCTGTCAAAGGCATTTTCCATATCCATTTTAAGGATGAACCCTTTTTCATTTTTGGTGAGGCTAGTGTGAAGTGCTTCTTGCACAAGGATAATTTTGTCAACGATCTGCCGATTGGGAACAAAACCACCTTGGTTTTCCGAAATAAGGGAGGGGAGGAGAGGTTTAAGCCTTCCAACAATAATTTTGGAAATGATCTTGTAAGAGGCATTACAGAGAGAAATTGGCCGAAATCGGTTAAGGGAAGAAGGGCGGGGGTCTTTCGGGATAAGAGCCAAGAAAGTGGAATTGGTGAATCCCCCAATTTTCCTTTTCCTCATTACATATCTTATCATTTTCAACAGATATTTTTTGATGAAATGCCAGAAGGTGCGGTAGAAGGAAATGGGGAAACCATATGGGCTTGGAGCCTTGTTCGGATGCAAATCCCAAACCGCTGCCTTAACTTATTATTCTATGACTTCTTTAGTGAGGGATTTGTTTGTTTCTGCACCAATTATCCTTGGAATGTGCTTCAAAAATTCTTCAGGATTTGCTTGACTTTTCACTGCAGATAGGAGGGATTTGAAATGATTAAATGCCTCCTTTTTAATTTCTTCTCGCCCTTTTACTTCTTTTCCATCTTCTCCTATAATTTTTTCTATGTTGCTCTTTATCATCCTTGTTTTAGCAGAATTATGGAAAAAGGAAGTATTCTTGTCTCCAGCTTGCATCCAAAGCTGTCTAGATTTCAGCCTCTAAGTCTCCTCTTCCTACCAGTTATTTCTGTAGATTTTTCATTGCACTTATTTTTCCTTTGCTTGGTTCTTAATAGTGTTGTCACTTCTTTCGAGTTCCTCTTGAATTTTTATTAATTCATTTTTTAGAATCTCTTTCTCTTTGTTTGGCTCCTTGTAGCTACTTTTAGCCCAATCTTTCAGTTTGGATTTTGTTTCTTTTATCTTTGTTTCCCATATGAAAGTTGGTGATCCACTAATGTTTTTCCTCCACATATTTTCTACCTCCTGTTTGGCTTCTTCATTTCTACCCCAAAGCTGGTTGTATCTAAAAGGTAGAGGGCCATAGTTTTCAGCCATTCCAAGTTCAATTAGAACCGGTTTATGATCTGAAGCTACTGAGGGAATGATTCTAGAGGATGCTCTGCTATAGTTTGCCATCATTTTATCTCTAATGAGGATCCGATCCAATCTTTCTTCGATATTTGCTTTTCCTATTCTTATATTGTCCCAAGTGTATTTGCCATTTTTTGGGGGGAAGTCAAGGAGATTGCACTGTTCCATTATCTCTTCTAAGATATCTCTATTTGGATCACGCAGAAAATTCCCCCCTCTTTTTTCTTCTACTTTGAGGATGAGATTTAAATCTCCTACAATGAGGTTTTCTTCAAAGTCGTCCATTGTGCTATCTCTTAAGGTTTTCCAGCAAGTCTCTTTGTCCCTGTAATGATTGGGAGAGTATATGTTATATATGCTGATTTTTCCACCATTTTCTACATTTTCTATTTTTGTGTTTATCCAATGCTCTTTTTTTATGAGGCTGTGCATGTGCCATTTCCCTTTTTTCCATATGGTGCATATTCCTCCAGATGCTCCATCTGCTGATATTTCTTGCCCTTCATAGATTTTTTATTTTGCTATTATTGTGTCCATTTATTGACTACTAATTTTCATCTCTTGGATTAAGAGGATGTTTAGTTTTTCATTTTTGATGAGGTATTTTAAGAAATTAACTTTGGAGGGGTGACCCAACCCTCTACAATTGATCCGGATTTATGCAGGAACACAACAGAATAAACATATAACCATAAATACAGAGATGCAGCGGAAATAACACTTCATTTCATTAATGTTAAAGAACTGAAATTTGCTTACAGACGGAATGGAAATAAAACTAGCTAGGGCGCTGGTAGCTATCTCTGAGAAGAGATGTGGCGGCTACAGGCCTCTGAACTCTGTTATAATGAGGCTCGAGGGCCTATTTATTATTTAGAAACAATGGGAAATCCTAAACAGCCAAAACCCTAACCCTAGGAGATGAAGCGCCAAAACTATGGGCCCCGTTTGGGTAAATTGGTGTTTCAACTTCCCAGGGGCGTAACTTTGGCATACGATCTCCGTTTGACGCGTACCATACCTCGTTATAAAGATCTATCCGAGGACTACAAATTTGGAACGAGCAACATGGGTCCATGGACCCATGTTGCTCTTCGTTTTCCCAAAAAACGTCGTTTAGGGCCTCAAAACGGCTCCGGAAGTTTAGGACCCGAAAAACTGCTAAAAATAGTAAACTGTGCCGAAACTGAAAAACTGAAATAGACAATGGTGGAGCCCAAAGTGGAATAGGCGGGTGACCACCAATATCCACCTGGATCATTCCTCCCCCCTTAGGAAGCAATGGTCCCCATTGCGTTAAGTTCCTCCATGAAATGAGGAAATTTCTGCTGAACTTGGTCCCTGGTGAACCACTTTCCTTGGTGCAGGAGTTGGCCAGCTTTGACAACACGATATAGTTGGATCTTCTGCTGGCGAGTGTTCTTGATTTGCATGTCCATGATACAATCTGTGGTGGCCTGTTCCATGCAGTCTGGATTTAACTCTATTGGTGTGAGTTGTTCTGCAATGTCCGAGGTGTCCAGTAGAGGTGGGAAGTAAGGACGAAGGCGATCCACATTGAAGACTAGGTGCAAACCAAGGAATGGTGGAATACTGAGCTCGAAGGCATTGTTCCCTACAGCCTTGGTGATGGTGTATGGCCCGTATCGGAGCGAGCGAAGCTTGTGGTGAGGTCCAGTGAGGCGCTCCTTCTGCAAATGTAGCCATACTTTGTCGCCCACCTGGAAGTTGTGTGGCACTCGGTGTTGATCATGGCGTTGCTTGTACTTGGCATTGGCTCTGTCCAATATATCATGAACCTGTTGGCGGATGTGTTGAATGCGCTCGATGAAGCTACTTGCTTTGTCAACTTCAGACTGGACGTGCACTGAATCGGCCTGAGCAGCTGCAAATGGCATGGCTACGTCAATAGGACATAGTGGCTGGAATCCCAAGCCCACCTGAAAGGGGCTATGGCCAATTGAACTGTGGAGAGCCCGGTTATAACTATGTTGTACATAAGGGAGGCTCTCGTCCCATGTGCGTGGATGCTTTGAATTGTACATGCGGAGAATGTGTACAATCATTCTGTTGACGACCTCTGTCTGGCCATCTGTTTGGGGATGGAAAGCTGTGGACTTGGTGAGCTTGGTATCCAACATCGACCAGAGGCTGGACCAAAATGTGCTGAGGAACCTGCTATCCCGATCTGATATGATAGGCTGTGGGATCCCAAAGTGCACCCACACTCGTTCAAAGAAGAGTTTAGCAGTGGCTTCTGCTGTGATATTCTTCTTGCAGGCCGCCATAATGGCCATCTTCGAGAATCTGTCGACGAACACAAAAACACAGTCATTTCCATGCTTAGTAGAAGGCAGGCCCGACATGTAATCCATGGAGATGGATTCCCAAGGTCGACTAGGGGTAGATAGAGGAGTATATAGGCCTTGCTTCTTGATGGTCGGTTTGGCAATGGCACAAGCAGTGCAAGATCTGATGTGCTTCTCGACATCCTTTCGAAGGTTCGGCCAATAGAAATATTTCTGCAGGATTACTACTGTTTTCTCGACCTCGAAATGCCCAGTGACTCCACTGTAGTGTGCTTCCCATATCATCTTGGCACGCTCGCTTGAAGGAACACAAAGGTGTCCCATGTGACATAAAAGTGCATCTTGGAGGTGAAAATTTGGAACTTGCGTACCCCCCAACAGTGCCTTGTAAGTGTGGCCGAATTCTGGGTCACTCTCATAGAGAAGTGGCCAATCAGAAGTCTCGTGCCCACAAGAGTTGAGCACAGTGGTGAGCGCCACGATCGGTGGTCGGCTGAGGCAATCTGCAACATGATTGGTGCTACCCTTCTTATACTTGATGTTCAAATGAAACTGTTGCAGATATGTAGACCACTTCTGATGGCGATCATTCTGCAACTTCCCTTGTGTCTGTATGAACTGCAGGGGCCTGTGGTCTGTATGGATGATTGTTTCCCTCCCCAAAATGTAATGCTTCCATTGTCGACAAGCTTGCACAATGGAGTACATTTCTTTGTCATATGTGGGGTACTTGCGAACTGTGTCAGACAATGTCTCACTGTGAAATGCCACTGGATGTCTCTGTTGAGTAAGAACTGCCCCAATAGCATAGTCAGAGGCATCTGTCTCGATCTCAAATGGCTGTTGCAAGTCTGGTAAAGTGAGCATTGGGGCAGAACAGAGGTGGTTTTTCAATTCTGTGAACGCCTTCTGTTGAGGTTCCGACCAAAAAATTTTTGCTCTCGCTCCTCCCTTGGTGACTTGACTCAAGGGCCAAGTGATATGAGAGAATCCCAACACGAACCTCCGATAGAAATTAGCAAGACCCAGAAAGCTGCGAAGCTCTGTTATAGTGGTTGGGGGTGGCCAATCCCGAATGACTTGGATCTTGGCTGGATCCACATGCACCCCCCTTTCATCAATAATGTATCCCAGATATTGAACCTGGGTCATGCCCAACGTGCACTTCTTAGTCTTTAACTTGTGTTGCGCGAGTGTTTGGAGGACTTGGCCGGATATTGGTGAAGGTGCTCTTCCCAGAGTCAAGAATTTGAAGATCAAAATGTCATCCAAGTACACCACTACAAATGAGTTGGTGAATGGCGCAGATGTCATCCATCATCCTCATGAAGGTGGCGGGAGCATTCGTCAACACGAAAGGCATGACCGACCATTCGAAAAGGCCTTCCTTGGCTTTGAGCGGTCTTCCACACATCGGAGGGTTCAATTGGTACCTGGTGATACTCGGACTTGGTCGATCTTCTTGAAATATTTTTGCACCTTTGAGTTGGTCCCGAGAAGGTCATCAATCAGGTGGGATTGGGTGTCCGGTCGATGATCTTGTTCAGCGCCCGATAGTCAATACAGAGTCTCCACGTCCCATCCTTCTTCTGTACCAACACGATCGGGCTCCCACAGGGCGATGAACTTGGTCTGATGTGACATTTCTGCAATAGCTCCTAAATCCGCCTCTTGATTTCATCATTCTCTAGAACAAAGCGCTGATAGATCGGTCCATTAGGTAGCGGCGCACCGGGGGTCAGATCAATCGGGTGCTTGACCTGACAGTGCAGAGGAACCCCTATGGGTGAGGTGAATATTTCCCCGTACTCCTCCACAACCTTATCCATTTGTTGTTGTTGTGTAGAGGAGCCCTGTCTGGAGGTCGTGGCCACAGTCTTCTTCTTGCCCTGGGGGCGGATCATCAGGAAAACGAATTTCCTGGTTTGGGAAATGAGCTTACTACATTGTTTTGCAGTAACCAAAGAGATAGTCGTAGGAGGTGGTACCTCTGGTATCCTGTACAGCTTATTTCCCAAAGTAATAATAACAGCACGAGGTCGAGACTCATACACAGCATGACGCTTCCACAAGTATGGTTGTCCTAATAATACATCAGAAACATCAATAGGAGCAACATCACATAATACCTCATCAGTGAAGGGCTTGATGCTATAGGGAAGGCGACACTGCTGGCTGACGCGGAGATCTCGTCCTTGGTGAAGCCACCCGATGGTGTATGGATGTGGGTGAGCTGTGGTCGGCAAGCCCAACCGCTTCACGGCGTCTGCTGAAATGAGGTTCTTTTGGCTCCCATTGTCGACAATGAACTGTACAGGGGAGCCCTTTACCCACATCTTGGAGTGGAAGAGACGTTCCTCCTCCTCTGGATCTTCCGGTTCCTCCTTCTGGACCTTTGTAGTGGCAACAGTGGCGTTGGGCTCCGCATCAATAATCTGTTTCCCTTTTTCATTCCCCTTTTCAGGTTCTGATTCGGAGTCGGAGCATGCATCTGACTCAGAAGCCCTCATCTCGGCCAATAGCGACTGCTTGGCCCGACACTCACTTGTGTTGTGAGTGGAGCTCTTATGGAACTCACACCACTTTCCCGTGTCCTTCTTTGGCTTTACGGTGTTGTTCTTTTCTTGTGGCTTTGACGGGTTGTCTTTAGCCACCATGCTCTGTCCTTTGTTCTGCGGTTTGGAAGCACCTTTTCCTTGCTTTTGATTCACAGATCCAAAGTCTCGCTTCTTCTGTTTGAATTTCTGCTCAATCTTGGCGGCATACCGGTATGCCGTACCAAGCGAGGAGATGTCGAGGAACTCCATTTCCTCCTGAATGTATCTGTGCAGACAGCTGCGATACTTTAGCACCAAATGTTTCTCTGAATCTTTGATACCCAACTTTGTGCGCAGGGTATGGAATAGATTCGTCAACTCGTGCACATCTTGATCCCTTTGTTGTCGCAGCGTGGTCCATTGTATGTACTTGTCCTCATAGCTCCCCATGGGATAATATTGCTGTTCCTGTGTCTGGAAAAGAATTCCAAGTTAAGTCTGGCCCAGAAACGAGAGAGGGTTATGTGGTCCTTGTTCTCTGAGTAGGTTTCCCACCGGTCCTTAACATGGGGGGTAGCTTTGAGGAGTGAAAAAATAATCTTCTCCCGGTCTGAAAAGTCATGAATCGAGAAATGTCCTTCTAAGAGATTCAACCATCTATCTACGGCATCCCGCGTCCTCTTGAACCTCCAAATATGGGAATGTCAAAATTTGCGCAAAAGGAGTCGCGCCTCCCAGTGGGCACATTGGATGATGCTGCTGATTGGGTAGCCAGTGAAGGATCTGAAGAACAAGAGTTATCCATGTGCGTTCCTTTGTTTTGAGGGCCTCCTCACGGCAATATTTTGATAGGATCTCCTGCTCCCTCATCTTTCTTTTCGTCCCCCATGGGCGTCCATCGAGGTTTGCAAGGCTGATCTTGCAAAGGTTCCACCGGATCGAGCCCTAGCTCCTTATACCCCGACCTCGTTGGGGACATGCAAAGAAGGATCGAGAAAAAGCAGACCGCTTTGATACCACTGATCTAGATTTATGCAGGAACGCAACAGAATAAACATATAACCATAAATACAGAGATGCAGTGGAAATAACACTTCATTTCATTAATATCAAAGAGCTGAAATTTGCTTACAGACAGAATGGAAATAAAACTAGCTAGGGCGCTGGTAGCTATCTCTGAGAAGAGATGTGGCGGCTACAGGCCTCTGAACTGAGTTACAATGAGGCTCGAGGGCCTATTTATCATTTAGAAACAATGGGAAATCCTAAAGAGCCAAAACCCTAACCCTAGGAGATGAAGCGCCAAAACTATGGGCCCCGTTTGGGTAAATTGGTGTTTCAACTTCCCAGGGGCGTAACTTTGGCATACAATCTCTGTTGACGCGTACCATACCTCGTTAGAAAGATCTATCCAAGGACTAAAAATTTGGAATGAGAAACATTAGACCATGGACCCATGTTGCTCTCATTTTTCCCAAAAAACGTCGTTTAGGGCCTCAAAACGGCTTCGGAAGTTCAGGACCCGAAAAACTGCTAAAAATAGTAAACTGTGCCGAAACTGAAAAACTGAAAGAGACAATGGTGGAGCCCCAAGTGGAATAGGCGGATGACCACCAATATCCACCTAGATCATTCCTCCCCCCTTAGGAAGCAATGGTCCCCATTGCGTTAAGTTCCTCCATGAGATGAGGAAATTTCTGCTGAACTTGGTCCCTGGTGAACCACTTTCCTTGGTGCAGGAGTTGGCCAGCTTTGACAACCGATATAGTTGGATCTGCTGCTGGCGAGTGTTCTTGATTTGCATGTCCATAATGCAATCTGTGGTGGCCTGTTCCATGCAGTCTGGATTTAACTCAGTTGGTGTGAGTTGTTCTGCAATGTCTGAGGTGTCCAGTAGAGGTGGGAAGTAAGGATGAAGGCGATCCACATTGAAGACTGGGTGCAGACCAAGGAATGGTGGAATGCTGAGCTCGAATGCATTGTTCCCTACAGCCTTGGTGATGGTGTACAGCCCATATCGGAGCGGGCGAAGTTTGCGGTGGGGTCCAGTGAGGCACTCCTTCTGCAAATGTAGCCATACTTTGTCACCCACCTGGAAGTTGTGTGGCACCCGGTGTTGATCATGGCGTTTCTTGTACTTGGCATTGGCTCTGTCCAATATATCATGAACCTGTTGGCGGATGTGTTGAATGCGCTCGATGAAGCTACTTGCTTTGTCAACTTCAGACTGGACATGAGCTGAATTGGCCTGAACCGCGGCAAATGGCATGGCTACGTCAATGGGACATAGTGGCTAGAATCCCAAGCCCACCTGAAAGGGGCTATGGCCGATTGAACTGTGGAGAGCCTGATTATAACTATGTTGTACATAGGGGAGGCTCTCGTCCCATGTGCGTGGATGCTTTGAATTGTACATGCGCAGAATGTGTACAATCATTATGTTGACGACCTCTGTCTGGCCATCTGTTTGGGGATGGAAAGCTGTGGACTTGGTGAGCTTTGTGTCCAACATTGACCAGAGGCTGGACCAAAATGTGCTGAGGAACCTGCTATCTCAATCTGATATGATAGACTGTGGGATCCCAAAGTGCACCCACACTCGTTCAAAGAAGAGTTTAGCGGTGGCTTCTGCTGTGATATTCTTCTTACAGGCCGCCATGATGGCCATCTTCGAGAATCTGTCAACGACCACGAAAACACAGTCATTTCCATTCTTAGTAGAAGGCAGGCCCGACATGTAATCCATGGAGATGGATTCCCAAGATCGACTAGGGGTAGGTAGTGGAGTATATAGGCCTTGCTTCTTGATGGTCGGTTTGGCAATGGCACAAGCAGTGCAGGATCTGATGTGCTTCTCGACATCCTTTCGATGGTTCGGCCAATAGAAATACTTCTGTAGTATTGCTACTGTTTTCTCGACCCCGAAATGCCCAGCGACTCGACTGTAGTGTGCTTCCCATATCATCTTGGCACGCTGGCTTGAAGGAACACAAAGGTGTCCCAGGTGACATAAAAGTGCATCTTGGAGGTGAAAATTTGGAACTTGCGTGCCCCCCAAGAGTGCCTTGTAAGTTTGGCGAGTGGGTCACTCTCATAAAGCGGCTGTCGAAGTCTCGTGCCCTGAGAGTTGAGCCGGTGGTGGCGCCACGAGTGGGTGAGGCAGGCGATCTGCAACATGATTGGTGCTACCCTTCTTATACTTGATGTTCAAATGAAACTGTTGCAGATATGTAGACCACTTCTGATGGTGATCATTCTGCAACTTCCCTTGTGTCTGTATGAACTGCAGGGGCCTGTGGTCTGTGTGGATGATTGTTTCCTCCCCCAAAATGTAATGCTTCCATTGTCGACAAGCTTGCACAATGGAGTACATTTCTTTGTCATATGTGGGGTACATGCGAACTGTGTCAGACAATGTCTCACTGTGAAATGCCACTAGATGTCCCTGTTGAGTAAGAACTGCCCCAATAGCATAGTCAGAGGCATCTGTCTCGATCTCAAATGGTTGTTGCAAGTCTGGTAAAGTGAGCACTGGGGCAGAACAGAGGCGATTTTTCAATTCTGTGAACGCCTTATGTTGAGGTTCTGACCAAAAATTTTTTGCTCTCGCTCCTCCCTTGGTGACTTGACTCAAGGGCCAAGTGATATGAGAGAATCCCAACACGAACCTCTGGTAGAAATTAGCAAGACCCAGAA
>CM076569.1:704253956-704310004 GCA_034641835.2 Pinus albicaulis
GATTTTTTTTTTTTTTTTTTTTTTTTCTTCCAAGTAAGTCTAATTCTATTAATGTGACATAAAGATACAAGGAGGCTCAGGCCTCTGCAGTTCTAGCCCAAGTCACGGGCAAAATTCATCAAAAAAGCAGAAAATTGGATTGCCCTTGTTAGGGAAACTAGTCCTTTAGAGAGGTTTTTCGCTGCCCACGCAGGGGAAACCAACATGAAAAGTAGAAGAAATACATCGTTGTTCATGTCCAAGAAAACATTACTGTCTAAAAAATAAAAAAAGAACCCAAACGAGTTAGGGCCGAAGACCAAGAACCAGTTGAAACCTGAGTATCTAATTGTCATTTGGTGAAGGAGGAGGCTCTTCCACGATTAAGCATTTGTATTCGTCGTTGGCGTCTTCTACTGCATGTTTTGCATAGGTGGCAGCTTCAATACAGGTGGCGTCCTCAGCGTTGGTGGTAGCTTTAGAGAGGTGAATTTTGCTGCGGTTGTGTTCCTCCCCCGGGCCAATCCTCACTGTTGTTGTCCCTGACTTTGCTTCTGCGACTAGAAGCGCCTTTCTCTATGGCAGTGGGAGCGCCATGACCCCCTTCATTTTTATGCAATTTGGTGGAACAGAGGTCATCGGAACTGGAAGGTTCCTCCCTAAAAGACACTGTGATGAAAGCAGTAATACGGGGTTTATCCATAGTGCAGGAATAATGGAACTGGGCGGAATGAGTAGTCTGGTGGAGAACAACCTGCTGAGAGGGTGGAGTGGAGGCAGTTGTTTCCATTTGGGACAACGTCGGAGAAGCGACATTCGAAAGTTGAGAACAGGGCTGCGAATGAGAGGTATTGTTCGAGGGTGGGGAGTGAGACCGTCCTGCTGACCAGGCATGGCCTCACCCACTTCGCGTTGCAGGGTAGCAGCCATGGGTATGCTCTGGCGAAGAGGAGGAGGTATCAGAATGGGACGAAGGGGGCGTGTGAACGACTCTGCCACGACTATTTCCGTGACGACAATGCATCTGGTGCCGCAGGCGAGGCATGGTAGCTTTGGGATGAGGACTATGAGGCTCAGACGCAGAAAAATTGAAGGACTCGGGATGCAAAATGCAGAGGCCAAATGCAAGCTGCAATGAAAGCTCTGTGATAAATGTACACCGGGCATGAACTCAGTACAACAAAGAAGATTGCAACGCCTCCTGATATGTGTTCGGGAGCTCGGCTTCGAGATACCAGGGAGGCAGGTGCAACCTAGCAGAACAGGAGAAGAGATATTGCGATGCAGCAGAGCAAACGGAGAAGAAGGCCGAGCTCATCTTGTAGAGACGGAGATAACATCGGCTCGAGTGCAGAGTAAATGAGCCATAATGTTCACTGCTAGCTCCATTTATTGCAATTCGCATGAGCTCGTGGGTGGCCCTGTGGCCATGCCACTTACCAACCCTTGATCTCAGCTGTAAACTAGCCATACGATCACCCTTAATTGACACTCGCATCTGGGAATAAAATAATAATATTAATAATAATAAAAATTTTAAATTGATTATATCCAATTATTACTAAATTAGAACTAATAATAATTAATATACATAATCTAACTAACTTAAATCCTAAAAACATTTTTAATATGAGTTGGTTAGGATAATTAATATAATTAATAATCGATATTATATATATTATTGTTATAATTAATAAGACAAGAAAAGAAAATACCCTAACTAAATAATAAAATAAAATGAAATTAATACAAATAAACTAATTATTTTTTTCGAACAAATTCAGTTATATTGTATTCTCTGAAAAGGGTGAGGAGAAGAAGTTCCTCAGTACAAAATTTCCCCAATTTTGTTGCAGAGTGAAATCTTCTTGGGGATCATTACATTATATTTGCTGCTATTTTTTTCCCTTCTCTTGGAGACAATAACTATTACATTTGTATTGTACTGCTTAACAAACTGATCTAATAACAAAATACAGTTTACTTTCATTGTAAAACTAGATATGTTGATGCATTTTTAAACAAAAACATGGAGGTTCAGAGGTTCTAGAGATTCATTTATTCACAGTGTTTTCACTGCCTCTATATCTACTTCCTTGGTCTTGAGAAGTGGAGCCTTGCTCTGATTTCTTGCTGAGTGCTTCTTTTATGAATTTGAGGGATTCTTCCAAGTGGTTGTAACAATTTTTGATTGTCGTCATATCCTCGCTGTAATTTTTCCATTGAGATCGAATGTAAGCCATCTCTATTTTGGATCGTTCCTTATCTTGTTGGATTTGGTTCCTTAAGCTTTCGATCACAACTCGATGTGATTTGCAGAAAGAGCATGGATGCTGCCTATCTTCCAGGGGATCCATTTGCTATAAAAAATTTTGTTCACTTGAGTTGATTTCCTCGTTGCTTGCTATTTCTATTATTCTGAGTGCTGCTTCCCACTTTTCCAAGTTTTGTGAGTAGGGATCTCTGCTTTTTTGATGCTGTGCTTCTGCTTTTTTGATGAAGAAAATCCGAGTGAGTGGGAATGGGAAAGAGCAGATGGGATGAGGCAGGAATCAATGAGACGAGGGATTATAGGTGTGGAGGGAGGAATGAGAGATGGGATGGAGTAGTGTAGAGCGCAGGAGGGCAATGTAAAAATGCGAAGAAATCCACCACTTCAGGCAAGGAAGACACGGGCCAAAATGAGAGAAGGAAGCAACAGTGGAAAAATGTTGCGTATCATGATTCCAAGGCTTATCAGAGTCTGTGGAAGCCCAAAATAGACTGACATTTTTATCGCCTAGTAGAGCTGGATCAAATTGCAAAGGAGTCACGGGAGGCTGCATGCATTGGGAAAAGAGAGTACTTAGCACAAAGATTTGAGGAATCTCGTAGAGATTGTGCTTGATTTGCTTTTTGGACGTTTGCTGAGATGAGAAATCGATTATGATCTTGAAAGATCTCTTGATATTATGGCCTATGATGAGATGGTTGTACTTTGTCATTAGAGAGAATATAATGGGATTCATGGGATGGGAATGTTGGATATATTATCCCTAATTTTGGCTTGTCTAATATTTCTATGAACTCCTTCGTTTGCTTGTAAATCTGCATGCTTGTTGTTCTTTCTCAGGATGTGGAAATAGTCTATCTTGCCTATGTGCTTTGCTAGCTTTTGAGCTTTTCTTAAGATTTGATTGAGACCTGCATTTTTAGGAAGAGACTTGCTGATCATTGCGTGGATTATGAGGGAGGAATCTTCGGAGAAAATGACTTCATTTTTTTTTTCTTTAGTATTTTGAGGCCTAATAATAGTCCATAAGCCTCTGCTTTATTGTTTGTCATTTGTCCCAACCCCCAATTGTATGATATCTGAATTGTTTTGTCTTGAAGAATTATGAGTCCTCTAGATCCAGCTTTGCCTGGGTTTTTCTTTGAAGCCCCGTCAAAGAAGAGGCAAGCACTATTGAGGGAGGATACCCAAGATTGAAACTCAGATTCTGTCTTTCGAATTTTCCAATTTTGTTGCACCTTTATATATTTTTGTTGGGGACCATGGTTGATCTTGTTGACAACGAAGTTGAACCAGCTTCTTTCATCCTCTTGAAGATGTGCCATATTTACTCCTTGTAGCCCTTTTGCCGAGAGGAATTCTATCATCATCCCCCATGCCTTTGATATTGTTGTATTGACTGTAGGGACTTTGTTTTTGAATATTTCCCCATTTCTGGCTAGCCATTTTTGCTAGCAGAGGAAAGATGGCAGGCTGTTCCAGAATCGCTGCATTGTTAATTTATTCTTGAAGGAATGAGGGTAAATGGTTTTCCATTTGCTGACAAACTGATTTATAGGTAGATTGAAATTCATATTTACTTCAATGGGCGCCACCATTGCCTCCCAACAACTTCTTGAAAAGAAGAAATCCAAGAAAAGATGTTGAATTGTTTCCTCTGCCTTCTTGCAGAGGGGACATTGTGAGGGACCACAAATTCCTCTCTTCTTTAGATTCTTTGCTATTAATGATTTTTTGTGCCATAGAGTCCACAATTTTTTATTTTTATTTATTTTTGGGTAGGGATTAAACCTTCCAAGCTAATCTCCAGTATTGCCACTCATGTTGCCTCTGTTCCTCTTGAATTTTTTGATATCTGGTCCTCACTAAATATTCTCCTCCCGTTGGAATCCAATAGTGGGCATCTTTAGAGTTTTTGTCTATCGGAGCTGCATCGGCAAGGAGAGAAGTCATAAGATTCCATTGAGTTGTAAGATCACTAGGCAGGTTGGGCTTGGCCCATTGCTTCTATTCTCCATTCATCTCCCAGTCTGAAATGTCTTCCAACTTTTGGTATCCTTCCCTTGTCATCCATATTTTTATTTCTCTAATGTCTGAGTTGTTTTCCAGGGGTGGATGTCCCATAATGTTGTCCTTCCATATATTTATTTGTTTCCTGTTTTCTGGCCTCATCGAGATGTGTTCCTTGATTAATTGGGTTGCTCCAGAGATTGCTTTCCAAATCTGAGTGCATGGTCTAGTCGAAGGACTTTTTTTCCAAAATTGAAGTTCTTGTTGCGTTGAGGTATTTTGCCTCAAGTGTTTCCTTCCACCATAATTTTTCCCCTGTTAAGAATCTCCAGACAATCTTGCTTCTCAAAGCCATATTCATTATCCCTAGCAGTTTTATGGAGAGTCCTCCATTTTTTTATGGAGCTGTCACTTGTTTCCAATTTATTAGATTGAATTTTTTCCTTTCTCTTTTCCCACCTTGCCAGAAAAAGCTTCTGATTATTATTTCTATTTGTTTGTGAATACTTGCAGGAGCCGCGATGAGAGCAAATTGATATAATGGCAGAGCTGCCAAGATGGATTTGATGAGAATGATTCTCCCAACTTGATTAAGCCAAAGCATGCCCCATGCATGGATTTTCGCTTTCATTTTCTCTTTGTATTTGTACTAGATTTCAGTCTTCATATTTTTCTTGATTATGGGCAGCTCAAAGATATTGGAAATGATCCCAATTATTTTGAAAAGGAATGTTCATAATTTGAGAGATCCGTTGTAGAGTTCTTATGGAAGTGTTCCAACTGTATATGCAGCTTTTGCCGTTATTAAGAAAACCACCATAGACCTCCATGAAATTATTAAGAATGTTTTTGAATCTTCTTGCAACAATGCACGAGGCTCCACCCAGAAGAAGAGTATCATCAGTGAACAATGAGTGCTTTATTCTTTTAGTTCCACTGTTGATAGCAAGGAAAATTAAGGTGGAGTTTCTTCTGCTGTGCTCTAGTTTCTGACTTAGAGCGTCTGCCATAAGAATATAAAGAAATGGGGACAATGGGCAGCCCTGCCTAAGTCCTCTTGACCTTTGAAAACATTTGCAAGGTCTTCCATTTACAAGGGGGGCTATCTAAGGACCGGTTGTGCAGGCTTGAATTACTTCGACAAATTCTTCAGAGAAACCAAATCTTTTAAGGGCAGTTGTAAGGAAAGAGAGGTTTACTCTGTCAAAGGCATTTTCCATATCCATTTTAAGGATGAACCCTTTTTCATTTTTGGTGAGGCTAGTGTGAAGTGCTTCTTGCACAAGGATAATTTTGTCAACGATCTGCCGATTGGGAACAAAACCACCTTGGTTTTCCGAAATAAGGGAGGGGAGGAGAGGTTTAAGCCTTCCAACAATAATTTTGGAAATGATCTTGTAAGAGGCATTACAGAGAGAAATTGGCCGAAATCGGTTAAGGGAAGAAGGGCGGGGGTCTTTCGGGATAAGAGCCAAGAAAGTGGAATTGGTGAATCCCCCAATTTTCCTTTTCCTCATTACATATCTTATCATTTTCAACAGATATTTTTTGATGAAATGCCAGAAGGTGCGGTAGAAGGAAATGGGGAAACCATATGGGCTTGGAGCCTTGTTCGGATGCAAATCCCAAACCGCTGCCTTAACTTATTATTCTATGACTTCTTTAGTGAGGGATTTGTTTGTTTCTGCACCAATTATCCTTGGAATGTGCTTCAAAAATTCTTCAGGATTTGCTTGACTTTTCACTGCAGATAGGAGGGATTTGAAATGATTAAATGCCTCCTTTTTAATTTCTTCTCGCCCTTTTACTTCTTTTCCATCTTCTCCTATAATTTTTTCTATGTTGCTCTTTATCATCCTTGTTTTAGCAGAATTATGGAAAAAGGAAGTATTCTTGTCTCCAGCTTGCATCCAAAGCTGTCTAGATTTCAGCCTCTAAGTCTCCTCTTCCTACCAGTTATTTCTGTAGATTTTTCATTGCACTTATTTTTCCTTTGCTTGGTTCTTAATAGTGTTGTCACTTCTTTCGAGTTCCTCTTGAATTTTTATTAATTCATTTTTTAGAATCTCTTTCTCTTTGTTTGGCTCCTTGTAGCTACTTTTAGCCCAATCTTTCAGTTTGGATTTTGTTTCTTTTATCTTTGTTTCCCATATGAAAGTTGGTGATCCACTAATGTTTTTCCTCCACATATTTTCTACCTCCTGTTTGGCTTCTTCATTTCTACCCCAAAGCTGGTTGTATCTAAAAGGTAGAGGGCCATAGTTTTCAGCCATTCCAAGTTCAATTAGAACCGGTTTATGATCTGAAGCTACTGAGGGAATGATTCTAGAGGATGCTCTGCTATAGTTTGCCATCATTTTATCTCTAATGAGGATCCGATCCAATCTTTCTTCGATATTTGCTTTTCCTATTCTTATATTGTCCCAAGTGTATTTGCCATTTTTTGGGGGGAAGTCAAGGAGATTGCACTGTTCCATTATCTCTTCTAAGATATCTCTATTTGGATCACGCAGAAAATTCCCCCCTCTTTTTTCTTCTACTTTGAGGATGAGATTTAAATCTCCTACAATGAGGTTTTCTTCAAAGTCGTCCATTGTGCTATCTCTTAAGGTTTTCCAGCAAGTCTCTTTGTCCCTGTAATGATTGGGAGAGTATATGTTATATATGCTGATTTTTCCACCATTTTCTACATTTTCTATTTTTGTGTTTATCCAATGCTCTTTTTTTATGAGGCTGTGCATGTGCCATTTCCCTTTTTTCCATATGGTGCATATTCCTCCAGATGCTCCATCTGCTGATATTTCTTGCCCTTCATAGATTTTTTATTTTGCTATTATTGTGTCCATTTATTGACTACTAATTTTCATCTCTTGGATTAAGAGGATGTTTAGTTTTTCATTTTTGATGAGGTATTTTAAGAAATTAACTTTGGAGGGGTGACCCAACCCTCTACAATTTCCAAGAGATAGCTATCATTATTTACAATTGTTGGTGGCTGAGGGACCCTTCCCTTTTTGTGCTTGCTGAACTTTCTCCTTTTTCTTTGGTCCTTTTTCGAGGAAACTTTCAAGGCCCTGTTGTGTACCCAAAGAGATATCTTTTACTGTTGCCTCATCCCTGATTTCCTTCCAACTTTCTTAGCGTTTTCAATTTTTTGAGGAGTTTCTTTGGTTTGATTCCGGGTGAGGACTCGATCCAATATTTGGGGAAGGGGGTTGGGGGGGAGGAGAGGATCCTCCTGCTAAGAGGAGAGGCCTTGGTTGAGGGGAGAGCCAGGGGAGGAAGGGGAGGTAGAGGTCAGAGGGTTTGGGGTTGGGGAGGAGGTGGAGATCGGAGGCTCAGATGGGATGAAGGCTTTGGATAGGATGTAAAAGGGATTAACCCCTAAGAATGATTCGGGAAGGGAGGCAGAGGGTTGAGAGTAGGAGTTAGAGGTTGGGGAAGAGGTTCCAAGTGGAGGAGGGAGGTGAGGGGCTGTATGAGGTTTTGAGGCCGTCTTCTTTGTTTTTTACTTGTTCCCATTTCGGATCTAGGTTTTCTTCAGCAGTTTTTTCAGACTCTTCTCTCTTACTACATCTATTTTCAAAATGACCGTATTCGTGACACACCTTGCATTTGAATGGAATTTTCTCATAGTCCAGCTGCTATATATGTGTCCATTTGTCCACCTTGAGTTTGACAGCTTCCGGGAGACCATTTCCCAGATCCACCTCAACGTAGATCCTAGTGCAGGCCTGCATGTTGTCTTTGGGTTCACTCCTGTCTATGTATTTTCCGACTGCATTACCTATTGCACGCACCGAGTCGTCTCCCCAACAGTGTAGTGGGAGATGTGGTAATCTTACCCAGACTGGGACTGCATTGGGGACATCCAGTGCAGGATCAAAGTCAGGAGTCTAGCGATTTAGATATAATCCCCTAGTGTCTATGAAGTAAGGTCCACTACGGAAAATGAGATCCCGATCGCTCTTGGATTCAAAGTGAAAGTTATAGTAACCCCTGCCGTAGAAGCAGATAGATATTTTCCCTTGGGTAAACTGAGCCCAGTTCCTTTCCACCCATTTCTGCACTATTTTTGGGGAAGGCCATAATCCTGTAAATTGTCCAACCAATCCTTTTTCAGCTAGTGAAATCGCATCTTCCCTGGGCAGAGAAATCTCGGGAATGGAATCTAGCTTTTTGACCAACTTGATAATGGCCGGTCTTGTTCGTTGAGGTCCCAATGAGTTTATCAGAGACACAAAAGCTACTATAGATTCATCAGGTAGAGAATTTTTCATTTTGGAGGCATCGACGGTGGGAGAGGGCGACCCCGGATCCGGCTCCGGGGAGGCCATGGGGCCAAAGACCCTGCTCCAGAAGCTCAAGAGGCTGCGGCGACTGCTAGGTCACGTAGCGTAGCAGGAAAAAACAAATAAAATAATTATTTACTAATTAATATTAACATTTATTTATTCAAAGAACTAAACAAATATTAATAAATCTAAGACAAGTATAATAAAATAAAATAAAATAATGAAAGACATCTCAACATGACTTAAAAATCATTTTGGTTGTGATTCAAGCTTATTACACTTAACTTGGGTTGATTCTTAGAACATTTTAATGGTTTTAATTAAGAATCCTTCAACTAATATGTTGGAGAAGTGATACTAATGTGCAGGGCTCACTCTTTGATGTCCTCTTGATTTTGAGTAACTTTTGTAATAAAAAAAAATCTTAATACTTAATTTCATTCATTACTGGTTTAATTACCATAATGAATCAATTGGGTTCATTTTGCTAAGTTGTATAGGTTTTATTGTTGGGGAGCCAAGATTGTGGAGGCTTGCTTAGCTAAGATTGTGTCCTCAAGTATCAAGAGTGTTACCTTATAGAAATTATGAAAACTAGTACGTTATGGAAAACTTTGTGCTAAGGTAAATACTAGATTGTCACATAAAACATCAATGTCTTTCAACGCACTTAAGGGGATTTTGTAGATGTACTCAAGGATAAAGAGTATTACCTTATAGAAACTATGAAGGCCATACATTATGGAAAAGCTTGTGCCAAGATAAAACCTAGATTGTCCCATAACACACCAATGTCTTTCATACCATATGTACAAAATCTATGTGTGGGAACATTGACTGCAACACCTTATACACATACATTAAAATAGAAACACAATCTCTGTACATCCCTTTAGTCAAAGTAGCTTACCATTAATCCATCTAGATTGAAGAACACATTTTGTAGAATGGTAAAAAAGACTTTAGGAATGAAAATTAGCCACAGGAGAAGAAGGGTTAAGGTGGACCTAATTCTTAGATCAAAGGACAAACTGATCCAGGTGGATATTGATGGCCACCCACCTATTCCACCTAGACCCCCAAAATTGTACCTTTCATTTTCCTTAATTGCAGCACAATTTACTATTTTTGACAATTTTCCGGGTCTAAACTTCCGTAGCCATTTTGAGGCCCTAAACGTTCTTTTTTATTTTTATTTATTATTATTATTATTATTATTTTTATTATTATTTAATGTGCCTCGTAGCCCATGGGAAAGGGATTGCCAAGATTTTTTTTTTCCTCAAATAGATCTTTCTAACGATGTATCATGCACGTCAAACATAGATCATATGGCTGAATTACGACCTCGATAAGTTGGTGTTCCAACTAATTCCAACGGGGCTTACAAAATTTTGGCGCTTCATCTCCTAGGGTTAAGCTTTTGGATGTTTATGGTTTTCCCATTGTTTCTCAATAATAATAAAAGCTTGTGAGCCTCATGTAACACAGTGTAGAAGGTATGTAACCCTCACATCTCGTCTCAGACATAAGCTACCATCGCCCAAGCTAGTTTATTTCCATTATGCATGTAAACAATTTGAGTATTTTTTTATTAATGAATTGAAGTTAAATTTTCATTGTATCTCTATGTTTCTATTTAACTATGTATTTAATTTCATTCTTGCATAAATCTGGATCAGTGGTATCAGAGCGGTTTGCGCTTTCTATGTTTTTCAGTGCATGTCCCCAACTAGGTCGGGGTATAAGGAGTTAAGACTTGAACTGGTTGAACACTTGCAAGGCCGGACTCGCCGACCCCGATGACCTCCCATGGCGGAAGAATAGAAAGGTGAGGGAGCAAGAGACCATTTCAAAATATAATTTCTTAAAGAAGCTCTTAAGCAACAAAGGAACGAGATGATGGATGAATTTTCCTAGATCCTTCGGTGGGTATCAGTGGGTGAAGCATCTTCATCCGACAACCACCTCGAAGATGCCACCCCCTTTAATGTACAAGTTAACTTTTACATTCCTATATTTGAAGGCCAGATAGACATAGATGTCATAAATTAATGGTTAAATCTGATGGAAGGATATTTTTCAGTTCATGATTTTCCAATAGGAAAAAGATTACTTTTTCACTCCTCAAAGCCACCCCCCACGTCAAGGATTGGTGGGAAACCACTCGGAAACGAGAGGGACCCTCGTTGTTTTCAGTCGCACCCTCTTGGAATTATTTTTGAGAAATTATCAAGGAAAAATATTACCCTGTTAGTAGCTATGAAGATAAGTACATAAAATGGAGTACACTGCTATAGGGAATGGACCAAGACGTGCCGACGTTCACAAATATTTTTCACACCGTTCGCATGAAGTTGGGTATCAACGATTCTGAGTGGCATCTGGTACTTAAGTACTGCAACTGCATACACAAATACAATAAGGGCAATATGGATTTCCTGAACATATCCTTGCTTAGCGTCACATACCGATATGTTGTCAAGATCGAGCAGAAATTTAAACAGAAGAAGCGAGACTTTTGATATGTGAATCTGAAACAAGGAAAAGGCACCCCCAAACCATAGAACAAAGGCAAAATCCAACACAGGGTGACTCAGGACAACCCATCGAATCCACAAGAAAATAATATCACCACGAAGACAAAGAAGGACACAGGAAAGTGGTGTGAGTTCCACAAGATCACCACTCACAACACAAGTGAGTGACGCACCAAGTAGTCACTGGTGGTCGAGCTGAAGGCTTCAAATTTGGATGCATGTTCTGAATCTAAGTCAAAAACTGAAAAGGGGAATGACAAAGGGAAGCAGATTATCAATGCAGAGCCTAGTGCCACCGTTGCCACTACCAAGGTCTATAAGATTGAGCCTGAAGATCCAGAGGAAGGGGAGTGTCTTTTCCACTCACATATGTGAGTGAAGGGATCTCCATTGTAGTTCATTGTCGACAGCAAGAGCCAAAAGAGCCTCATCTCAACGGAGGTCATTAAGCGGTTGGGCCTACCAACCACACCACATCCGCAACCATACAGAATTTGGTGGCTCCATCAAGGAGGAGATCTCCGCATTAGCTAGCAATGTCGCCTTCCTTATAACATGAAGCCCTTCATGGATGAGGTACTGTCTGATGTTTCTTCCCTTGAAGTATGTGATATGTTATTAGGCCAACCATACTTGTGGAAGTGTCATGTTGTGTATGAGTCCAGGCATCACACTATTAATATTACTTTGGGGATTAAGTTATACAAGATATTATAGGTAGCCCCACCAACCTCCATCTCTTTGATCTCTACAAAGTAATGTAGTAAGATAATTTCCCAGAATGGGAAATTTTTTTTCCTTCTTATTCGCTCTCAAAGTAGGGGGAAGATCATGGCCACATCCATGGCCCTCACGAAGGGTTATTACACACAACAAAAGCAGGTGGATAAGGTTGCAGGAATACAAGAACTTATTCTCCTCAACCACAGGGGTATCTTTGCACTGTCATGTCAAGCATTCGATATATATGACTCTTGGAGCACCTCTAACCAATGGGATGATATATCATCACTATATTATGGAAAATGAAGAAATCAAGCGGCAGATCGAGGAGCTATTGCAAAAAGGGAACAACCGACCAAGTTCCTCACCTTGTGGGATCCCAACTGTACTTATACAAAAGAAGGATGGGACCTAGATACATTGCATCAAGCACTAAACAAAGTCACTGTTAGGGCCATGTATCTAATCCCACAAATTAATGACCTTCTTAACCAACTCAAGGGGGCCAAGTACTTCATTAAGATCAGTTTAAATTCTGGTTATCACCAGGTTCCAATAGAACCCACAGATGTATGGAAGACCACCTTCGAATCCAAGGAGGGCATTTTTGACTTATTGGTCATGCCTTTCAGGTTGAAAAATTCCCATCCAAATTTTATGAGGCTGATGGATGACATATTGCGGCCCTTCACCAACTCATTCATGGTTGCATATCTGGATGAAATCCTCATTTTCAACAAGAGTTGGGAAGAGCACTTGCAACACATTCGGTAGGTCCTTCAAACCATATGGCAGCACAAAATATGTGCCAACTTGGAAAAATGCACCTTTGGCATGAGCTAGGTCCAAAATTTAGGTTATATAATTGATGAGCAAGGTGTGCATGTGGATCCAGCTAAGATTCAAGTAATTCAGGATTAGCCAACCCTAACCACTTTAACAGAGCTTCACAACTTTTTGGGCCTTGCCAATTTTTATCGGAGGTTCATGTTGGAATTATCTCATATCACTTGGCCTTTGATTCGAGTTACCAAGGTTGGATAAAAAGAAAAGTTTTATTTGTCCAAGTCCCAAAAAAAGGCGTTCATTGAGCTGAAGCACCACCTTTTCTTTCCACCGTTCCTCACATTTCCAGACCTACAACAACCATTTGAATTTGAGTTAAACACCTTAGACTATGTTATTGGTGTAGTTTTCACCCAACAAGGGCATCTGGTGGCCTATCACAGTGAGGCGCTTTCTGATACAATACAGAAATACCCCACCTACGATAAAGACATGTATTCCAGTGTGCAAGCTTGTTGACAATGGAAACATTACATCATGGGGAAGGAGATAGTCATCCACAAATATCACCGACCTCTTTAGTTCATACATTTTAGTGTCATATTTCTAGTAATTTTGGTCATGTTACTCTTACTATGTCATTTGAGGTCATATTTATAAGGTCATGTTAGTGTATCAATTTTGTTTTCCCGAGTGCCATGGTATAAAAAGATTAAATTTGTCAAAGTGTCATAGAGTTAAAAGAGTATTTTTTCCATCATTTGAAATATAAGGTCACAAGGAGTCATGATTTGAACTTGCAATCATGAAGGGCCAGTTGTCGTTTTAGGAGTGTCTAGGGATCAATGTAATCAAATCTTGATTATCACAATTTAAGTATGGAAATCAAGTCTACATCAAAAAATAATCATGGAAAGGGATTGGGTACAGAATTGGAGGCGATGATGAGTCAGTTTAATTGTCTTTCAATAGCAGGCCATGATCTCAACAAAGAGGTAGCGGTAAGGAGTACAATCATTCTCTCTTCCCTAAGAAATGCGAATTCAGAAAGTGCGTCACGGTTTCATGATTATCCATCCAAATCATAATCAACACCATTCATTCCATCTCCAGGATATTCTGCACATTAAATTGAGTTATTATCTTCATTCCCCAATGCTTCGTGCTTCAACATCTTCATCGGAGGCTTCAACTCACTTGTTTTGTTCGCTGCGAAAATGAGGCATGGGCATTGCGTGTTCCGACAACGCTACCATCCTTGCATGTCGGTGTAAAAATATCCCTCACATGTGCAAATTTAGCTTAATTCTCATCTTTTAGTCTTGAAAGAATTATGCAATTGTGTTTAGAAGCTAGTAAAAACCATGTAAGGCTTTCAAATAGGTTTGAATTGTTGTCCCTGCGTTTTATCCTAATTCGGCGTTGCATTTTCATCCCAAAATGTTGCAAATGCACACAGTGGATCATATCCCTTTCTTCCAAGATGCAAACTTTCTTCTTTTCACAGTGTAAACCTTTCATGCACTTGTGTAAACCTCCATTGTTTCCCAAACAAGTTGTTCATAAATTCAAAATATCCATTGCTGCAAAAGTGAAATTATGTCAATTCTAGAAGACAAGAAGCATAAGGGAGAATTATACGAAGGTTACAACATTTACATTTTTGCTTCCAAAACTTTATATAAGAGGAAGTCATTATATGCTCAGAATTTTGAAGGTGCTGCGAAAGTTAATAGGTATTGCGAAAGTTGACAGTTTGCTACGTTTTGACTGTTTTTTTCATCATTTTGAAAAGAGTTTTATGAAAAAATGGAAACTAATTTCGGAAAACTGAAAGAGGTGTTTTCCAAGAATGGGCCAAAGAATTAAAACCTCCTTCTTTTTCTGCACATGTGTTATATATTGGAAAATTAAAATGAATATTTAGAGCCTATGTTTCAGGTTTTGTCATTTCTTGTTTTAGTTATGATGTTTTGGTGCAGATTGTGAAGAGATGTAGAATCATTTTTGGAAATTGAAAGAGGTTTCACTCAAGAAAACTCTCATATACAAAAGCATCCTTCATTTTCTACACATCTATAAGGATTCATGATATATGAGCTAGTCTTTGACCCTTATTTTTTGAGAAATTCAATCTCTGTTTCGCTGCGAAAGTGGACAATGTGCTGTGAAAGTGGGGAACAAGTCAAGAGGAGGTCTACAAGCACTTTGAATATTATCTAAAAGTTACAACACCATGATAGTGGTATTTGAAGCATACCCATTTTCTTCATTTTTTCATGTAGATTCCGTAACCATATAGAGCATGGAAGCTACTTCATTTTGCTGCGAAACTGGCTAATGCGGTGCGAGTTTGGACAATCAGCACTCTTCATTTCAAATTTCGAATTTTGGACTTATAGAAGTGGTTTAAATAATGTATATAGGTGGAAAATTATTTAAGGAGTTGTATTTAGTTTTTATTGGTCAATATTCCAAGTTAATGGTGTATTAGGAAAGTTATAATAAATAGGTCAAAGGTAGTTTCCTAGTACCTACGAAAATGGTTTTTGTTTGCTATTTTCATGTAATTAGTTTTATCTATTAGGGGAATAGGTGTATTTCGACCCTCTTAGACTTAGGGAGAGAATATTGTATATAATTCATGAATTTGAATCTAGAAAGGGTTGGTTGTTGGTTGAGTTTAGAGAAGAAGACCTTTGTGCATTGTATTTCTGAAGACTTTTTGCTAGTGAATGAATGGAATCGCAGGTGATTTGTAGGGATTATTGTGTTAGAAATTTTGTGGGTTGTGCTTCTTTGATTTGTAAGTTATCTTATGTGTTTAAATCCCTTTAATGTGCATCTTTATTTCTTGGAAAAAACGAGATGATTGATTCAGAATTCATATTTAATGATGCTCTGATTAGTTTTCCAAGTTATTAATGTTTTCAGATTTAAAACATCACTTTAGAATTCATCCATTGTTTGATGCTCTAATGTGTTTGTCTTTCACCTTTTCTTCCTTCACCTCCTACAACAATTTGATATAAATCCACCACCAAAGCTGCCTACCTTTCCCTTGTGGAGAAAACCTTTATTTTCTCATAATATCACTAGACAAAATCAGGTTTGAACATGACTCCATGCCCAATGGACTTGACCCTCTTCTCATCAACAGATCTCTAAAATCAAAAACCTTTTTTGAGATCACTACCTAGCCTAATATCCCATTTGTTGAGTAAACTAAGTGAGGGAGTCTTCTCCTGGCTAGAAGGGCTCGATTCTGGCCTAAAGTGGTTTATGGTTACCTATGGGATTCCCTTTTTAGCCTAGGAAAATCACATAGTGCTAACATTATGTCGACTCCATTGGGGAGCAAAAGGTTCCATCTTCCCCGGGAAAGAACCATCAAGTTTCAGATCTTATTACTGATGGTGAACTGTGATCAGACACAAGAAGGTCATGCAATGTTCACCAGGTAACTCCATTGTCAACGAGATCCAGATTCAAATTACCACTACCGACTCCATTGTTAAAAGATGGACTCTCAATCCATAAGATATGCTTCTTTAAAATGAGATCACATTCCATATTTTTCCGAATTGTATGCCTCGTATAGATTGACTATCATATATTCCAAAATACAAAGACGAAAAAGGAGATGATGGATCCTTTCATTTGGCCAAATTTCATATGCACATACATAGGTTAGGAGTTGATTTTCATGATGACTATTTAATGAGGATGTTTATGGAAAATTTAGAAGAAAAATCACGAACTTTGTATGAAGGATTATCTCTTGCTAGCATTTATTTTTGTAAATATTTCTAAACAGTATTCTGTAAGAACTATAAAGACAGTTACTCTTTTATAGTGCTAGTTGAAACCTTCTATGGAGATTTTGACGGTCTTCTGCAACACTTGGGAATCGATATTGATGTTGCGTATTTGATGGATAATGAAATCAAGGAAACTATTTCTGAACTATCTTCTCATCAGGAAAGCATTATAGTAGGAGCTAGCCACCATGACACTCAGGACAATCTTCAACAGAACACAATTTCTCCATTGATTATAGATCGAAATGTTGATGTTCAAATTCATACTTTTCTCCTTGAGAATAATGATGAAACTCTACAGCCCTCAAAAGATTTAAAGAATCAAAAAAATGATTTGGATAAGTCATAATATTTTGGAACTCTCCAATCTTTTCTTGAGTAATCTATTCACATAAATAGTCAGATTAAATTCAATGAAGAGTTGATACTTGCATATGAAAATTGTGATTTAGGGCTTAAAATAAGATATGAAAAATAAAATGTTGTTCTAGGTCCTTTGGACAATCAAAATGAGATCATTTTTTAGTTGAAAAAAGAATGTTTTGATCTTTTAGCTCATCAAGAAGAGGTTTATCAAAGGTAGATTTCTGAAGTTGTATATGATACTTTTCAGTCTGAAATATAGGAAGACAACGAGGACATATTTGTTCTTTTTGTTTCCTTTGAAGATTAAGTTGATACTCTTGTTAAAGTAGATGAAAGCTTGTGTTTAGACGATCCTCCAACAACTTCCATGGCTATTATTCGAGAATGCACAACGCTTCTCCATGAGATACATGATAAGAGAGATGACAATTGGCTCCTTTCTTATTCAAGGATGGTCTTAAGACTGTTGAATTAGAAAAAAAGAAGTAGCTAGTAGAAAATCATGAAAAATAATCCTTACTCGATGATCAGTAAACATATAGGCATTCCCTTCATTATTTATATGACCCTTTTGGCAAGTTGTTGTTGTCATTAGAATAGAAAAACGTTGTTGTATTTATGGATCATGAAGAGGTTTTTAGTGGGAAGTTTGAGTTTCCATTTTCTGATTTTGTTTTTCTGCCTAGAGAAGCTGAATGAAATCTTCAGTTAAGTAGCCATTTTCTTGACTGGTTGCATTGGAAATTTGTTATTACTTAATATTTCATCCATTTCAGCTGGTTAGAGTGAGTAGGTGTGATGAATAAGCTCAACACTTTGAGCATTATTTTTAGTTTCAGTTTGTAGAAAAGTTTTTAGTTTTCAATGTGTAATTCAGGTTTCAGTTTTAAGAATGGATTTGGTTCATTTTGAGGATTGGAATAGATTACTAGCTTGGTTTTAGTTGCAGTGGTTCCAATGTAGAGCATGTTGCAGGTTTGGGATCAACCCAATGGTCAGAAAAATGTTCTACGATGTTCTTGGCACCTCACAGGGAGGATGACATCCCCATTGGAGCCTATGTTATTGTCCTATCTCTAGGAATCATGGTCATGTTACTCTTACTATGTCATTTGAGGTAATGTTTATAAGGTCATGTTAGTGTATTAGTTTTGTTTTCAAGAGTGCCATGGTATAAAAAGATTAAATTTGTCAAAGTGCCATAGAGTTAAAAGAGTCTTTTTGCCGTCATTTGAAATATAAGATCAAAGGGAGTCATTTTGAATTTGTAATCATGAAGGGGCAGTTGTCATTTTAGGAGAGTCTAGGTATCAATGTAATCAAATCTTGATTATCACAATTTAAGTAGGGAAATCAAGTATACATTAAAAAAGAATCATGACAAGGGATTGGGCGCAGACTTGGAGGCGATGACAAGTCAATTTTATTGTATTTTAATAGTAGGTTACGATCTCAACAAAGAGGCAACAATTAGGAGTACAATCCTTCTCTCTTCCCCAAGCGCTACGAATTCATAAAGTGCGTTGCGCTTTCATGATTATCCATCCAAATCGTAATCAACACCATTTGTTCCTGCTCTAGGCTATTCTGCATGCTAAATTGAGTTATTTTCTTCATTCCACAATGCTTCGTTCTTAGACATCTTCATCGTAGGCTTCAAATAACTTGTTTTGTTTGTTGCGAAAAGGAGGCATGGGCACTGCGAGTTCAGACAAGGCTATCATTCTTGCATGCCAGTGTCAAAATCTCCCTCACAGGTGAAAATTTAGCTTAATTCTAGTCTTGAAAGAATCATGCAATTATGTTTAGAATCTAGTAAAAACCATGTAAGGCTTGAAATTAGGTTTGGATTTCTTTCCCTGTGTTTCTGCAAAGTCGTTTCATTTTATCCTAATTTGGCACTGCATTTTCATCCCAAAGCATTGCGAATCCACACAATGGATAATATCCCTTTCTTCTAAGCTATAAAATTGCCTCTTTTCACTGTGTAAACATTACATGCACTTGTGGATTTAGCTTAGGGACTATAATCAAATTTTTTCCCTCAAAATTTATGCCCAAAGGTGTTTTAAAAGCCAACATTTCCTCTACGCTGCGTTTCTGGCCACGTACACTGCGAATGTCCGTGGTCAAATTTCTTGTCAACAATTTTTAAAATTTTGAGTTCTATAGGGTTAAGTTGAGAAAGTATGCAGTTGTGAGTCTTGATGTAATTGCTGGATTGTGTCTTGAAACTTTGTCACAAGGTTTAGGACACCATAACACCTCCATTGTTTCCCAAACAAGTTGTTCATAAATTCAAAATATCCATTGCCACAAAAGTGAAATTATGTCAACTCCAGAAGACAAGAAGCATAAGGGAGAGTTATATGAAGGTTACAACATTTACATTGTTTCTTTCAACACTTTATATTAGAGGAAGTCATTATATGCTAAGAATTTTGAAGGCGCTGCAAAAGTTAATAGGTGTTGCTAAAGTTGACAGTTTGCTGCATTTTGATTGTTTTTGTCATCATTTTCAAAAGAGTTTTCTGACCAAATGGAAACTAATTTCAAAAAATTTGATAGAGGTTTTTTCCAAACATGTGATAAAAAACAAAAACCTCCTTCATATTTTGCACCAGTGTTATATGTTAGAGAGTTCAAATGTATCATTAGAGCTTATGTTTCAAGTTTTGTCATTTCCCATTTTAGTTACGATTTTTAGGTGTGGATTCTGAAGAGATGGAGAATAATTTTTTAAAAATGAGAGAGGTTTATCTGAAGGAAACTCTCATCTTCAAAAACCTCCTTCAATTTCTAAACATCTATCAATATTCAGGATATATGAGCTAGTATCTGACCCTTATTTTTCTAGAAATTCAGTCTTTGTTTCACTGCGAAAGTGGGGAACAAGTCAAGAGGAGGTCTGCAAGCACTTTGAATCTTATATAAAAGGTCCAAAACCATCACAATGGTATTTTAAACATACCCATTTGCTTAATTTTTCACACAAGGGCCACAACAATACAGAGCATGGAAGCTACTTCATTTTGTGGTGAAATTGGCTAATGCGCTTCGAGTTTGGACACTCAGCACTCTTCATCTCAAATTTCGAATTTTGGACTTCTAGAAATGGTTTAAAATCATGTAGATAGTTGGAAAATTATCTAAGGAGCTTTATTTAATGTGTATTTCTCAATATTCCGAGTTAATGATGTATTAAGAAAGTTATAATAAATAGGTCAAAGGTAGTTTCCTAGTACCTAGGAAAATGGTTTTTGGTTGCTATTTTCATGTAATTAGTTTTATCTATTAGGGGAATAGATGCATTTAGATCCCCTTAGACTTAGGGAGAGCATATTGTATATAATTCATGAATTTTAATGTAGAAAGGGTTGGTTGTTGGTTAAGTTTAGAGAAGAAGACCTTTGTGCATTGTATTTTTGAAGACTTTTTGCCAGTGAATGAATGGAATAGCAGGTGATTTGCAAGGATTATTGTGTCAAAATTTTGGTGGTTTGTGCTCATTTGATTTTTAAGTTACTTTATGTGTTTACATCCCTTTAATTTGCATCATTATTGCTTGGAGAAAACTAAATGATTGATTCAAAATTCATCTTTAATGATGCTCTGATTAGTTTTCCAAGTTATTAATGTTTTAAGATTTAAAACAAAAATTTAGAATACATCCATGGTTTGATGCTCTAATGTTTTAGTATTTCACCTTTTCGTCCTTCACCTCGTACAATAATTTGATCTAAATCCACCACCAAAGCTTCCTATCTTGCCCCTATGGAAAACCCTCTATTTTCTCATCATTTCACTCGACAAAATCAAGTTTGAACATGAATCCATGCCCAATGGACTTGACTCCTTTATCATAAGAAAATATCTAAAATAAAAACCTTTTTTGAGCTTACTACCTATTTTGATATCCTATTTGTTGAGTAAACTAAGTGAAAGAGCCCTATCTCGGCTAAAAGGGCTAGAGTCTGGCCTAAAGTGGTTTGTGGTTACCTCTAGGATTCCCTTTTCAGCCTAGGAAAATCATAGAGTGCTAACATTCCAATGACTCCACTAGGGAGCGAAAGGTTGCATCTTCCCCAAGAAAGAACCATCAAGTTTCAGATCTGATTACTGATGGTGAACAATGATCAGACACAATAAGGTTGTGCATTATTCATTGGGTAACTCCATTGTGAACGAGATCCAAAATTCAAATTACCATTGGCGACTCCACTTTTCAAATATGGATTCTCAATCCTGAAGTTATGATCCTTTAAAAAGAGATAACATTCCAGATTTTCAGAATCGTATGCCTCATATAAATTGAAAATCATATTTCCAAAATTCAAAGATGAAAAAGGAGATGATGCATCCTTTCATTTGGTCAAATTTCATATGCACATACATAGGTTAGGAGTTTATTTTCATGAGGACTGTTTAATGACGATGTTTATCGCAAATTTAGAAGAAAAAACACAGTCTTGGTATGAAGGGTTGTCTCCTGCTAGCATTTATACGCTTAAATATTTCTACACAATATTCTGTAAGAACTATAAAGATAATTACTCTTCAATAGTGCTGGTTGAAACCTTCTGTGGATATTTTGATGGTCTTCTGCAACATTTGGGAATTGATATTAATGATGAGGATTTGATGGATAATGAAATCAAGGAAACCCTGTATGAAATATCTTCTCACAAGGAAATTATAATAGTAGGAGCTAACCACCATGACACTCATGACAATCTTCAACATAATACAGTTTCTCCTTTGATTATAGATCATAGTGTTGATGTTAAAATTCATACTTTTATCCTTGAGAGTGATGATGAAACTCTACAGTCCTCAGAAGCTTTAAAGAATCAAAACAGTGATTTGGATAAGTCATCAGATTTTGAAATTCTCCAATCTTTTCCCGAGTCACATATTCAAATAAAGAGTCAGATTAGATTCAATGAAGAATTGATACCTACATATGACAATTTGGATTTAGGGATTAAAAGAAGATATGAAAAAGAAAATGTTGTTCTAGGTCCTTTTGACAACCAAAATTAGATCATTTTTTAAGTTGAAAAAATAATGTTTTAATCTTTTAGCTCATCAAGAAGAGGTTTATCAAAAGCCGAATTTTGAAGTTGTATATGATACTTTTCAGTCTTAAATATAGGAAGACAACGAGGATGTATTTGTTCTTTTTGTTTCATTTGAAGATTAGGGTGATACTCTTGTTGAAGTAAATGAAATATTGCGTTTAGATGATCCTCAAACACATGCCATGGCTATTATTCAAGAATGTACAAATATTCTCCCTAAGATGCATGATACAATAGATGGAAAATTGGCTCCTTTCTTATTCAAGGATGGTCTTAATACTGTTGAATAAGAAACAAAGCAGCTAGTAGCAAATCATGAAAAACAATCCTTACCCAATGATCAACAAACAAGTAAGCATTCCCTTCATGATTTCTATGACCCTTTTGGCTGGTTCTTGCAGTCATTAGAACATAAGAACGTTGTTGTATTTATGGAGCATGAAGAGGTTTTCAGTAGGGAGTTCGAGTTTCCATTTTATCAGTTTATTTTTCTACTTGGAGAAGCTGAATGCAATCTTCAGTTAAGTAGCCATTTGCTTGACTCGTTGCATTGGAAATTTTTTATTACTTGATACTGCAGCCATTTCAGCAGGTTAGAGTGAGTAGGTGTGATGAATAATCTTAACACCTTGAGCATTATTTTCAGTTTTAGTTTGCAGCAGAGTTTTTAGTTTTCAGTGTACAGTTCAGGTTTTAGTTTGAAGAATGGATTAGGTTCAATTTGAGGATTTGAATATATTACCAACTAGGTTTCAGTTGCAGTGGTTCCAGGGCAGAGAATGTTGCAGGTTTGGGATCAACCCAATGGTCATGGACATGGTCTACGATGTTCTTGGCACCTCGCGAGGAGGATGCCATCGCAATTGGAGCTTATGTTAGTATCTTATGTCTAGGAATCTTGGTCATCTTACTCTTACTATGTCATTTGATTTCATGTTTATAGGGTCATGTTAGTGTGTTAGTTTTGTTTTCATGAGTTCCATGGTATAAAAAGATTAAACTTTTAAAAGTGTCATAGAGTTAAAAAAGTCTTTTTGTCATCATTTAAAATATAAGGTCACAAGGATTCATGATTTGAATTTGCTATCATGAAGGTTCAGTTGTCATTTTATGAGAGTATAGGGATCAATATAATCAAAACTTGATGATCACAATTTAAGTATGGTAATCAAGTCTACAACAAAAAATAATAATGACAAGGGATTGGGCACAGACTTGGAGGCGATGATGAGTCAGTTTAATTGTCTTTTGAACAACATGTCACTATCTCCACAAAGAGGTAACGGTTAGGAGTATAGTCCTTCTCTCTTCCCCAAGCGATGTGAATTCAAAAAGTGTGTTGTGCTTTCATGATTATCTATCCAAATCGTAATCAACACCATTCATTTCCGCTCGAGGGTATTTTGTATGTTAAATTGATTTATTATATTCATTCCACAATGCTTCGTTCTTCGACATATTCATCAGAGGCTTCAACTCACTTGTTTTGTTCGTTGCGAAAAGGAGGCAGGGTCACTGCGAGTTCAGACAATGTTACCATTATTTCATGCCAGTGGCAAACTCTCCGTCACAGGTGCAAATTTAGTTTAATTCTCATCCTTCAGCCTTGAAAGGATTGTGAAATTGTGATTATAAGCTAGTAAAAACCATGTAAGGCTTGCAAATATGTTTGAATTTCTGTCGTTGCATTTCTGCAAATTCGTTGTGTTTTATCCTAATTCAGCGTTGCGTTTTCATCCTAAAGTGCTGCGAATCCACACAATGGATCATATCCCTTTCTTCAAAGCTGCCATTTTGCCTCTTCTCACTATGTAAACCTTGCATGCACTTGTGGTTTTAGCCTAGGGACTGTAACCAAATATTTCCCATCAAAATTTATGCCCAAAGGTGTTTTAAAGCCAAAATTTCCCCTGCGCTGCGTTTTTGGCCTTGTGTGTCGTGACTGTCCCTGGTTAAATTGCTTGTCAAAATTTTTCCAATTTCTAAGTTCTATAGGGTTAAGTTGAGAAAGTATGCAGTTGTGAGTATTGATGTAATTGATATATTGTGTCTTGAAACATTGTCACAAGGTTTATGAAACGATAACACCTCCATTGTTGCCCAAACAAGTTTACTCATAAATTCAAAATATCCATTGCTGCAAAAGTGAAATTATGTAAACTCTAGAAGACAAGAAGCATAAGGGAGAGTTATATGAAGGTTACAACATTTACATTGACGTTTCCAACACTTTATATTAGAGTAAGTCATTATATGCTCAAAATTTTGAAGGTGCCGCAAAAGTTAATAGATGCTGCGAAAGTTGATAGTTTGCTACTTTTTGACTATTTTTGTCTTTATTTTCAAAAGAGTTTTATGACCAAATGGAAACTAATTTCAGAAAAATGAAAGAGGGTTTTTCCAAGAACGAGCCAAAGAATAAAAAATTCCTTCTTTTTCTACAAAGGTGTTATATATTGGAAAATTAAAATGCATCTTTAGAGCCTACGTTTTAGGTTTTTTCATTTCCTGTTTTTGTTATGATGTTTAGGTGCAGATCATGAAGAGATGGAGAAGAATTTTTGGAAAGTGAGAGAGGTTTTTATCAAGGAAAATCTCATCTATAAAAAACTCCTCCAGTTTATTTACAACTATCAGTATTCAGGATATATGAGCTAGTATTTGACCCTTATTTTTCCAAAAATTCAATGTTTGTTTCGTTGTGAAAGTGGACAATGTGTTGCGAAGGTGGGGAAAAAGTCAAGAGGAGGTATGCAAGCAATTTTAATATTATCTAAAAGTTCCAACACCATGACAATGGTATTTGAAGGATACCCATTTTATTTTGGCATACAAGGGCCGCAATCATACAGAGCATGGAAGCTACTTCATTTTGCTGCGAAACTGGCTAATGCACTGCGAGTTTGGACAATCATCACTCTTCATTTCAAATTTCAAATTTTTGACTTATAGAATTGTTTTAAATCATGTAGATAGGTGGAAGGTTATATAAGGAGTTGTATTTAATGTTTATTATTCAATATTCCAAGTTAATGATGCATTAGGAAAGTTATAATAAATAGGTCAAAGGTAGTTTCCTAGTACCTAGGAAAGTGGTTTTTGTTTGATTTTTTCATGTAATTAGTTTGATCTATTAGGGGAATAGGTGGATTTCGACCCCATTGGACTTAGGGAGAACCTATTGTATATAATTCATAAATTTTGTTGAAATTTGCAAAAATAAATGTTGAAAATGGCAATAAGAAGAGGCTTCTTATTTAATTTCCCTTTAATTAAATTATAAGGAAATTGTAATTCCACATCACATGACATCTTGTACGAGTTAAATGAGTTAGGAAGACTTAGTTAGCTCAGTGAATTCGAGTTGGGGGTCAAACTGGAGGCATGTAGAGTTCACTCTAATTTTTAGGGGGTCCAGTTGCAGTTTATTTTGAGTTGTAATTGTTTAACTTAACTATTTGAGTTAAAATTAGTTTAACTAGTTCTAACTCATGGATGAGCCACTGAGAGGTTGAGTGAATTAAATATGATTTAATTCACATGTAGTGATCAATCAGATAACTGATAATTATCTATAAATAATTGTTGCATGTCAGTTCTAAGTAAGGCCTAGTTGAGATAGGAGTTAAAGGGAAGAGAAATATCAGTTGTATCATTAGAAAATTGTACAGGTCATGCATGAGGTCATCGGGATGCCTTGGATGTATTGCATAATCTATCGATGGGAATTTCCTAATTAATAGGGGTCAATTATCCCAGGAATTCATGAACAAGGATGGTAAGGCAGAATCAAGGAAGTGGTTAAATATTGGACCAAACTTGCTTAGATCAAAGTGAGACAGTTAGCAGAGTGCAAATGTTTCTCATGAAGGGAAATAACATTGTATTGTTTCATGTTCTTGACTTTATGCAATATACAGATAGTGTGGTTATTAGTTGAGGATTTCCCCAGATACATCTTTTTGTTGTGTGATTGATATTATTTCTCTTTCTTGTTCATGTGATTGTGCGATCGAAATTGGTTTCCACAATTGGTATAATTGATTCAGTGTTTTGTTTTAGTACATTACAAGATAAATTGAATCTATTTAGATTTTTCTACATCGTATTAGAGAAGGAATTTTTGGGTGGAAATTTTGCAGAGCATATATGAATATTTTTGTGCAAAATTCCTTGCGAAAAAACACACAAATTCAAAAAAAAATCGGCCAAATCGGAGTCCGGATGAGGGAGATATCGTCGATTTTATTTTATTTTATTTTTTATTTTTTGTTACGGCGGGACAGTTACAACACGGATTTGAGTTTCCAGAGTGCTCAGATGATGTGATATATAACAAAGGGAATATTTCCTTAGACACGTTTCCATGGGATAAATGAAATAGATCAGTGTGCGAGTCAAGAACTTGCATGAAATTGAGGTACTAGATGCATGTAAAGCTTTGAGGAGCAAGGAAAATGTTAGAGAATTGGTGGTTGAGAGGGAGCATGAATTACCTCTCAACACACAACCTCAGAAGAAGCCTCAAAAAGTTGTGGAGTAGCCATTATTAGATAAGCAAAGAGGAGTTTGAGTGGAGGCATCCACTTGATCAAAGACCTCCAGTAGGGGGAAATTTCGAGCAAAGTGGGCAAAGGGAGCACATGCAGCCATACCTCAAGGAGAGAGGTGGGGTGTGATGTGAAGTAATATTCCTAAGAGTGCAGAAATTTGGGTAGGGTACATTGAGATGTTTTGTCTCATAGATCATTACCTTGCTATGAGAGCCCATAATACACAGTAGCAGGATGGATTAGAGGTGGTTGATGCAGTCAGATGTCAGAGTGACGGAGGAAGAGACTAGAAATAGTGAGATACTGGGTAGTGTTAGGTGGATAAATATTTCTTGTGGACAAGAAAGATCTCCCTAGTATCACAAGGATAGCTAGAAACAAACAGGACAAATGTAAACTACTTTCCCTAGATTATATATGATTTAGAATTTTCTATGATGAAGAAAGGACCTACCTGTGATCCAATGCTAGTTGAATTCTTCTTCCTCGTCGCTCCAAGAAGTCACCTCTTAAGACCTACAAACAAAGACATGGAAGAGAATCAAAAGCACCCGCAACATATACTAATTCAAAAATCACAAATCTATCTTAATGATCAAGGAATTTAAGAAATAAGTCATTCAAGTAAACACATAAAAAACTTATTGAGAAAACAAGATCCATTTGTATTATCTTTGAATAAAAGAAGGAGTATTACAACTGCATTCACCTTGATTTCGTACAGGTCCTTCTGGGGTCCGGAACAAGCGTTTTCCTTTGGTCTAACAAGCCCTTCCACTCTTTGAACCAGCCTAAATACGAGTGTGTAATCGTACACGCATGGATAACAACTATAAAAAAGAGTATGTTTCTTCAGCAATTACCTTCTCTATCTAGCTACCAAGTACAAAGCAAGTACTAAGTGTATACAAAATGTATAGAGAAGTTTTTACATATATGAGCATGCACCCTTGAGACTGAACCAAAGCTTCAATTTATAGGAGAAGGAAAGTGGTTACAACTCCAAAATGGAAGGGATGGAGTCCTCTTATCAAGGGATTACGTTCCAAAAACCAAGGAATAGGCTCCTTTTATGAAGGAATGAATGTTCATGATGAATGGAGGGAGTAAGGCTTCGACTGAATAACGCCTTCTAGAAGCTTCTAGCTGGGAGAATATTTGACCATCTGAGCTTTTAGAATTTACTTTTGCCTTCAATTTACCTTTTACAGCGGTCCGCACCTTTAATGAAGAAAACATGCGGTCAGCTCCGTAGTTTTTAGAGCAAAAGGGTGCGGTGCCGCAGGTAAGGCTAAGGAAAAGTGTGGTACAAGTGTTTTTATGATTTTAACAAGCTTTTCTCCAAATTCAAGACTTTTTTTAGGAACTTTAGGGTTGTAGACTTCTAAGGGAGCATTATATAGGTATTGATGAACCCATATAGACAGTAAAATGTCATGGTGACAAAATAATGTGTAACAGATTGCCCCCTAAAGCGCGAAGTCTGAGATAATTCAAAGAGTGAAGTGCTTTATCATTCTGAGGATTGGCTTGAAAACTTAACTAAAATGTTCTGATATAGAAATGATTCTAATATTACATCAATAGTAGACACGGTATGGACACAACCATCTGTTATGAATAGTCTACTACATAATGAATAATAAAACTCCTCGCAGCCTGGATGGTGGAAACTAGATCCTGGGTCTTGATTTCCGCTACCCGAACTAGTACGATTCTATCCATGCGATTGATTGTGTCGAAGTCGAACATGGTAGAAACCACTTGATTACCAGTCAATGATGTGAAATTTTAACAAGTGTGAGAGAAACCACCAATAATTACAATGGGTCTCAAAGTACTCAGTACAATCCATGAAGTGTGAATAAATGATTTGAAGTCAAACACTTCATGGAATCATTCGATCGGAGATCAATGATGTAATCTGCCGTCGAAAGCGAGAAACCTGCCATTAAGGCATGTAGATTCCAAGGTACTGAAGGATTCTAGATCAAATTCCTAGATGATATGTTGTTGTCGATAGAAAGTGATCCGTTGTAGGAAAACCCACGACACAAAACCATTAGATCAAGTTTTGAAGAAATATTTTGCAAGGACTGACTCAGGGATGGTCAACATGAATGGAGACATATGTTTGTAGATGAATGGTTTGTTTGAACTGTCCTATTGAACACATAATGACACTACATATGGTTTGGTAACAATTGACCTAAGCTAATACCCAGAAACTGGCTGAAGACTTTCAATGTGGTTTGATTAACTGATAGGCAAAGGATTTTCCCAACCCAGGTAGAAGTGTGACAAAAAGTGTCGTGTTCAAAAGTGGTGTACTGCTTTTAATCGAAGTATGACATCTGGATCCATTTTCTCTCTTTTTCCCCCACCATTTCTGGCAAGTACCTCTTTATTTTTTGACAAGCTTGAGGAGGATAAAATTTTCTTGTTATATAAGCTCATCCTTCGGATGAGTCCAACTTAGTTTAAAATCGAACCCTAAGAAGGAGTGGTCCTTTCCTGTTTATAATCGACAGGTCCTTTACTGTTAAATTTTAACGAGTCCAGTATAGGCGAAACTCGATGTTTCTTAGTTTTAGGGAGTCAGAAGAAAAACTTAAGAAAACTACGTGGGTGTAATTTTTCATAAATTTAGCCTCTCAAGCCCGAAAAAGGATAAAATAATATAGGAGATAACTCTATTGACCATGATTAGTCAACGTATACCTTTTCGTAAATAGTCCATTTCAGTCCGAAAAAGTGGTAAACTTATACTAAAGGGACGACTGTTCATTTCCTTTAACGAGTTCGAATAGTCAATTACTCGGCAATCTTTTCATGTTTAGAGAGTCTGAAAAGGGCTTAAAAGAGAACTGAAGATTTCGCTTTTTCGTAAGTTTTAATGAGTTCTAAAAAGGGATAAAAATGTACTCATGGTTTTCTCTTTTTCGTAAGTTTTAACGAGTTCGAAAAAGGGATAAAAATGCACTCATAGGTTTTGCTTTTTCATAATTTTTACTGAGTTTGAAAAAGTGATAAAAGTATACTCCTTTGTCAAAATGATCATTTTACCCAAAAAATCCTGTATTCTGCACAAAAACTCAAAAATTAAACATACCTGTTTATGATTAATAAAAATAATTCGGAAAGCAACTTTTCAAAGTGGAAAATAAACAAAATTTTATTTCATTTATTCAAAAAATCTTATAAAAATGAGTTTTTTCTAAATCATTTTTACCATTTGATTCCAAAGTGAAAGTTGAGAGCTCTTGGTGAAAAATGTTCCAGAGGAGATTACAGAAAATTCGACTGTCGAAATCAAAAATCGTTAGCTCCAGGTAATCCACATCATCCTCGCCTTCTTTTTTGTCGTTCACTTTCTTAATTTAGGTTTTAAATTCATTTTTTAGGAGAAAAATATGGTCAAATTTTCACCCATGGGGGTCCGGAGGTAATACACATGACACCTGCAGACCCCAACAATTTTTCAAAGAGAAAATTGTCATGGTCCCGCACTTTTTGTACAGAACGCACGCGGACCTTCACACTGTCTCTGTGCAAAAGATGCGGAGGCGCCGTGAAGAAAATAAAATGATAGATTCTCCCAAAATAACCCAAATTTTTTCACTCAAATTGTTTCTAATCTTCCAATTTTCCCATTGCAGAATATATACAATGCTTGAGTGAAGGGAATGCGAACATGAAGAGGTTTATGAGGCCGTAATGGTACATGCACCCACATTGCGTGTATTGAGGGAATGTGGTTTATATAAATTCTGGGCTATTCAGGGTATGAGGGCCCAAGTAGACTTACTCACATGGCTAGTAAACAAGTGGGACGTCTAGGAACAATGCTTCATAATTGGAGATCACCGGCTCGAAATCGAGCTGGAAGATATATATTTTATTTATGGATTATCAAAGAGAGGTGAACCAATCTCTTTGTTTAGGGCTAGGGCAGATGGCCAATCTGTCACTAGCCTTCAACAAGAGTTCTGCAATGAGGAAGTGGATCCCAAAGACAAACGCATTGATATAAAAACAATCATTCGTCCTGAACTCAAAGTGGTTGTGTTTACTGTAACCCGGTTGTGTGGGAGGGCAACTCCACACGTTGCCACTAGATCCCAGATGCAGACTGCTGTTGATTGTTTTAGAGTTACCATTTTCAATTGGTGTAAGGTAGTATTGGCCAATGTAAAAGGCCAATTGACCAGGGCAAAGAACTCAAAGTTGAAATTTTTTGGGTATGGAGCTATTTTTGTCACATTTTCTCTAGAGAGAATTCCTTCACTTGCCCCACAACTTATCTCAGTTGATCCTGGTAAAGTCAGGGAGCCTCGGATGGTCCGATGGGTTGCATTGATGGCCCGTCATAGCCATCAATGCAACCCATGGTGATCGAGAGATGTCCCTTCCTCCGGGAACATAGTGGTATGACTCGGGTAAGAATCATTTTGACATGTTCTAAATTCTAATTTTTATTTTGTTTTTGTTTAAATCGTCCAATATTGATGACAAATTTTTTTAAAATGCAGATGTTGGTCTACGCAGGCCAGCCACGCTCCGTCGCTTCGACAGGAAGCAAAGAGAACCCGTTGCAGCACCACAGGATCAGGCAACTGAGATTCTAACTGAATTAGAACACAACCTAGAATGGTTGACCTTGGATATCCCAAAGACTTCGATAAACAATATCCCTCTCCATCTTCAGAGACATGTTATTGGAGTTCCTGGTCAGTTCAGGAGATTCCTGAATAGATTAGCGTGAGTTGTTTTGTACTATCATGATCACCACCACGGATAGTGGATGATTGTGCAGACTATGACATTTTTGTTTTTTGTATCATTATTTTTGCTGATCATAAGGTGTTTTAAACCTATAATCGAGGACGATGTAATAATTTTTGAAAACATTACTTTTACTCTGTGATATTACTACTATTTCCAGCTATCTGTTCAACATGTTTATCGAATGTTGCTTTGATTTACTGCTTTAATGTTGCAAATGTCTATTTATAACACTAGTAGCTAATGCATCAGCCAATGTCTTTAAATTTCTCGGAATGTGTTGATATTCAATGTAATCAAACTCTCGTTCCAAGAGATGTACCTTCAAAAATAATCTCAATAATACTGGATTTTTTATTGCGTATACTCTATTTAAATGTAATATAATGAGTTCAGAATCTAACCTAACGATTAAACGTCGAATTCCAAATGAAATGGATTCAGATAATAACTCAATCACTGCGCTATATTTTGCAATATTATTCGTTGTTTGACCGAGGCTTGCCCCATGCATAGATATTAACTCATCAGTGGGTGAATAAATAACCCAGGTTGCGGAAGAAATGTTCCGTGTACTACGACAAGCACCATTAGCAAAACCAATATACGTTTGAAGGGATGTCGTCATCTGCAATATCAAGAGTAATCCAGATAAGCAGGGATAGTAGTAAAAACAAACTTAAACTAGGCACACTCTTCTAATCTAAGGCACAATAACTACGAAAAGAACTAATATACAAATAAGATCTCCACACAAGATTTAAACATAATATCTCTTCAGATAAAGCCCATTTATTGGTTTATTTAAAGAGACTCCGTCATAATCAGTCAATTCATAGGCCCTTTTTGCAAGCACTCGCTTGACAATATAAGGACCATGCCACATGGGTTCGAATTTTCCAGCTCCTAGCTTATCATTAGCTTGGTCGTATACCAATACTAGGTCACCCTCTAAAAAAACACGAGGTGTAACACTTCGATCGAACTGAGCTTTAACACGTTTTTTGTGAGCTTCAGCTTCCAATGCAGTGGTGCGTCGAGTCTCATCTAATTGTGCCAGATACAAAAAGTGTTTCTCCTCCTCAGAGGTAGCTGGTAGTAATTCTATGGCTAATTTGAGTGATGGTATTTTGCATTCAATCAGTAACACAACTTTGAAACTGTAGACCAATTGAAAAGGAGTGAAACCTATTGCGGTTTTTGCCGAGGTTCGGTATGCCCAAAGTGCTGAGAAAAACATAGTATGCCAATTCGATTTATGAATTCCGATTATCCTTTTAATCATAGTGGTTTAACTTTATTTACAGCTTCAACTTGATAATTAGCCTACGGGTAATATGGTGTAGAACTATCATGGTGCAGGCCAAGTTGGTCGGAAAGTTCGGTCATCATAATGTTTAAAAAATGCCTCCCATGGTCAGTAATGATAGCTTGGGGTACACCAAATCGAGCAATCACGTGATTGAATACAAAAGTAGCTGCAGTTTTACCATTTGCCGCAAATGTAGGCATCGCCTCGGCCCATTTGGTAAAATAATCTACTGCGAGAATAATATACCCATGCCCCCCGGCCGAGTGAAAGTTACATGTAATAAATTCAATGCCCCATTTTTCAAAAGGACCGACAACAATTATTGGGTGAAGAGGAGCTGGTGGTGCATGCATTTTACGATCAAAGATCTGACAATTGTGGCATTTTCGGACTGCTAGAATGCAATATTTAAATAACGAAGGCCAAAAATAACCATCACGCAATATCTTTTGGGTTGTGGGATACCCAGACATATGATCGCCACATGCTCTAGAATGAAATTCATTTAAAAAATTTTCAACCTCTTCGTGGGTTAAACATCGTCAAAATACAGAATCTGCAGCGCGACGATAAGTCATGTCTCCAACAATATTGTACTACTGAGACTGGTAACAGATCTTTCGTCGTTGTGAACGTGAAAGCTCAGGCCGAAAAGTTTGGGTTTGGAGATAAATGATTATATCTCCATACCAAAGATCTAAAGTACTGATAAGAAACAAATATTCATCAGCGATTGGATGTTCTACCACAGCTTCTGTCTCAGTATTTTGGAAGTCACACATCAGTTCGACGAACACTAGTGATTTCTTTGGTTTAGATTTTTCAAATTCCAAATCAAACTCTTTTAGGATGACAATCCATTTAGAGTATTTTCCCCCTAGTAAATGTTTGGTCAAAATATACATCATAGGGTTACAATCAGAGATCATTATTATTTTCCGTAACAGTATGTAATGACGAAATCTTTGGACAACTTGAACTGCTGCCAAGGCCAATTTCTCCACATGTGAGTATTTTATTTTAGTCGGATTCAAATTGCGACTGAGATAGTAAATCACATGTTCGTTGTGAAATTCATCTTCCTGAACTAAAACCATTCCAATCGTGGAATTAGAGGCTGCTAAGTATAAAAAGTAATCTTGGTTGTAATTGGGTGGATGCAATAACGGTGCATGGGTCAACGCATGTTTTAGAGCATCAAAAGATCTATCAGCGATCTCGTCCCAAATGAAAAGAATATTATTTTTTAACAACCTATTAAAACCTTTGGTTAACTCAACATAGTTAGGAATGAATCTACGCAGAAAGTTTGCTTTCCCTTGCAAACTTTGGAGTTGGTGAAGTGTGGAAGGAGGAGGTAAACTGATGATGGCATCAACCTTCGATGGGTCGACATGAATGCCTGCCTTTGAAACAATAAATCCCAATAATCGTCCAGATTGTACACAGAAAACACACTTGTGAGGATTCAGACGAATCTTATAATGCCTACATCTCATAAAGATTGCTCGTAAATGAGTAGGATGATCTTTCCTGTGTAATGAATGAGCAGGTAAATCATCGAGATAAGGTTGAAAAATGTGTTTAATGTCATAAAATGCATAAGACATTTCCCTTTGAAAAGTTGCTCCAGCATTCTTAAGTCCAAATGGTAATTTACGGTAAGCGAAAATTCCCCACTGACAAATGAATGCTGTCTTTGGTTGATCAACAGGGAGTATGTTTATTTTATTATAACCGGAAAATCCATCCGTAAATGAAAACATTTCACTTCCGGCAGAATTGTCAATGATTTGATCGATATAAGGGGTTGGATAATTGTCTTTTGGACAAGCGCTATTTATATCCCCTATAATCGATACATATTCTGATTATTCCTTGTTTTTTATTAACAGGAACAATATTAGATACCCAATCCGTGAGAGGAATTGGATAAATAAATCCTGCTCGAAGTAATTTTTCAACTTCAACTTTGATTGCATCAACTTTTCGTGGATGTATCTGATGTAATCTTTGTCTGAAAGGTTTAGCATCCAGCTATGTTTTAATTTCATGAACAACAATGGATGGATCAATTCCTGGCATTTCTTCATAGGACCAGGCAAAAATGTCACATAATTCTTGAAATAGGGCTTTGTATATATCAATTTCATCTTTTGTACAAGAAGCGCCTATATGAGTGTTTTCAACAATTCTTGGTTTTATTGAGATGTCAATAGGAACCGTTGTAGAAATATTTTCTAAATTCAATTCAGAATCCGAATTTGTGATCGATAGAGGACTCTGGGGTTCTTTGACATAGTCAGTGGTGAAAATTGATGAAAAATCATTTTCAAATCGATCAAGATCAGGTAGAAATGAAGATCTATGATGTAGATCTTCCCATGGTAATTCATCCATAGACAAAAATTCACGAATATGTTCATCAGTATTGAGTACTTTTTGAAAAGGATCAGGAATTGATGTCAAGGCTGAGCTTGATGTCGAAAAAATTTTCTTCATTGATCACACTCACTGGATCAAATGCAGTTGAAGGGGTATCAGAAAATCACTGTATCTCTTGATATGCTAACTCAAAAGGACTCAAAGGCATCTCGCCTTCGAAAGAATCCAGTTCTGATTTTGAAGGTACTATCCAAGGATCATCAAATGGAATAGTACTTGATGTAATCATATTGATATTAGCGATAGTATGCGGTGCGTTGGGTGCAGTCATAGAAAAAGTCCCCAATAAAGTAGAGTCTTTAATTAAACCTACCCCAACATCTTCATAAGGGATAGTCAATTTTCCAACTTGCTGGATACTATCCGTAGAATCTGGGCCGGATGAATAATATGAAAAATGTTCAGTTTTAACGATCTTTCCATTGTGACGGAACATGATTAACCGAAAGACCGATGATACAATGACAGTCATAGCATATGACCAACTTCGACCCAGGAGAAGGTTGTAATATAGAGGGGCATCAACTACTTCCACATCTAGATTAACAATTTTTCCTTCGACCTCTATAGGTAGATGCTATAAAATACCATATGGATGGAATCCTCTTCCATAAAAAGCTTTGAGGATGGTCGGAGATTGGTTAATCGTCGGAGAACCAAGTGATTTCCAAGATTTCAATGACATGATACACGTAGATGCCCCTTCATCAATCACAGTACGAAAGCAACGTCTGTTTTTGACTAACACTGGAATCTGGAAAGCCAGTTGATGGGGTAGGTGAGGTGTAAAATTTTCTAAGTCGAAGACCATAAGGTTCGAATCCTGCAGATCTACGACTCCTAAAACTGACAATAGTAATTTCCTTTGTGCCGGACATGACTACAGCACTTCCAAGGCCAACATTGCTGAGGGGGAAATTTCCAAATCCTCAACAACGTTGTAGTTATGAGCAGCCCTCGCATGTGGATTGAAAGCTGATTTACGAAGCACACCTTTAGCAGGCGGTTTGATTACTAAGTCAGGATTTGGTTTCTCGATATGAAGAGAATCAGAAATCGAGGGAGACATAGCTGGTGCTGAATTAAAATTTTCTATTTCTTTACCAATAACGGGATTTTTACTACCATAGTCCTGCGATCGTGTTGCAACCATCAAAATATCTCCTGATGTATTAGAAGAAGATCCAATCATTTTAATATCTTGAATTGGAAAGGGATCTTTCAAGACAGCGGGAGTGGGTGAACCTTTGACGAACTTAGAAACTTCAGCCCTATGTGGACATTCCTTAGTGAAATGATCCTTGTCACAAATAAGACAAGGATAACGAGGCTTCCATTTGTCATCAGTTGATTTAGTTTTATCAGTTTTTTCTTTAAAAGATGAGGTCTGTTTATTCTTTTTCTTCCCCTTTTTCTTATTACTGGATTTTTAATTAGTGGATGAATCTACAATGTGAATATCCTCATTAGTTTCCAAGGAAGATTCTCCTTTTGGTGAATCATGTAAAGTTATTATAGGAGAAGTAATCTTTGAAGATTTATTCTAATTCTTAGTTGTAGTAACCGAACCGATTACACCATCAGCGGCATGAGACCCTGAAGGAGTTTTTGTTATCTGACTAGGACGCAGTAAATCAGGAATTTTCTCGTCTAAAGTTCCAGACTGGGTATATACCAAGTCTAGATATTGAGCTTGAGGAATAACTTGTTCTTCCATGACAACTCCTGCTTTGGCTACATCTTCAGTTGTTTTTGGTAGCAATGATCTAACAAACCATTCTTCCAATATTTGATCTGGGATAATTTTTTTTACCAAACGTCTTCTATGTCTCCATTCATGAATATATTCTGATATATATGTAGACATATATTGTTTTAGTTGTTAATAATTTCGTGCCATTGTCGTATCTGATTGGCAACTGAAAATGAGTTAAGAAGGCATTTGTTAGGGCATTGAAATTGTTAAATAAGCCTCGTGGCAGTTCAATATACCACTTAGCAGCTAATCCTATTAAGATTCTCTGAAAAATTCTAAGTCGAACAAAATTGTTGATTAATGAGTTAGATGCGCACCAAAGGTGGTAAGTCATAACATGGTTGGAAGGATATTCTCCTGTTTTTCCTTCAAATTTTGGGATATCACTGGGCAACTTATGAGGCATTGGTGGCCAATACAGATGATAATAGATGGGATCATTTATAAGGTGCGATAAATCCGGTAAATCCAAAGTTGCTATGAACGACAATCGACGGGTAGGGTCTTCTGGATAATTTTGTTAGGCGAATAAATCTTGTGAAACTAAACCAATCCCAGGAGGAGGATCTCCAGGATAACTTGGAATAGGTTGTGCATTTGGAATCATATTACCCCCTGGATAACCAGGAATAACCAAACCATACTGAGGTTGAATAGGTGTTTTATATGTATATCCAGGGTACGGTTGTTGCGGGTAGACTGGAGTTTGTGGAATAGGTCCATATTGGTACGGCGCCTGATATAGTTGATAAGTAAATTAAGGTTGACTCATTATAACTATACTTGTACCAGGTTGTCCTGCGGGTATTTGAACAGTAGTCTGAATTGTCGGTCCAGACTGCGGAATAGAAACCTGAGGAATCTGTATCGACGTTTGAGGGGCAGGTGTAACAAGAACTGTAGAGACTGCAGGAATAGGTGTGATAGGTTGAATAGAAGTCTGAACAACTGTTTGTGGTGGAGTACTGGGTGAAATCAGACCAGGTTGTTGAAGAAGACTAGATGCAGGTGTTGGAATTGAAGGCTGGACTGGTTGTTGGGGTTAATTATAACCAACAGGTTGTTCTGCTTGAGAATAAGGTACTTGCATATTTTGTTGTAAATTATATTGAACTTGGGATGGATCCCACACCATTCTAGGATATGAGGGTCCCATTGAAGGTTATACATAAGATGGCCCATAACTGGGTTGAACAAATGGCTGATATTTAACTGAATAATTTCCACCTCCTCGTAACATTTGTTGTTCTAGATAGATCTGCTGTGCTAAAGGAGGTTTCAATCCTTGAGCAGGATACTGCCCTTGAGGTTGATATTGACCTTGAGGCATGTATTGTCCCTGGGTTTGGTATTGACCTTGGGGTATGTACTGTCCTTGGGGTTGATTTTGACCTTGAGGTATGTACTGTCCCTGGGGTTGATATTGACCTTGAGGTATGCACTGTCCTTGGGGTTGATATTGACCCTGAGGTATGTACTATCCTTGGGGTTGATATTGACCCTGAGGTATGTACTATCCTTGGGGTTGCCCCCTAGGCTGTATATTACTACCTTGAGATGTGGGGTTAGAAATATTTCCAGACATCATATAAACTTGCTCATTGTTCAAAGTTCTAGTATTTGATTCATTCAGACCAGATGATGACATTAGTTGGCTTGGAAAAGGAGATGCTCCTGAGAATGTACCAGAGAGTGACTAATAGCCTACAGGAACAGACAAACCACCATAGAGAAATGTTTCTGGCAATTCAGAAAACATAGATGACTCACCTGACATGTTTATCTGAGGTCTATAACCTATTGGTGTAGAGTAAAAAGGTATTCGGGGTGGTGAATACTAAATATCTATGTTTTGTAGAAAATATGTCAATGAAGAATACCAAGCATCTTATCTAATAGTACTGTAAAAAATTAATTCACATTCTCTAAGTTCTAAATTTTCTTGAGTTGAAGGGAGAATTACTTCTTTTTCTATATCAGTGATTTCTTCAATAGTAATGAGACCAGGAGGAAGATCTTCTGTGATCCGATTCTTCACTCTAGGTGAATCAAGATAATCAAGAGTTGGAGTAGTGAATTCTAAAGTAGGTTATGATGTAGTAGGTTCAGTTTCCAGTTCAGAAATTTTAGGTTCTTCAGGTGATAATTCACTTGTTGTAGAAGCAACTTTGGTTAATTCGGAAATTGAAACCGTCTGTGGAGTATGTTCTGCTCCTTGTGATTGATCTACTTCGAAATCAGGATGAGTAATTATAGATGATTCTCCTTGTTCCGTTAATCTAGTTCTACTGATAAAATTTGGTATCAAAGATTTAAGTCCTTTAGTTGGCTTGGTGTGTACTCAGGGGGTTTCCCCTGAGTTCTACGTGATTGTCTCGGTAATTCAGCCACGATTAAAACTTTTAACACACGCAATCAAAGAAAATCTCAATCAAAAATTCCTAAAATCGCTAAGAAACAAACAAATGATCACACGCCTATGAAATCTAAGAGATAAAACCACACACAAACAATAGATTCCCGCACTAAAAACACTAGTTGGTGATGAAATCCAACATCGTAGTATTTTAATGCAGAAATAGCGGTTGGAACAATTTCCCCGATAACCTGCTTAAAGAAACAGACCGGTGCAAGTTTCTCCACTTAAACCATCTCGAGTGAAGATAACCCTCCGAAGAGTTCAAGTGAGTCAAGTAGACGTCTACTCCAGGTATAGTGGGATCTTCCCTCCACTGTCACCTTGGGAAAGAATCCTAAAGTTTATGGCCACTAGGGTCACCAACAGGAACAAATATACCTGGGGGAACAGTCTACGATCCGATACACATGCAAGGGCAAAGTAACAAAGCTCAATCTCCTTGAAGGCTCTTTGAAATAATCCAAGGTTTACCGACAAGTGACCCCATGCTCCTCGACAATGGTCAATCCGAGGTTTACCGTTGTTAATACGTGTATATCTTCTATCATTCCCAATGAGGAAGGATTGATTACCTCACTGGTTTGGATATGATCTCGTGCTTGACTCGTTTAGGAGGAGCTTCCCAGAGCATACATGCTACTATTGGAATTTTCCTACCGCAAGATCGACTACTCGTTTGTTTTACTGTCTTGGAGAGTTAAATAAAACCTATTCCAAGACACTAGCCTGAGCTATGTTGGTGGAAAGAGCCCTAGAAAAATAAAAATTTGCTAGATTGATTTTAATTAGGCGTTACTTTTAGTTGGCTGTTTCTTAAGACAATGGGCATGAAAGTGAAACTTCAATGATGTATAATGACCCGACTCCAAAAAACACTAAAATGCATCTATATGAGAAAAAATTCATTCCTTTTCAATGAAACCTATCTAAAAGAAAGAGTTGAGGGATGCAATTGATTTTAAAACATATATCCTTCCTTTTAAAACAATAATATATGAAAATAAATCTTTTTCATGAGAACTCAATGATTAATTGCTCAAACATAAATCCCTTTTAGCATTCAAGTCTTAAACTATAAATAAAACAGTTTCCAAAAGAAAATTATGATTACTTATAAATCAAAATTCAGAACTAAAAACACTAATTTTGAACTCTAAAAATTTCTAAAGATTTAAATTTTAAGACTAAAAACTCTAAAAATTTTGAGGATGTTTTGCTCAGTTTGTAATCTAACCAAGAAATCCTTTGCTTATCCCAGCAAGAAATCAAAATCATCCAATGGTGGTTTTTAAAGTGAAATTCAAAACTTATTGAACTAAAAGTCTCTTAAGATTTGCAAATAAAAGAAAAAATTAAATCTAATTCTCATAGAAGCAAGTTGTGCTATAAAGTCAAAGGCTCAACAAAAAAACAATGAAATACCAGTGATCTAAGGTATATAAAGGTTTCTAATCTTTGAGCAACACAAATACAAAACGAAAAATCACTTATAAAATGCAAATCTTTAGAAAATCACTAAAAACTTAGAAATGCTAGAAGAAACTTTCACAAGAGGCTTTTGACAGTGAATACAAATCTGGGTAATCACAGAGAATCTTGTAAGATGGTACCAGAAAAGGGAATTTTGAGTTTTTCAAAAATTTTCTTAAGGTCCGCAAGTTTCAGTGTAAAAAGGTGCGGTACCGCACTATTTACACAGAGAAACTGCGGAGGTGACCGCACTGTTTTCAAAGAAAAAGTGCAGAGATCAGAAAACTTAAAGAAAAATAAAAAATTCTAAGTACTTTTCAGGGATTCAACAGAGATAATTTACCCAAGCAAGTATGGACTAATCATAATAAAAAACAAAAATGCTTTCAAAAGTCAAACTCAAAGAAAAAGAAAACTAAGTTCGAACAAAGCTCCCTAGTGGAGTCGCCATTTTATTAGGCGGATAAATATTTCTTGCGGACAAGAAAGATCTCCCTAGTATCACAAGGATAGCTAGAAACAAACAGGACAAATGTAAACTACTTTCTCTAGATTATATATGATTTAGAATTTTCTATGATGAAGAAAGGACCTACCTATGATCCAATGCTAGTTGAATTCTTCTTCCTCGTCGCTCCAAGAAGTCACCTCTTAAGACCTACAAACAAAGACATGGAAGAGAATCAAAAGCACCTGCAACATATACTAATTCAAAAATCACAAATCTATCTTAATGATCAAGGAATTTAAGAAATAAGTCATTCAAGTAAGCACATAAACAACTTCTTGAGAAAATAGGATCCATTTGTATTATCTTTGAATAAAAGAAGGAGTCTTACAACCGCGTTCGCCTTGATGTCGTACAGGTCCTTCCATGGTCCGGAACAAGCATTTTCCTTTGGTCTGGCAAGCCCTTCCACTCTTTGAACCAGCCTAAATACGAGTGTGTAATCGTTCTCGCATGGATAAAAACTAGAAAAAAGAGTATGTTTCTTCAGCAATTCCCTTCTCTATCATAGCTACCAAGTACAAAGCAAGTACTAAGTGTATACAAAATGTATAGAGAAGTTTTTACATATATGAGCATGTACCCTTGAGACTGAACCAAAGCTTCAATTTATAGGAGAAGGAAAGTGGTTACAACTCAAAAATGGAAGGGATAGAGTCCTATTATCAAGGGATTAAGTTCCAAAAACCAAGGAATAGGCTACTTTTATGAAGGAATGAATGTTCATGATGAATTGAGGGAGTAAGGCTGCGACTGGATAACGCCTTCTAGAAGCTTCCAACTGGGAGAGTATACAACCAGCTGGGCTTCTAGAACTTACTTTTGCCTTCAATTTACCTTTTACAGGGGTCCGCACCTTTAATGAAGAAAACGTGCAGTTGGATCCGCAGTTTTTAGAGAAAAAGGGTGCGGTGCCGCAGGTAAGGCTAAGGAAAAGTGCGGTACAAGTGTTTTTATGATTTTAACAAGCTTTTCTCCAAATTCAGGCCTTGGTTTAGGAACTTTAGGGTTGTAGACTTCTAAGGGAGCATTATATAGGTATTGATGAACCCATATCGATAGTAAAATGTCATGGTGACAAAATAATGTGTAATAGGTAGCCCAGAGCAGAGTTGGCAGCAATGCAGAGTCAACAGCAGCGTAAAGTTTTCAGTAGACAATGCAGTAGCTAGTAGTAGTCAAAGACTCTAGTGATAGATGCATCATACTGATTCAATTTGGATGCTTTTTCTGTTTCAGAAGTGGAAGTAACAAAAATAATAGAGAGAACTGTTGCATGCAGAACATTCCAAAGGTACCAAATCGGGATAGAGTTTAATTCCTTTCTTGTTGAGAGGGAGTGTTGAAATTTGCAACAAGAAATATTGAAAATGACAACAAGAAGAGGCTTCTAATTTATTTTCCCTTAATTAAATTAGAAGGAAATTGTGATTCCACATCACATGAAAACTTGTACGAGTTAACTGAGTTAGGAAGACTTAGTTAGCTTAGTCAATTCAAGTTGGGGGTCAAACTGGAGACATGTAGAGTTCACTCTAAGTTTTAGGGGGTTCAGTTGCACTTTATTTTGAGTTGTAATTGTTTAACTTAATTATTTGAGTGAAAATCAATTTAAATAGTTCTAACTGATGGATGAGATATTGAGAGGTACAGTGAATTAAATCTGATTTAATTCACATGCAGTAAGCAATTAGATAAATGATAATTCACTATAAATATTTGTTGCATGTTAGTTCTAAGGAAGGCTCAGTTGCGATTGGAGTTAAAGGCAAGAGAACTATCACTTGTATAATTAGAAAATTGTACAGGTCATGCATGATGTCATCAGGATGCCTTTGATGTATTGCACAATATTTTGATGGGAATTTCCTAATTAATAGGGGCTCAATTAGACCAAGGATGCATGAGCAAGGCTGGTTAGGTAGAAGCAAGGAAGTGGTCAAATATTGGACCAAAATTGCTTAGATCCAAGTGAGACAGTCAATAGAGTGCAAATGTCTCTAAGGAATGGAAATAACATTATATTGTTTCATGTTCTTGACTTTATGCAATATACGAATAGCGGGACTTTTAGCTGAGGCTTTCCCAAGATACATATTTGTGTTATGCGATTGATATTGTTTCTCTTTCTTGTTCAAGTGATTGTGCGAACGAAATTGGTTTCCACAATTGGTAGAATTGATTTAGTATTTTGTTTTAGTACATTACAAGGTTGTTTGAATCGTTTTAGATATTTCTACAAATTTGAATGTAGAAAGGGTTGGTTGTTGGTTGAGTTTAGAGAAGAAGACCTATGTGCATTGTGTTTTTGAAGACTTTTTTCTAGTGAATGAATGGAATAGCAGGTGATTTGCAGGGATCCTTGTGTCATAATTTTGGTGGTTTGTGTTGCTTTTATTTTTAAGTTATATTATGTGTTTACATTACTTTAATGTGCATCTTTCTTTCTTGGTGAAAACTAGATGATTGATTCAAAATTCATCTTTAATGATGCTTTGATTATTTTTCCAAGTTGTTAATGTTTTCAGCTTTAAAAGAAAATTTTAGAATTCATCCATGGTTTTATGCTCTAATGTGTTTTTCTTTCACCTCTTCTTCCTTCACCTCCTACAACAATTTTATCTAAATACACCACCAAAATTTGCCTACCTTGCCCTTGTGGAGAGACCCTCGATTTTCTCATCATCTCATTAGACAAAATCAGGTTTGAACATGACTCCATGCCTAATGGAATTGACCATTTTTTCATCAACCAATCTCTAAAATCAAATTTTTTTTTGAGCTTACTATCTAGCCTAATATCCTATTTGTTGAGTAAACTAAGTGAGAGAGCCCTCTCCAGGCTAGAAGGGCAAGATTCTAGCCTAAATTGGTTTGTCGTTATTTTTGGGATTCCTTTTTTTTCAGGCTAGGAAAATCACGGAGTGCTAACATTCTAGCGACTCCACTAAGGAGCGAGAGGTTCCATCTTCCCCAGGAAAGAACCATCAAGTTTCAAATCTGAGTACTGATGGTGAACAATGATCAGACACAAGAAGGTTGTGAATTATTCACTGGGAAACTCCATTTTCAACGAGATCCATAATTCAAATTACCACTAACGACTCCACCATTCAAAGGTGGATTCTCAATCCATAAGGCATGCTCCCTTAAAACTATATCACATTCCAGGTTTTATGAATTGTATGCCTCATATAGATTGGCAATCATATTTGCCAAAATTCAAAGATGAAAAAGGAGATGATGTTGCCTTTCATTTGGTCAAATTTGATATGCACATACATAGGTTGGGAGTTGATTTTCATGATGATTGTTTAATGAGTATGTTTATGGAAACTTTAGAAGAAAAAGCACGGTCTTGTTATGGAGGATTGTCTCCTGCTAGCATTTATTCCCTTAAATATTTCTACACAATATTGTTTAAGAACTATAAAGACAATTACTCTTCTATATTGCTAGTTGAAGCCTTCTGTGGATATTTTGACGATATTCTGCAACATTTGAGAATCGATATTGATGATGAGGATTGGATGGATAATGAAATCAAGGAAACCCTTTTTGAATTATCTTCTCATCAGGAAAGAATAATAGTACGAGCTAGTCGCCATGACACTCAGGACAATCTTCAACAAAATACAGTTTCTCCTTTGATTAGAGATTAGAATGTTTATTTTCAAATTCATACTTTTATCCTTGAGAATGATGATGAAAATCTGTAGTCATTAGAAGCTTTAAAGAACCAAAACAATGATTTGGATAAGTCGTCAGATTTTGGAATTCTCCAGTATTTTCTTGAGTCATCTATTCAAATAAAAAGTCAATGAAGAGTTCATACCCAATATTAGATTCAATGAAGAGTTCATACTTGCATATGACAACTGTGATTTAGGGATTAAAAGAAGATATGAAAAAGAAAAATTTATTCTAGGTCTTTTGGACAACCAAAATGAGATCATTTTTTAGTTGAAAAAGTAATGTTTTGATCTTTTAGCTCATCAATAAGAGGTTTACCAAAGGCAGTTTTATGAAGTGGTATGTGATACTTTCCAGTTTGAAATACAGGAAGACAACGAGGACGTATTTGTTATCTATTTTTCCTTTGAATATCAGGGTGATACTCTTGTTGAAGTACATGCAAGATTGTGCTTAGATGATCCTCAAACACGTGCCATGACTATTATTTGAGAATGTACAGAGCTTCTCCCTGAGATGCATGGTAAGAGAGATGAGCAATTGTCTCATTTCTCATTCAAGGATGGTCGTAAGACTGTTGAATCAGAAACAAAACAGATAGTAGCAAATCATGACAAACAATACTTACTTGATGATCAAAAAACAGATAAGCATTCCCTTCATGATTTATATAGCCCACTTTTCAGGTTGTTTGGAGTCATTAGAACAAAAGAACGTAATTGTATTTATGGATCATGAAGAGCTTTTCAATGGGAAGTTTGAGTTTCTATTTTCTAAGTTTATTTTTATGCCTGGAGAAGCTGAATGCAATCTTCATTTAAGTAGCCATTTTATTGATTGGTTGCATTGGAAATTTTTTATTACTTAATATTGCAGGCATTTTAGCATGTTAGAATGAGCAGGTGTGATGAATAAGCTCAACACCTTGAGCATTATTTTCAGTTTTAGTTTTTAGCATGGTTTTTAGTTTTCAGTGTACAATTCAGGTTTCACTTTGAATAATGGATTTGGTTCATTTTTAGGATTGGCATAGATTACCAACTTGGTTTCAGTTGCAGCGGTTTCAAGGCATAACATGTTGCAGGTTTGGGATCAACCCAATGGTCAGGCACATGGTCTACCATGTTCTTGGAACCTCACGGGGAGGATGGGATCACCCTTGGAGCCTATGTTAGTGTCATATGTCTAGGAATCTTAGCCATGTTACTCTTACTATGTCATTTGAGGTAAGATTAGTCTATTAGTTTTGTTTTCATGAGTTCCATGGTATAAAAATATTAAATTTGTCAAAGTGTTGTAGAATTAAAAGAGTATTTTTTCCATCATTTGAAATATAAGGTCACAAGGAGTCATGATTTGAATTTTAAATCATGAAGGGTCAATTTTCATTTTAGGAGAGTCTAGGGATCAATGTAATCAAATCTTGATTATCACAATTTAAGTATGGAAACCAAGTCCACATAAAAAAAGAATCATGACAAGGGATTGGGCACATACTTGGAGGCAACGATGAGTCTGTTTAATTGTCTTTTTAACAACAAGTCACGATCTCAAAAAAGAGGCAACGATTAGGAGTACAATCCTTCTCTCTTCCCCAAGCGATGTGAATTCAGAAAGTGCGTTGTGCTTTCATGATTATCCATCCTAATCGTAATCAACACCATTCATTCACGCTCCAGGTTATTATGCATGTTAAATTGACTCATTATCTTAATTACATAACACTTCATCCTATAACATCTTCATCAGAGGCTTCAACTCAATTGTTTTGTTCGCTACGAAAAGGAGGCGGGGGTGCTGCGATTTGAAAGCGTTAGCATTCTTGCATGCTGATGTCAAACTCTGTCTCACAGGTTCAAATTTAGCTTAATTCTCATCCTCCAACATTGAAATATTGTGCAATAGTGTTTATAAGCTAGTAAAAACCATGTAAGGCTTGCAAATAGGTTTGAATTTTTGTCGTTGCATTTCTGCAAATTTCCTACATTTTATCCTAATTTGGTGCTGCGTTTTCATCCCAAAGCGTTGCAAATCCACGCAATGAATTATATCCTTTCTTCCAAATTGCCAATTTACCTCTTTTCATTGTGTAAACATTGCATGCACTTGTGGATTTGACCTAGGGATTGTAACCAAAGCTTTTACCTCAAAATTTATGCCGAAAGGTGTTTTAAAAGCCAAAATTTTCTTTGCACTGTGTTTCTAGCCCTGTGCATTGCGACTGTCCCTGGTCAAATTTCTTGTCAACAATTTTCAAATTTATGAGTTCCATAGGGTTAAGTTGAGAAAGTATGCAGTTGTGAGTATTGATGTAATTGTTGCATTGTGTCTTGAAACATTGTCAAAAGGTTTAGGAAACCATAACACCTCCATTGTTGCCTAAACAAGTTGTTTATAAATTCAAAATATCCATTGCTACAAAAGTGAAATTATGTCAACTCTAGAAGACAAGAAGCTTAAGGAAGAGTTATATGAAGGTTAAAATATTTAGATTGATGCTTCTAGCAGTTTATATAAGAAGAAGTCTTATATTATCAACATTTTGAAGGCGCTATGTAAGTTAACAAGTGCTGTGAAAATTGACAGTTTGTTGCGTTTTGACTGTTTTTGTCATCATTTTCAAAGGATTTTTTTGACCAAATGGAAACTAATTTTGAAAAACTGAAAGAGGGTTTTTCCAAGAACGGGCTAAATAACAAAAAAATCCTTCAATTTCTACACAGGTGTTATATATTGAAAAAGTCAAATGCATCTTTAGAGCCTATGTTTTAGCTTTTGTCATTTCCTGTTTTAGTTATGATGTTTAGGTGCATATTGTGAAGAGATGGAGAATAATTTTTGGAAACTAAGAGATGTTTCTCTCAAGGAAACTCTCATCTACAAAAACCTCCTTCAGTTTTTGAAAAACTATGAGGATTCAGGATATATGTGCTAGTATTTGACCCTTATTTTTCTAGAAATTCTGTCTCTGTTTCGTTGCGAAATTGGACAGTGCGCCGTGAAAGTGGGGAACAAGTCAAGAGGAGGTCTGCAAGAAATTTGAATCTTATATAAAAGGTGCAACACAATAAAAGTTTTATTTGAGTCATACCCATTTTATTCATTTTGTCATACAAGGGCCGCAACCATATAGAGCATGGAAGCTACTTCATTTTACTGCGAAACTGGCTAATGCGCTGCGAGTCTAGACAATCAACACTCTTCCTTTCAAATTTCGAATTTTGGACTTCTAGAAGTGGTTTAAATCATGTATATAGGTGGAAAATTATCTAATGAGTTTTATTTAATGTTTATTGTTCAATATTTTAAGTTAATGATGTATTAGGAAAGTTATAATAAATAGGTAAAAGGTAGTTTCCTAGTACCTAGGAAAGTGGTTTTTGTTTTCTATTTTCATGTAATTAGTTTTATCTATTAGGGGATTAGGTGTATTTCAACCCCCTTAGACTTAGGGAGATAATATTGTATATAATTCATGAATTTTAATTTAGAAATGGTTTGTTGTTGTTTGAGTTTAGAGAAGAAGACCTTTATGCACTATATTTTTGAAGAATTTTTACCATTGAATGAATGGAATAGCAGGTGATTTGGAGGGATTCTTGTGTCAAAATTTTGGTGTTTTGTGCTCCTGTGATTTGTAATTTGTATTATGTGTTTACATACCTTTAATGTGCATCTTTCTTGCTTGGAGAAAACCAGATGATTGATTCAGAATATACCTTTAATGATGCTCTCATTAGTTTTCCAAGTTATTAATGTTTTCAGCTTTAAAACAACACTTTAGAATTCATCCATGGTTTGATGCCCTAATGTGTTTCTCTCACCTTTTCTTCCTTCACCTCCTACAAATTTTTTATCTAAATCCACCACCAAATCTGCCTCCCTTTCCCCTGTAAATAAAACCCTCTATTTTCTCATCATCTCATTGGATAAAATCAAGTTTGAACATGACTCCATGCCCAATGGACTTGACCCTCTTCTCATCAACATATATCTAAAATTAAAACCTTTTTTGGTCTTAATACCTAGCCTAATAGCCTATTTGTTCAGTAAAATAGGTGAGAGAGCCCTCTCCAAGCTAGAATGGCTAGATTCTGGCCTAAAGTGGTTTGTGGTTACCTCTGGGATTCCTTTTCTAGCCTAGGAAAATCACAGAGTGCTAACAATACAGACACAAGGGAAGTTGCAGAACGATCACCATCAAAAGTGGTCCACATTTTTGCAACAATTTGATTTGAACATTGAATACAAGAAGGGAAAAACCAATCATGTTGTAGATTTCCTCAATCAGCCCCCAGTTGTAGCACTAACCACTGTTCTCAACAATTGTGGCCACGAGACCTCTTGATGGATGCAACTTTACAAAATTGATCGAGAGTTCACCACCATATACCAGATGCTAGTGGATGGAAAGCATGTACTAGAATTTCAACTCGATAAACCATTATTATGGTACATGGGCCACCTTTGTTTTCCTTCAAGTGAGTGTGTCAAGTTAATTTGGGAGGCATATTGTAGTAGAGTCGCATGACACTTTCATTTCGAGAAAATGGTGGAAGTATTGCATAAGTATTTCAATTGGCAAAACCTACAAAAGGATGTTGGAAATTATATCATATCCTGCACTACTTGTGACATCACCAAGCCAAACATCAAGAAACAAGGCCTGTACACTCCTATTCCTACTCCCAGCCAGCCTTGGGAATCCATCTCCATGGGCTATCTATCTAACCTTCCATCCACCAAGCACTGTAATGAATATGTAATTGTAGTTGTGGATAGATTTTATAAGATGGCTATATTGGCATCCTACAAGAAAAGTATCACAATGGAGGAAACTGCACTCTTCTTTGAACAAGTGTGGGTACATTTTGGGATCCCACAGACCAATATATCATATTGAGATAATATGTTCTTAAGCACATTCTGGTCGAGCCTATGGTCATTACTGGACACCAAGCTCAAGAAGTCAACTGCATTCCATCCCTAGACTGATGGCCAAATAGAGGTCATCAATAGGATGATAATTCACATACTATGCATGTACAAATCCAAGCATCTACAAATCTTGGATGATAGCCTTCCCTTTGTACAACACAAATATAGTAGGGCACTCCATAACTCGACTGATCGTAGTCCCTATCAAGTGGGTTTGGGATTTTAAACATTGTGTCTGATTAATGTTGTCATGCCTCGTGTGACTACACAAGCCGAATCTATAAATGTACAGTCTGAGGCTAATAAAGCATCCAGGTTTATTGAACACATTCAACACATCTGCCAGCACAGTCATGACATACTAGATAAATCCAATGCCAAGTACAAACAACGACATGATCAACATCAGGTGCTACATAAATTTCAGGTGGGCGACAAAGTTTTGTTGCATTTGTAGAAATAATGTCTTGTCGAAGCCCATCAGAAGCTTAAACCACTGTGATACAAGCCTTACACTATCACTAAGGTTGTGGGAGACAATGCTTTCAAGATCAACATTCCCCCATTCCTTGGATTGCACTGAGTGTTCAATGTGGACCGCCTTCAACCATACTTTCCACCATTGCTGGACACATCAGATATTGCTGAGTAGTTGACACCAATAGAGCTCAACCCATATTGCATGAAACAAGGCACAATTGATTAGATCATGAGAACACAAATTAATAACACTCACCAACAGAGGATCCAACTGTATTGGGTGGTCAAAGTTGGCCAACTCCTGCACCAAGGAAAGTGGCTCACCAGGGACCAAGTTCATGAGAAGTTTTCACATTTCAAGGAGGAACTTAATGCAAAGAAGGACCCCCAAGGTTGTTTCTTTCAGTTTCCTTAATTGTAGCATACTTTACTATTTTTGGAAGTTTTCAGCTCCTGAACTTCCAGAGCCGTTTTGAGGCCCTTAACAAATTTTTATTTATTTTATATTATTATTATTATTATTATTATTATTATTATTTTTTTTTTAACGTGTTAAGCCCATAGCCCCTGGGAAAGGCCTTGGCAGTTTCCTGATTTGTAGCATACTTTACTATTTTTGGCAGTTTTTAAGGTCCTAAGCTTTCAGAGCCGTTTTGAGGCCCTAAAAATTTTTGTTGTTGTTTGTTTGTTTGTTTGTTTTGTTTTGTTTTTTTGTTTTTTTTTAATTAATTTTATTATTTATTTATTTTTTGCATTAAGCCCATATCCCCTAGGAAAGGTCTTGCTTGGAAAATTTAGTATCCTTATATAGATATTTCTAACGAGGTATCATGCATGCTAAAAAAAGATCATATGGATGAATTACGACCCCGGGAAGTTAGCATTCCAACTAATCCCAACAGAGCCTACAAACCGCCTTTGAGCGTCATTGTAACGAAGTTCAGCAGACATGTAGCCATCACTTCTATTCTCAAAGATAAGCTATGATCGCCCAAGATAGTTTATTTCCATTTTGCATGTAAATAGTTTGAGTACTTTGCTATTAATGAATTGAAGCTCAGTTTTCAATATAGCTCTATGTTTGTGTTTAAGTCTGTATCTCATTTTGTTCCTGCATAAATCTTGATCACAAACCTATAATAACCAACCTCAAGACAACTAATTAATGCAACATCCAAATCAAAATAATGAGATATTGAATAAGGACATTGAAAAATGGCGTGATACCCATAAAACCCCTTGGTGCAATAATCATGCAAATTTCATCCTATACAATCACTAATAGTCAAGATAAAAGCCTTGAATTGATATCCATCCTTGATATCTCTAAGTCCCATGGATAGGGGAAAACAAAATATCTATGTAGGTCGCAATAGTATTTCCATTACAAAATTCTATCCAAAGGAATTAGAGCAACCAAGGAAGATGAGTGCCTCTTCCCCTCGCAAATGTATTTTAAGGGGTGTAATATCCCTAGAACAGCCTTAAATTATATTGTACATATTTATATTAGGTTGGTAAGCCAAGTTGTGTTGAGTTGGCATGACCATGTGAATACACTTTTTTTAAGGCATACATTCCTATGTTATAATTTTTGAGGCTAGAGTGCATGTGTGATTAGGCCAATGAGCATTAGAATGTAATATATAAATCATACATGTATTAATTAAATACACTACTATTACAGAATAAGTTAAACACGAGAGATGCTGAACTAGAAATCCACAAGAGGAAAGGTTAGGGGTTGAACCAAGATATGGTCCCTTATTCAAATGAATACCATAATGCTCCGAAAATGACTTATGCACATAAAACAAGGTTATGAGGACATACCATAAGCCTAAGTTTCCAAGTGGTGGGTGCGAGTTCCTCAAGAAACACTTGGTGGAAATCAATCATGCATACAAATTTTATGTTTTCCATCATTCTAGCCATCTTCCCTATCTTATTTCAACCATGCATGGCTGTGATATAACACACCCTCCAACCCTTGGTGAAGGGGGCCTCACGATTGATCTCAGTCATCAATTGGAGATGGGTGGGTTGGAGCTAGTCCAATCCAAAACCTCTCCACCACTCATTAAACATCAATAATGTAGGGGGCCCTCAGTTGATCTCAACGATTGATCAAAGACAATCAGTTTGGCATTAATTCTAACTGTGGCACCTGTAAGCTCATGGGCCTAGTAGGGCCCACCACCAAGCCATGTCATCTCGACATTGGGGTCTATCAACCATCCCACATAATTAACTCTTTTAAGAGCCTAAAGTACCGAGAGCCCGATGTGTTCACCCCACTGAAATCATGTCGAGTATGCTCTCCACTCACTCATTCATTTTGTAGTTGATGGTCGATATCGAATCATCAACATCAACCTCTCTACACAAAGATTCACACAATTTTCCCAGGGATATGATGGTCATTGGCATGGTTCCACCTTTAAGTCCATATAACTCTTCCCCACATGTTTGGCCATTGTCTCATCATCATTGAATCCTTCCCCATAAAGCTTGCTCACATAACCCATTCAATGGTCCAATGGCCCGATGATTGGGGAATGCAATAATTCAGGGCGATAACCTAGGAGGTGCTATGGAAAATGACAAAGTTTGATGTGTTATATCACAATGGTGAAAATGCCAAAATTTGAAGTATGAGCAGAAAAAAGAGGTTAAGGCCCATAACACCAAGACACACCGATTTGGCGACATGAGTGCTAAAAGAAAGCTATAACCCGATTATTAAGCATCACAAACCATCTTGAGCAGGCTGAGATATTATTCATAAATCAAAATTGTAGTAAAGAAAAATAGAGCATGCATACATAGTTTGTCACTTCCATCATGAACATAGCATTAACGAGCACACCCCAAAACTTTATTTCGACTATAAACATACAAGATAGTTGTAGTTCACAAGTATAGAAGAAACCTACATAATTCAAACATTCACTGCAACTATAGACCTGTAAGGGAACTTGCCAATCCCTAGTTTAACAGTAAAATTTAGGCAATCAATTATAAAATTTTAATGTATCCTGCAATCATGCATATGATAGTGAACTACTTAGTTTAATCATACAATCTATATTCATAAACACATAAGACAGTCGGTTGGTTATTATCATAATTGTGAGTTTCATGAATCCACTCATTAACACACCAGATTATGAAATAATCAAAAGCAAAACAAGGAATGTCATAGTATGTAATGTAAAATATATAAAAAATTATACTTAATTATGCATGTAAAGGTGGCTGGAAACTAAAGGAAGAAATTCTAATCTCCACCCAACCACATGTTAGATACACTGCAACTATCTTGTAGTTGACCATCCTCGATCCATATCCAAAGTTTGAGGGGTTGCATGCTCAGGGAATTCATTCCAAAGGCTTGGATAAAAACTCAAGAGGTGGAGTCCATTGTCCTAGTAGTTTATTAGCCACTCTATGATAATAAGCACCACAATGTCCCACTCACTTCTCTGAGCCCTTTCATAGGGCTTTACCCAATTTTCAACAACAATTCAAATTCTATCAAAGGCTCAACAATCAACTAAAAAATAGTATTGTATTATACTATCATGCTTAATTCCACGCCATTTTCACTCAATCTTGAATGCCCTCTGTCCTCTAGCAGGACGAAGAAGAGAAATCTCACGCTCCTCCAACCCAAAAAAAGAACCAAAATATCAATAAATCAATCTCTCCAGATGAATTTTTTTAGATAAACACCCTTATATGAACAATCTGGATCCACCACTTCACAACCAATGATCCCTCATTTCTCTTCTATTGTTCATATATAATTTTTTCTTCTGCAACTCTTCGCGTGTATGAGAAAGCGATTTCTTAGATAGTTGCTCTTATCAAGAAATTGGGAATTTCCTAATCTCTTTCATTGTCTCCTCGATCCACATGGAGGAATGGGCACCATATTATGCCCCAATCTAATCTCATTAATTCTCTTACATCCAATTGAATTTTCCCTCGGTCGTATCTCACCACATTCCTACAAGAAGGTTTGATTGGGTTACACTCAGTGGCTCAATGATTTAATTTGGTTGGGCTATGGATGACAAGGCATGCATGCAAGCAAAATTTCGTCATGCTATAAATTTTTAAGGCAATCCTTCGTTCAATTTTTAGTTAATTAATTTTAACTACTTAATCTGTGTATGATCCATCCATGATTCTCCATGTTGGAATTTCAGTCATAATTTAATATAATTAACAAGGAAAGGGTAAATGATGTTACAAACCCCACCCCCTTAAAGGAAAAAATTTCTTAGTGTTCTATAAATAGAGAATAGAAACAAATTTGAGGTTTGTAATTTACAACCCTTACATCAACAAGATTTTCCATGTCCTAAGTTGCCATTTCAAGCAACATGATTCATATTTCATGGTCTAGTCACCTCTAGACCATCCGATGTTAGAGCACATTCATGCCTAGTTATCCATTGCTTTATAAGGCATCCATAGGGAAGATATTAATCTCCTTGTCTTGCTGGAAAAACCAAATGCATTGGGTTCGGTTGTCACCACAATGGCCTAGTCCATAGGGTTTCCAACCCTGTGCTAATATAATGTCACTTGTATCCATAATCATCTATCCTTCCTAGATGATCACCATCTTGCCTATTTCACAAGAATATAGTTCTCATGAAATTAATCACAATAATTTAAACCAAACTAAGTCAAAATTTCAACAGGTAACGCTCTAAAATGATAGTTAACTTTGTGGTTATTCTTTGTGTCATTTGCCTCCACAGGTAAAAAATTCAACTCACTATCTACATTGAACATGTACTCTTATGTTCACATCCCAATGAACATGCGAATAATTTCTTATCCCATTACTTACTCACCCTTCCAAGCTCAGGAAATCCCATCCTTAGGTACTCTACCCATATGAGGGCTTTCCTACATGGGGTTACTGAATAAATTCTCATTCTTATAGCCAAGTGTCATTATGGCATGCCCTACTTCATTTCCCATGGAGTTTTATATCTAAGTGCTTTAATGGAGTGCTCCACTGCATTGATTATGGTTTATTACAGTAAATATTCCTTTTATGACTTGCTGCTAATGAGGTAATCAAAGTGTCACAAGGTTGTAATGTCACCACAACGACCTTGTTCCTAGGCTCTTTGCTCCATCATTTCACTTGTGTCACAACATTTAGTTCCCATAAGAGACACTCAAAAATTTCAAATCAGGTGACATTCTGTCATCGTGGCTTCTATCTCACACCTCATTCCAACACTCAACCTGCAATATGAAATTTCAACCAACCAAACAACTATAACTTCTCATACATACAATATTTTCATTGCAAAAATTCACATTATCTCCTAAAATTATCTCAGAATTATTACACACATAATATTCTATTAATTTCCATTGATTTCAAATAGATTGAAATGAAACTATCATTTCATTATATATGTGCATCATAATAATTATAAGTATTTGAAAATGAATTCAAACATGTATTCTATCAACCCAAAGGGTTAAAACTAAGAGATGCATATCTTCAAATACATGACCAGTTTAGTTTTCCACTTTTTTTTTGTAGGCATTACAAAATTCCTAGCAGTATTTGAACACATAAGACTTCTTGCCTTAAACATACCCCTTGTGGGAACCGATGTGATACATGAATTAATTTTGAAACAAACAATACTAAATTCATCTAAAAGGAATTATTACCCAATTCCTTTCCTTTATCTTTTCTTTTTAACCTTTGTTTGTTGTTTTCCCTACTGTTACACAGTAATTTGTCACCGTCCTCACCATTCCCCATCCCGCAC